>JAPWDM010000003.1:38230299-38767799 GCA_035578155.1 Brachynemurus nebulosus | reverse complement strand
TGTATAAATATTGTTTTTCAATGTTTCTTATCTGTGCGCTATAATCTTCTATACCTACTTGATTTAGTTCAGTAGTTTGCTTTCAAAATTTATCTTATATTGATCGTGCTACAACAATAATGTGTTGAGCGGACGAAAGTTGAGAGTGCGATAAATGCGTAGAAATTCCTTTAGATACGTTTATAATGCTTTAAATTCGTGATATATTTAGGCTCTGGGTACATAACTTTACAGTCGTCAATTATAAACAAATATTAGTGAAACTAAACCAGGAATTTAAAGAAAAGCGGCCCGAGTAAGCCAAACGTCATGACGAACTACATAATTTTGCTTCATGATAATGCTCGACCACATGTAAAAAATATATAAAGGACATTGAAATAGAAAACATTACATTGTTTTGTACTTGAAATGGAAAACACGGATAGATACAAGCAACATTCAGCAAATTTCTTTGATGTCAGGCCGCTCAATGTTGACGTGTATCCGTCAACTTTTTGCTTGTTGATGGGGTACATGTACTCGATTTGTACTTACCTTTAGATTTCAACAAAGAACAATATATCTCAATATCATCGAAATCGGAGAGGAACACCACATAATATTTCCTTCTTGTAAGATATATTGATTGTATACATATATATATATATATATATATATATATATATATATATATATATATATATATATATATATATATATATATATATATATATATAATTTTTTAAATAAAGTTCTATTCATAAAAAGATTACTAAAACTTAATTAAGTTCGGTACAGCTTTTTTATAGCGTCAAAATAACCTGTTTTTACAAATTACATATTAACAATATTAACATTTTCTAGACTCATAGACGTCAACAGAAAAATTTTCAGGAAAAATCAACTATCAGTTTATTAAAAAACCAATGCGTCGTACACGGAGAGAAAATTCCTATAAAAATTACTGTGCTAATACTACAATCGACGTATAACAGGCGAACATATCCAATTTTTGTAGTACGGTAAAATTATAAAAATTACAATAATATAACTATGATTTTTATAATTTTACCGTACAAAATTGAATATGTTCGCCTGTTACACGTCGATTGTAGTATGAGCACAGTAATTTTTATAGGAATTTTCTCTCCGTGTACAGTACAAAACTAAAATGAAATATTAATAATCATAAAGGTACTGAATTCTCTAAAAAATAATTAATTAAAAATGTAGTAAGTACCTAACGTTTCTTTTTATAAACAACACAAATTTTCCTTCAAATTTAATAGGGGACGCCAATGAGGTAAACAATGTGTATGTTGTATTTTGCAATATATTGACTTAGTTTTCATTCTTTTCTTTTTAATAAGACAAAAAAAGAACATAAACGTAAAAGTTTTCCGCACAGAAGAACTGGAAAAAACAAAAAAAGAAAATTAATGAAAATATAAAATGAAACTATAAAATGAACAAGAGACAAAGAAGAAAAATATAATCAAATAAAGATAACTATAGTTATGTAATCATCGTAACTAAGAAAAGATAAAGTGAAACGTATTAGCTGGAGGATATTAGATTCAATTCAACATTTAACGATATTCATAGCCGAAGCGGCGTTCGCATAAGTAAATTACTACAGCAGTATTAATGGACTTATTTGTCGCTAAAATGGCACCTAATATAATCTGGACATCAAAGGACTGGTTTAGTATACGGATGATTCCAAGCTGCTGAAGGATACAGGTACTGAAATTTTCAAACACAACTAACCTAGGGAAAGATTCAACAGTTTTACTGGCTGAAGTCTTTGGAATTTCCGTGTACGAAAAATTGATACAAGGTAAACCAAACTGAAGCGGGCTTAACATAGGTATATACTCCAACAGCCACGCCATTCTCAACTCCTTTAGTAGTGCAAAGACAACGTAGGAACAATGCCAAGAAACGTTAGATTAGCTATTAGTCCACTGTAGAGTTGTATATAGAAATGAGACGACACATGATTTAGTAAAGCAAGGCTAAACTCAAACTTTTGAAAAGTTCAGTACTACCTACCTCTGAAGAGATCATGAACAGGGGAGGTGGGCTGTGAATAACAAACAGCACGCTCACCTCTGAAAAGCATGTAAAATGGTTAGATAGACTTGAAAATTTTTGAGCTTGTTTTTTTTAGTGGCTTTATCTTTTATGCCACACATTTTCAAACACACCGTCACTGATATAATATTTATTTGTACTGCTACTGTAAGTTAAACAGGATAGGAAAAAATGTACAAAATAGATAAATTCTCTTTCGTTTTATCTGCAGGCACGGCAACATTGTAATAAATTAGCTACTAATGATCACAGAAGAAACATACCACTTTATTTAACTCCTAAGTACTCTAATCTACTTAAATAATGGATTCTATACATTAATCTTTTTTCTCCTTGCTTTTACCGATGTATTATATTTATTAATAAAATAATGTTTCTATATATACATACACGTATTACATAACTATATTATGTATATTTAAATATTTAATTTGTGGTAAAACAATACCCAACACTTTTATGTTTTACATTTAATAATTTTGATTTATTCTTAGACATTATTACAAACGAATATATTTAATTATTTCTGCTACCTAAAACCAAAACAGTGAACTTCGATTATAACGGAGCACTATATGTATTATACATTATATACTGGCAGTAGTGATGAGCAAAATTAGTCTTGGTCTTGCAGTTTTGTCTTGGTCTTGCATTTTTTTGCAAGACCAAGACCAAGACCAAGACCGAGATTATGTATACCAAGAGCAAGACCAAAACTATAAGTATGGCTGCAAGACCAATACCAAGACTCAAGTGACCAAGACCAAGACAAAAGCCAGAAAGAAGCAAGACTCTTGCAAAACTATTTAAATAGTTTGAAAGTATAATTAATACCGTAAAAAGAGAAAATTCTGATTTTAGAAGGAAAAAATTCGCTAATAAAAAAAATGCAAAAAGTGCTTTTTTTTTAGCAATACCAAGATCAAGACCAAGACCAAGATTGCATTTTGCAAGACCAAGACCAAGACCAAGATTGCATTTTGCAAGACCAAGACCAAGACCAAGATTCTAAATGCAAGAGCAAGACCAAGTCTTGGTCTTGGTCTTGCATTTGCTCATCACTAACTGGCAGTTCTAGATTTTTTTAAAATTTTTGAATTTGTGGACTTCCCGCGTTATAGTTAAACAAGTATGATAATTTCACTAATAGAGGCTTTTTGGATCAAAGGTCGAAGAATCGCATGATTAATCCTATAATTAAAGTTATTCTTTAGTTCGATTACAAGTATTTAAAAAAGGGTCTGTAACGCGCAATGCAGACTGTCACAAATTTTTACATTGATTTTTAAATATATTAAATTTTAATTTAAAACACTGTATCTGAGTGTTAGTAAAATATGTGTTTAAAGCAATAAATATGAAATAATTGATAAAAATAAATATTAAAATAGAAAATTTCAGCAGAGAATCAATAGATTTGTTTAAAAATACGCTAGGTTGTAATGTAATCAAAGAGTAGTACCTTGTAGAGATTATTCCACGTATCTTGTTACACTTATTTCGTTGCTAACTTCGTGGATGAGAGATAAAGATTGTTAGTTGTAAAATATGTTAAACAAAGAAGGAATATGTAAAGTGCGACTTCGGATTTTCAAGTTTAATAATATGTAAATTCTTTTAGGAATTTTGACAAAGTAAATGGAAGTAGAGAAAAAATATGGGAATATTTCGGAAAGATTTTGTGTGCAAATTTTCCCGAGCATAACGAAAATTAAGTATTCTCAATAAAAATAACATGATATTAGGGTGACAGATACATTTACTTTTAGGTAACGTAACCACTTTTATTTTCGTAGTGTCAGTTTTAAAAAGTCAGGAATAACAAAATTAGTTTTAAAGAAAGGATCATTAACTTCTTTTTTCCGTTATTTACTTTATTTTTAATAAATTTATTTCATATTTCCCGTTAAAGTTTTTATATACACCACGACCCACAATATTATATATAATACGGGCCTTTACTCTTATCCTGGGAACGATACAAGGATCATCCCTTTGTATTGTCATTCCAGATCTATGCATGAAATTTCATCAAAATCTGACCGGTAGAAATAATAGCGGCATCTAATGCGTTAAAAGAGTAGATTATAAATTGAAATTTGTCCCAGCGCTTCCACTATTATTGTATCTTTATTACAAGTATACTCAAGACCAATTTATTGTAATGACAATTCCATTCTTTTACTAGAAACAATCTTTTAAAAAAATTATACTAAACGTAGCATATTTTTAAAAGCTTTTATTTAACTTGCTATGTTAGTATGTTGGTTTAGATCAAATCTTGGAATCAAAATTTAGACAGGCTCTAATTGAGCTAGAGGTTTCAAATTTTACATACGTTTCTAACCTTGATGATAATGCAATATTGTATAATTAGTTTTTCCGTAAATTGCCCCAAACCAAAATTGTTGATTTTTAGTCCTATGCAACTTTTTGACATTTCGAATTGTCAAATATTGTCCATTGATTTTACACTGCAATTTTTTGTTTCCATAGTTATGTCTGATTAGGGTAAATTAACCGATTAAAATATAGGTAAAACAAATTACTTCTTTATTTTTTTTTTAAATTAATTATAATCAGACTAAAGAGTAGAAAATAAAATAAAATAAAAAAATGTTTTTTAAGAAAAAGCTTTTATTTAAAAATGGGCTAAAAAAATGAAATAACTACTGAGTGAAGTTTGAAGCAATATGCAACATAATTTATAAAAGCTTGAGGCGTTTAATCAAGTTTGGTAAGTACTGAAAAGTAAAATAGCTACACTTATATCCAAAACAGAAATAATTAATGATAACGCCTCAAGCTTTTATAAATTATGTTGCATATATTGCTTCAAACTTCACTCAGTAGTTATTTTATTTTTTTAGCCCATTTTTAAATAAAAGCTTTTTCTTAAAAAAACATTTTTTTTACTTTATTTTATTACTTGATACTAGTTTTAATTTTACCGCCAATGGGGTAAATTAGTTAGTGAGACGTTTTAACTGATACTAAAACCAAATATAATAATTCTACGTTTCAAAATAGATACATAGACCATTATAGAGAAATATCTGGCGTCGAAACCAAAAGCGTGCGAAACCGAAACATGGACGTTAGTTACACCACCGCGTACAACAGTACAATACTACAACAATTTTTTGTTCGTGGATACTATTATAATAGTAATTACCAAGGTCTATTAGACACATTTAGGTTAACCTCAACGTACATCCATACCTACAATTGTATTTATGTTACCGTTGTGACGTCACTTATAGGTTACATATTAATTTGAGTACACTACGCACACAAAATTATTTAGACATAAACAAAATAAATAATAAATAACATTCGATCTTCAACTTACAGTTTATGCAAATTTTATCTATAATACTTTTTTATAGGCCGTGATTGTCTTATGTCTTATGTACCTATTATATGATTATAGTACTTGTGTTGCCAAAGCTTTCACCAGTATTAACTAGGATTTCCGATCTCGATTCAATTTTATCGAAAATCGATTTTTGAAGGGTCGATCTTCGATTTTTTGAATCGATTCTTTGAAAACCGAATCGATACAGAGATCGTGAAAAATTTAGGGGATCGGAGATCGATCTTTTTCAAATTTAAATTAGAATATTTTTTGTAATATGATTTTTTAAAGTTATTGTAGAATATATTTTAACTATTTGTTGTCAAATAATTTTACCACTTTTATGATTCATTTATAGAAAATTGAGTCAAATTTTTGATTCGTGTGACATTTTTAGCGCAAACTGGAAACCAGTTGAATTATATTTTATTTATATTAAATTCAGTAATTCAACTTCAAAGGAAATTGAAATTTTTTTGAAACTGATTTGTGATTTACTAATAGAAAAACTTAATTGAAACTTTTATATTTCTTTTATTTTCTGTAAGTACAAAAATTGAATCGATTTTCGTCGGATCGATTTTCTATAAGCCGATTTTCCCCTGCATCGATTTTTGGTTTGACGATTCGAGTCGATCCACAAGATCGATTTTTTGGCCAGAGATCGGAAACCCTAAACTATTAACCAGTAGACATAAAATATCACAGTTTATAAAATCTAGTCTTAAGCTTAGAAAATATAAAAACTAATTCATTAAAGACAATGGTTTGCGCTAATTCCTGTTCAAATTATTGATATTGTCGCCAAGCCTACCAGTTTTTCCTGCGTCATGGATTGCATCATTCTTGTAGACTAGAATCATTTCCGTCATTAACTGGAATTATATTTGGTCGTGTAATATGAAATGTCGTTTCCCGATCACTTGGCCGGCCATGTAATTCAGATAAATGTCGACACTTTTTTAAGCATTAGAGTAATGTTTAAAAGTAATTTCTTTAACTCTGAATAGATTACTTTTAGCCTGGAATAATGACCGTTATCAATTGGAATAACATTATATAGATCGTGTAATATGAAATGTCGTTTCCCGACCACTTGGCCAAACATGTAATGCAGATAAGCATAGTTACTTTTTTGAGCATTACAAAATAATTTTAAAAATAATATAAAAAGATAATTTAAAAAGAGCTTGATTGAGCCGTTTCTTTATATACTTTTCTAGATACAATGATACTTGGAAAGTGAATTTAATTAACAAAAATACGTACAGTGCTTACAAGATTTGTAATTTTTACGTTCCTAGATTTCTGGCGCCCTAAACGGTCGCCTAGTTCGCCTGTATGGTCGCGCCGGCTCTGCTTACTTGCACTGTTAATTCTCTGAGACTCTGAGTATTTCAAATAATACAATTTTTTATGGATAGTATGAAAATTATGGATCCATATTTAAATGCACGTTCAGGTGGTTCAAATGTATATAATTTGATTTGATTTTTGAGTTCTATATACGGAGCTAATTGTGTCTTCATGTATGTCAGAGTCAAAGAGGGTTTTTTGTGTTTGACAGAAAAATTGTTTATCATTACCAGGAAACTGGTAATTACAACAAGTTTTGTACCGACACGTAACTTTACCATAGTTTTCGATTAAAATTTGAAAAAAATGAAGAAGAAATTTACTTACAGTAACTACATTTAAATATACTTATGCTTAAATATGTATATTAGATGAAAATTATAAATATTATGTAGAAGTATACCATTTAATTATTCCTCTTTATTTTATAATCATTTACCTAGTTATATTTACACGTAATATTTATATTTTTAATAAAGATACAACTAGCTCCGTATAGAACTCAAAAATCAAATCAAATTGTATACACTTGAACCGCTTGAACGTGCATTTAAATATAGATACATAATTTTCATACTACCTTTTTTATTAATCTTAAAGGGACGAAATAGTTTTCATTTATTAAAAAAAAGTATCAACCAATTATATACGCATAACTATATTTCCCGCGGTTTTATATTTAAACGCACATTTCTGTTGTTTTAACTAACTCTAATTAACCTTTTCACAAACTTCTTTCTGAATTACTTTTTCTCTTATTGTTAGTTTCTATTTAAGCTTGTTTCTCGTTACAAAAACTCAATAATAATAATCTACATGTCTTTCTAGTGTGGAACGTCAAGTCTTAAACTATTTTGACTATGTACGTATTTCAATTCATGATTCTACGACAAGCTCCTCTATCGAATCACACCACACACACATCCAAACATATATATATATATATATATATATATATATATATATATATATATATATATATATATATATATATATATATATATATATGAATTGTATCACACGTTGGTGGTAGTTGTTCGTTTGTTATCGATTGCCACGCCCCCCTGCTGTGAACGTTGTCGTCATGGAGACCGCGACAATGTTGTATTATTACTAATACTACATTACACTAGGCGCTAGTTATATATGTTCGTATATGTATATACATATATATTATATAAACGTATACGATGTCTAAATGGAAATAGAACATATTATATATTTTATACACTTGCTATACATATATGCTATGTGCATACACCCCCAACTTTCCTCTATATATAACAAACACTATTACAGGAAAAAAATATTTTCACCACCACATAACAAGTTTGTGAACATCCCCTTATGTTTGTGGAAAATACAATATTATTATAAAAATTACACTACCGACATAAAGTCCGTCCGACCGTCAAGAAATACAAAATTTTTTGTCACGAATTACGATTTTAGATTAGAAAAAAAATTCACTTTGATTTAAAATGTACACAGATCCGGTTTTCCACAATTTGTTCCAGTGTATCGAAAGTTCCGAAAAATTCTCTCGGGACTCTTATTTATCCTGGCTGGATTGTTTTTTCAACTGCGGTATAGATGATCGTAAGTGACTAGCTAATGTTTGAATTATATTCGTTATTATTCGCTGTTATTTTAAATATTATTTATTTCTTTTTTAAAATTTTTTTCCGACCGAGGTATATTAAACGCTCGGTGGATCGTGGAGTTAATAAACACCTTTAATACAATTTTAAAACAAAACTACTTTGAGTTCGGCAAGTCTGATTTGAGGAAAAAACTTTTACACCGCTTGAAATGAATCTACCTAAATATTTTCGTTTCAATTAGGGTAAGTGCGGGAGAGATGCCCGCAGTAGCCATAGTTCGTCCGTTGATTGATAGATAGCGTTATTAATGGATTATATGTTTAAAATAAGTTACTTATTTAAGCTGTATATGGTAATATTACGATTAGTCCATCAGTTTAGTAATTATTGAGATGATCGATTATCGATAACTGTTATTTTATAACTAGTATAGAAAGATAACAGTTATCGTCAATAACTGGAATACCCAGTAACTGGTTACTTAAATAATTCCTTTGGAAATATGGATAACATAGGTCAATATTAATATATATTCGAAAGTAAGGATCACAGTAATTTATTTTAACCATCTACGGAGAATTTCAAAATAATAACGCCTTCATAATTTGTATGAACGTATATTTCATTGTTTTAATGAAAATGAGTTTTGTTATTAATTTAGGTATATTTTAAAAGTACTGTATAAAATTTTAGGTTAGAATTCCGCACTATGCTTGCTATAGCAACATGCGACATTTATCCCAACAAAAAGGAGAGATGCCGTATTTAAAGTTGGTATAGATGCCGTATCATATTACATATTAAAAACATAGACATACCTTAATTATGCAATTTTTTTTGGATTGTAAATTATGCCACGTAAATACAAAAGATCCATTAATGGATCAGGAAGAGCTCTCATATTAGTAAAAATAACGAAAATAATGATGACTGCCTGTGTATTGAATGTTTTGAAAAGTACTCAGAAACAAAAAAAAAGTTGACTGGTTAAGATGTATAAGTGCCAAAAATGGTTACAAAGGGCATGCATCATGTATGGAGATATGTGTAAAATGCAAAATTTTTAATATGAACTATGCGGCCACTTTCCTTCTTTAATGCGGCATCTCTCCCAGAGGTGTGGGAGAGACGCCGCTTTGCAGGCTCTACAAAAATGTTAATTATGAATCCTTTATGACTCAAAATTAAAAATTATTTATAAATAATTTTAAAGAACAATGTTTACATTTATTGTGTACCAAATTTCAAATCAATTAAATGCATGCTTTAAGAATTATGTATCAAGTGTTTTCAAAATGTGCGGCATCTCTCCCGCATTCACCCTAAGAGAAGAAAGTGGACAGTTTCTTTTTCAGATTGTGGAGGAAAAGCAGGATTGCGCCCTAATATCTTGAAAACTGCTTCTGTAGGTTCTAGATCGCTACATATGAGCATAATGAAATAATATGGATCGAGGAACATTGTATTTTTCAGCTGCTGTTCAAAATCCCATTTTTTCTGCCTCAATATAACAAAATATTCAGAGCTACCCGACAATTTCGACATTCACGCATTTATTCTACTGTATCAGGGTTGCTGAATTTCTATTTAATTTCGAAAGGCTTGTTTTAAGCAACTAACAATAACATTATTGGATTCTCTCAACTTTTGTATTAATAAGTTTTTATTTCAAACATTAAAAGGCTTCCAGATTTTTTGATAATAGTGTAGGTATATTTTATATGTGAATGTTCCGTGCTCTCATGTGTTTGTGTCAATTTACGTGTGAATTGTTATAAATGGTTGTGATGAAAGGAAAATTCAGGTTTTCACAAAAGAACAAAAAACTACGTTCTAAACGGTGATTTAAATTAAAATCGAATATTCATTCATATAACGAGTGCAGAAAAAATGTCAAGTACTCATTTATTTATTAATATTAAATACAATGGGGTTTTAGATATAGTTTTCATAAAAGTTTTTTTTTTCAATACTTTTTTATTTTGTAATAAATTTACTTCCAATGGTTACTCCTTTCTCGATCTACTCAAGATTAATGAAAACTTAACAACATTGTCTCCAAGGAATTAAAGCTTAACACTTTACAGTCCGCGTTCACAGCATCTGTAAATAGCCGGATATCTTCATTTCAAACTGTGACAATATTGTTTCGAACCGCTAGTTCATTTTCAAACAGAATAAGAATTATATTCGATCAAATATAATTTTTATTCTGTTTGAAAATGAACTAACGGTTCGAAACAATATTGTCACAGTTTCAAAAATAAAAGTGGTATTTTGCAAAGTAAAGTATTTGTTTATTATTTACAAAATTCTTAACAATATAATTCTCCAGACAATTCCACGCAAGAAATGTGTAGGTACTTGTAACATTTCAATAAATAGTACCGTTCTCAAGTAATTTAAAGTACAGGTATCTGTCTCCAAATTATCCCCTGATCATAAGTGATGGAATAATTGATACCACAAATTTAATTATCCTTATGTCCATATACGCACCACTAAAATATGAATCCATTATTCAAAAGTGCCAAAAATTAAGAAAAAAAAGAAAACAGTTTCGTTCCACCTCTCTACATTTCATCACTGTACTTTATCTCCCTTATTATTGAATTTTAAAGAAAAGTATACTTTGTTATCTTATGAAAAATTTATGTTAGCTCACTTTTCGAGTAGTTCGCCACCAATACAATCATAACGAAACCTGATTATAATGTACCTTTATAATAAAATAATTAATTGAACATACAGTATTTTTCATTAAATGGTATAATTTGCCCCATTATAAATATAGATTCAATATAAAATTACTGCCATTATTTTAAAACAATAAAACACTTATTTACTTACACAGGTAAACTGTGTACATTTAATTTATCCAGTAAAACCCCTTATACAATAAAAAGTACTTACCGTACCAGTGTATTTCATTTAAGTGCTTAGCTAGTTAAAAGCTCAAAGCTTCCGAACACGTACAGGTAGGTACACATTTGCTTTATACAGGGTTAGTCAAAAGTATGGAAACGGTGAAATATCTCAGAGGGGAAGCATTTTTGGGACAAATGATGGTGACCAAAGTTCCATCATTTTTTGCGGCACATCCGATGGCGACCTTGACTTTGATCTCAAGGTCAAGGATCAAGGTCAACTCGGTTTTTTCAAATAGCGACTCCCTTTTCGACTCCCGGAAATGGAAAGAGCAAAAAATTCTGCATCCGAATATGACCTTGAAGTCAATGATCAACGTCAAATGCTGATTTTTACTGTAATTTTTAATTAAAAATTCTACTTTTATCGTTCGGCAGTTGGTGCAGACAGGATGTAGACCTGCGCAGTAGGTATAGCCAGAATGTAGGCCTGCGCAATAGGTGTAGCCAGGATATAAACGTGCGCGCTAGGTGCAGGTAGGATGTAGACATGCGCAGTAAGTGAAGTAGGTAGGAATGAAGTTGTAGGAAGAATAAAAAAATGAAATATTTCAAGGTTACCACATAAAATTGTAACCTTACAACATATTAGACGAACAAGTTAGCCTACAGAATCCAATATTTTAAAGTTACAATTTTATGGGGTAATTTTGAAATATTTCATTTTTTTATTTTTCCTTCAACTTCACTTACTGCGCATGTCTACATCGTACCTGCACCTAGTGCGCACGTCTAAATTCTGGATACACCTACTGCGCAGGTCTGCATCCTGTCTACACTTACTATGAAACATCAAAATTAAAAAAATTGCAGTAGAAATTTCAATTAAAAATTACAGTAAAAACCAGCATTTGACCTTAACTTGACCTTGATCTTGACTTCAAGGTCATATTAGAATGCAGAATTTTCTGTTCTTTCCATTTCCGAGGTCGAAAAGGGGGTTGCCATTTAAAAAAACCGAGTTGACCTTGCTATGGCCTTGATCCTTGACTTTGAGGCCAGAGTCAAGGTCACCATCAGATGCGTCGTAAAAAATGATGAAACTTTTGTAACCATCATTTATCCCAAAAATGCTTTCTCGCTGAGATATTTACCGTTTCCATACTTTTGGCTAATCCTGCATATACTTACTGTGTAATTTATATGTATAGCTATACAAGTACGAAGTCATCGTTTACACTTTAATTGTGTTCCGAGGATCATTTTAAAATACAAAACAATAAAAAGGAAGAAAATATAAAGAATACGCAATTTATGTTAAACACGTAGCGACGATACATGTTTATATTTTATTTACGAATTTGAGTTTACCATGAAGCAACATTGACACTGGAATTATTTTTAACTGTTTATAAAACATTTTATAGTCAATAAATAATAAATACTACTTTGAATCCATTTCACTCTGGGTAACGTATCTCTGAGACTTCATTTTCAGCCTCAAACACATTATTTTAGAAATAAAGTGTCGGAACCTATAAACTTTAATTTACAATATACTACTAAACCAGTGTTTTTCAACCTGTGGGTTGCGACCCCCCTGGGGGGTCGCGAAACCTTTCTAAGAGAGTCGCAGTACTTTAATAATAAAACCACTCTAGTTCAGTATATGATATTTAATAAAGAGAAGGTTAAATAATGGTTACATTAACATGAGAGTTTCATATTGTTGCGCGATAAAGTTTCAAAATTGTGACTTATTTTCAATAACAGTAAATCCAAATTTTAAATAATTGTCGTCATATAGACACTTTTTCTTTGGTTTTGTTTTATTAGTCTCATTGGAATTTGAAGTTGACGGTTGTGCATATTTTTCCAAAAACTTATTCATTTTCAATAATTACAATGAGCATAGAATTTTGAATATTAGACAATAATAAGTGGGCAAATAGAGGTAACAGGTGATTCATAAGGCGATCTAGGGCTTTTGCAGATGTTTTTTTCTAAAATGATTTTTCGTTTCTTCTTTTACTTTTTCTGTTCTCTATTGCAAGTTTGGTCTTCAGATGTTTTTTTGTTGTTTCACATTTCCGTTTTCGTATATCATTTTTAGTGATGTTCGTATTTCCTTTTTTGCAACCAACAAGTTGCTATATTAGACATTGTTTGATTTGATTGGTTTTGATCCAAACTAAAAGGTTTTTAGTTTCTTTTGTTTATGAAAAAAAAAATTTTAAAAAAAAATTTTCATTTTTTATTTTTATTTTATTGATTTTTATATTCTTGTCTTGATAATGGTGTTTTGAGAAACCGAACCCGGTCGACATGTTAAAGATTGGCTAAAAAATTCTGTTTGGTTTTTTGCTGATCTTAATATTAAGGTTTATCGCCAAATAAAGTCAAATAATGAAATTACAAGTTTTTATTATTTTACTTACAATTTATTGTTCTTTTTGAATCAGCTTACCTACTTCATGCTGCTGATAATATGGCATCAATAGATGATTCAGTCCAAAAGACAACAGTGTATAGGCAAATACCTAATTATACGTATGTTCTAAACATGCAGCCCGAAATACGAAAACGAGAAGCGAAGCGTACTGAGTACGTAAACGGTGTTAATTAAGACAAATTACTCAAAGAAAATAAAAAAAACTTAAAATTAATTTTATTGAAAGTTTTACATTAAATTTATTCAATATTTTATTGATTTTTCGACCTCTTAAGCAGCTTTGTAATCACAAATCACAGAATTACTTTCTAGATATTGATTTTCCAATATTGTAGGTATTTTATTCAAGACTAAGATTCAAATAGTCATTACAAAAATATTTTTATCTATTTAAACTAAATTAATATCACATAAAAAAATTAAATTTTATTGATTTAAAAAAAATTATTTTCTCCGATTTCAGTTTCAAAACTAATTAACTTACTAAAATGATTTAAAATTGAAAAAGATGTGTAAAAATTTTTAACCAAAAAAATTCAAAAAATTTAAACAATAAATTTTTTTACACACATAAAATAATTAATTACACAAAAATGACTGTTGAAGTATAACTCAAAAATATTTTCATATTTTATAATTAATAATGATAAAAATAAAGATGACACCAGTTCATTTTATTCATACGAAACAAAGATACACTATTTGAAACAATATACATACTATGAAAGAAACAGAAAGGAACGAAGAGATAGAAAGAAGCACAAATACATGTATGTGCATTGACTTGCTTGACTGACCGATATATGATTGATTATTGTGAGGTCAGTGATATATAGGTCTTACTGATGATTATGTATGATCTTAGGTCCATCAGACTCACCAGACCAGGTACCAGCAAACGATTATGACGACCTTTTGTATAACCTACTATTGTATATCGATATGAATAATGGAAAAACATCGACCAATATGACACGCATATATATAAAATAATTTTTTATTCATATTCACATAGTATGTGTATGTTACACAGATTAAAAAAAGTTGGGAGTAATTCAATTGATTTGCAATATCGCAAGCGTAGCAGTTTAAAACGTTTCTTAGGAGTCTGCTTGAGGAGACTCACCAATTGACAATGCAAAGGTTACGCGAGCGCCTCTGATTTTTTAAATTAGAAGCTATAACAAGTAAAAATTTTACGGATTACCAGATTTTATATTACCAATTAAACGTATACATATATATATATATATATATATATATATATATATATATATATATATATATATATATATATATATATATATATATATTTATATATATATATATATATATATATATTTATATATATATATATATATATATATATATATATATATATATATTTACTTGATACTAGTTCTAATTTTACCACCAGAGTCGCGAGGAAAAATCTTTGCGTCGCCAATAAAAGGTCTCTAATGGAGCCTCCTTATTCTCCTCACTGTTCCTATAGATATTTTCACAGTACAGATTTTACTTAATTTTTAATTCCTAAGTATGGAATTACAATCATCATTTAAACTTATAAGAAAAAGCTTTCTAGTATCCCGTACCAAGTTTGTTCATTCGTCGATATACTATTCTTTATCAAAACTTATCCGTATTTTTTGATTTCAGATTCGTAAATTTGAAAAGAGATAAAAAATATAAAAAAAATGAATTGAAGCTAGAATAGAAGCATAGAAATCGTCTAAATACCTATCTCTATAATTTGGGGTCGTCAGAGAATTGCAGTCTGGTACTCGTATTTTTTTATTTCAGATTCGTAAATTTGAAAAGTGATAAGATATTTAAAAAAAAATGAAGCTAGAATAGAAGCATAGAAATCATCTAAATATCTCTATAATTTAGGGTCGTTAGAGAATTGCAATTTGGTGGTGAAGTTACTAAAAGAAGGTGAATGAGTGTGATACCAAAAATAAAACCTATACAACAGAAATCAGAAATCTATAAATGAAATCAGACAACAAGTAGCCTGTTATTGCTCATATCGAAACCCTATTTAGAGTTCTGTACCTTAAAAGGAAACTCGGGCCCTTGTAAGACCACTTTTATGTCCGTCCGTCCGTCTGTCACTGCGGTTTCTCTCGAAAACTGTGTAACGTAGGAATTTGAAATTTGGCATAATGTTAGGTCTTGATGATGCACACATATATCGCTAGTTAGCAAAGAGAAAAAAATTTTAAGGATTAAAATGGTTCAAAAAAAAAGGTTTTTAACTAATATATAATTTTAAATAATTTTGGAATTAAATATTTTTAACAATGGTTTTTGGTGGAATTTAGTTCAAATGTTTAGTAGTTATAGTTAAATGTTTTGTTCGCACAACTATACTAAATGATAAAGTAAAAATAAATAAATAGTTTTTTTTTAAAAATCTCACTTTACAACTGTTGAAAGCTGAACTTTTTTTATGCGGTCTTTTTTTGTGCGGTTTCTTTTTGTGCGATTTTTTTATGCGGTTTGTAAAAATGGCCATTAAAATGCATAATGTGAATCAAAATCACGAGACAGTAAGAAACTTAAGCATTTATGTACTATAATAACTTTCTTTGATAAAAATACTTTTTAACGGTTTTTAAGCATTTAATCAATACATTGCATAAGAACATAAGTTATTGCATCATTTAATTTTGCTACAGATGTATTTTTAAAAATTTTCATAATGTTATAAAATTGAAATAAAATGTTTCTACGTGTAAATTAATGCTTTATCTTGTTTATAGATGCAACTTCTAAGGAAATTTCTAAGTTTTGAGCGTTTTGAGTGATATTTTTTCGATGAAACTTTTTTTATGCGGTTCCGACTAACCGCATAAAAAAAGTTTTTTGTATAATCTGGATTGAACTATACTTTTTATAGCTATTTATGATATTTTTGAATATATTTTCTTTGTGCGATTTTTTTATGCGGTCCCCTCCAACGCACAAAAAAAGGATCAACTGTAATATGTATACATTTCAAAATATAAGCTTAATAATTTTGAATCAAGATCCATTTTACTATAATATGGATTTAGTCATATCCTTTCTGATATTTTAAAAATTTTAAATCCTTCGTAAGTGATAAATCTACATATTTAAAAATAATACAAAAAAAGCACAGCAGACCCATAATTCATAACTGAAAACTTATATTAATTTTCTTTAATATAATAATTTATTTCGTTTATAAAAATGATTAATAACAATAATTTTTAAAAATGGTAGATAAATAAACAAAATGTTCAAATAAAAAAACCAAAAAAAAAAAAAAAAATCAAATTAAAAACAATAAAATAATATATTGGTACGCCATATAGGAACAAAAAAAAGAACAGTAACCAACTCAGTAAACTTAAATATGTATTATAGTTAACCGAACCAATTAAAATGTTGTGATACAAGATTATAAAATACAAACTTTGTATTATTTCACATTAAGAAAAAACTTCAAACCTTCATCCAACTCAGAAAGTATGTTACATCTTACATATATTATTATTTTAATTTTTTCTGTATTTAACGATAATTTTTAGTAATCACAGTTTTTAACTATTAACTAATTATGCAGGTGCGACGTAATTATCAAAAAGTAAAAGTACATAAAAAAAAAATTTCCACGTCAACATTAGGGAGGCATGAAATAACTTTCTCGATTCTAGTTACATGTAGAAAAATATCAGTTAATTTTCTAAAAAGAAATTGTTCAAATTCCATCTGATTTTTGAGTGTAGTAGTTCCACTACTTCAAAAAATAAGATCCAAAGCCAATAAAACCTTTAAGTTCATCTGTTGGAATGGTTTGTAATTGTATTTTAAAACTTTTTTGGAAGGACAATACCAGCTTTATAAATAAACATAACAAGACTGAAGTGAGTAATACCTTAACACAGTTGATTCATAATGACATTTGCACAGTCTTACATCACCCTACCCTTTATATTAATCAGGGACACAAGTCCGTGGAAAGAAATGACGGACCTCAGGAATATATCGCGCATACTCTTTCTCAACCTCGTATATCAAAAACTGCATGTTTTAGGACACATAAAAAGCATTAAATATTGTATTATTTAGCCGACATCAAAGGGTGTAATTAGCATAAATCTTAAGTTCATAATGATGAAAACACAGATTTAAATACGTTTTTTTTTTATGTGTCCAAAAATTGGGACTTTTCAGATACGAGGTTGAGAAAGAGTATGCGCGATATAACATTTTTAAAAAAATTTCCCCTCCAAAAAAGTGACGAGTAAAAAAGATCCTCTTTTTAATTAATCTTGGAATCCTTACCGACAACTACGGGCCTCCTCTTTCAGCCCGGGCCCCGGGACTAGAACCCCGGCTACCACACCCTCTCGTCGGGCCTGATATTAATTGTAAAGAAATAAAGATACTAGAGGTATACTGAGAAGTTACTCTTAATACGGCTTGAGATATTTTCTCGTGCAGAACGTGTAAAAGGCACACATATTACTTCGTCGAAACGATGTAACAATCTTTCAATACTTATTCATGTATTATAAAATATATGAAAGCATATATACACTTACTCTTTATAAAATAAAATGAAACGCTATTTTTATAACGAAAAAAGAAAAAAGGAGCAAGTAAATACATAAATAAATAAATAAATAGCGCCTCCATAAAAAACTGCAACTGCTTGCATTAATAGAAACAACAAATTTTAATTAATAAGATCATGTTGACTATATACACTTCACACCAGGAGATCGAAAACAAGAGCACTAAAACCAACCACTAAATAAGTACGTAGAATACTCTATATTGTATATTTGTAATACACGAACAAAATAAATGGATTCCCTGTGTGTCCTCCACTTCTACTGTTAGTATCCGGGAAAAAGGGTGATATTGAATGTACTTTTAAGTTTTTATAAAATTATTAAATTTTTCGATGAATATACGCATGAATACCATAATATCATAATTGAATTGGTCATTCCAAAAACAGCGTAAGTCAAGTTTTTCCAAACATACTTTTCTTGTCGCAAACGCACCCTTAAGCCCGGCCGCACACCTAGGAAATACGACATGTAAAATATGTCGTATCTCCTAGAGGTGCATCAATTTTGTCTTTTCAATGATGCAATTTAAATGTATTCGGGCGATGCGTGTCTTAAAGCGACACATGTCTTATGTTGCTCATATCGTCCTAGGTATGCAGCCGCGCTTATAGACAGACACACAATTTGGATAAAAACCATCCAAGTAATTATATTCCTTTTAGTGTAAAACAATATAATGTAATCGTCCTTAATTACATAAACAGCGTAAGTCACTTCTGTGTCAATTCCAATAGTCAAAACTATCAAAACGTGTTTGATTGGTCAACTACAAAAGTTGGGTATAATGCAAATAGGCATAATGGAGAATATGATTATCTTAAGAAATTTTTGAAAACGTGATTAATATGGCTGTGTTGTTAAACGAAGCGACCATTAATCCTGTTTCTTACTAAAGCAACATAAGTCAAAGACAGTTTTTTATGCTTATTTTAAACTTTTCGTTCATCACTAAATGTATTAGAAATTATAAGCTGTCTACAAATTTTAAAATCTAAACATTATATTCAGCAAATAAAAACACTTTACAAAATACCATTTTTATTTTGTTAGGTATATTTGTTTATTAGGTATTTTAGAAAGAGTCTTTATTTACTAATATCAAATATGGAATTCCATAAAGTAACACTCAAAAGCTTTCGAAACATAATTAATATGGCTATTTTTATTAAATATAACGACCAGTTAATGCTATTTCTTATTAAAACAACATAAGTCAAAGACAGTTTTTTTTGGCTTTTTTAAAAATTTATTGTTTACTAGTTAGTTATATGTGTTTTATACAATTTTTATTGATTCCCGAAAGGTTTAAATTTCGTGATTTAGGTGGATTTTAAAATAACCGATTCAATTATATTCGATATATTTTTGAAAATGGCAAAACTTACTGTTACTGATTACTGTTTTTCCTATAATTATCATATATGAAGGACATAGGGTATTCACAGACCCGATGAGTTGTAACAAATGGAATATTTTCCAAACTTTGAGGATTTCAGTGGCTAAAATATAACAATCATCAAAATCTAAAACTGTGAATGAGTGTCTGGATATCTCACTTTGTCAGTTGAATTACCCCGTTGTGATTAAAAAATTAAATTTTAAATATAATGTAGTTAAATATTTCTCGTAAAAATTTAATAAAACCAAAATCGCGACCATAAATTATCCACAAATTAATTGTAGACATGATTTATGAACATCTTTCAGATAAATGTAATATTATACTTGAATAATAACTTTATATTTAAAAAAAAAAAAAGTATATAACTCATCATGTGTATATGTACCTATATATTTGTAACATTATACATTGTTTCAAGTAGTCGTATAATGCGTGAAACGGTAGCTTCATAGTAAGCAGCACACAAACAGTGAGTTTAACGTTGCACGGTGAAGTTACCTATGAGTCTTGCTGTGTTAATTAAATATGCGACTTCAAAAAGCCAGTAGTATATTCTGAAACCAATGAATTGAATGTTATATCCAGCTACTCTACATTTAATAAAAATTGAAGTTGTACGTTTTTATAATTTCACATAAAATTTAAGATCTAATATACCTTATTTGGAACAATAACTTTTTCTGACACAATTAATTTTAAAATATGTACTCTGATATGAAACATGCAGTTAGTTTAAAAAAAAAAAATGAAACAATTTAGCATAAGGAGGAAGCTTCTATATGATTTGGATCAAATCCTAATAGGAATTTAAAAGATGATCTAATTAATGCTACCGAAACTCCACACAATATATTGTCCATGAAAAAATTTTGATCATCATTTTTAATGATGGGAAAGTACATCTAAAAATTGAGAGAACCCTTTTTGCTGTTTATTAATTGAAATCTCTACCTATAGCATATATGTGCTAAAATTTAATTTTCATAAATTGAGGGATATGTGAAAATTATGAAGTTGTAATGGGCAAAATGACCTCCTGTAAAGCTAGCCGTTCCCAAAAAAAAATTGTAAAATCCCAAAAAACTACTAGATGCAAAATAGGTGTATTTTATGTGTTATTTAGGTGTGCTAATAAAAAATTAGGTGTTCTTACCGTTTTCGAGAAAACACTGAAAAACCAAAGGTACGGCTAGGCGCTAGAGTTACCTAAACCTAGCCGTCCCCATCGATAAAAAAGAGTGTTTTGGGTAATTTAAAGTATGGAGAATTAGGTGTAAATTAGGTTGTTCATCGACCATTCTGAAAAAAATTTTGTAAAATGAAAATCTTAAGAAAAATCGGGTTATGAATAACGTTAAAATCGTTCTACACAGCGCTTCCACTGTTTGTTGAATATTATATATTTTATTATGTAACTGAAGAGAAAAATACCAAAAATTTTCGTAAGGTTCCCAGCGCCCCCACCAGTACTATAATAATGATGTTATGAATAAGTTGTTATAAATTTAAATTACCATGTAAATATAAACCGTAAACATTCAACTGAAGTTTTTAACTATTTTGTTAATCGAATGAGTGTAAAAGAAAAATAATTTGTTTTCCTTCACAGCACTCCTGTTGTTTGTTAGGTTATAAATATACATTATACAATATAGTTGCAAAGAAAAATATTGAACACCTTATGACGTTCCTTACTACTTGATACCCGGTGATATTTTAGAGTATTAGGTTTCGAGACTAGACCCCTAGACTTCGCGCCCAAGTCCCAGACAGAAAGTGTAGAAAGTATGACAGACGGACATACATGACGTAATCTCTTATAAGGATTCCGAAATTTATTTCTTCGAAACCCTAAAAATTTCGCGTCCGAGATTTTTCTTCAAAAAAAATTTAATCATTTTGTAACCAAATAGATAGATGATTATCAAATATTTTTATGTTTACTATAAAATTAAAAGTATATCTGATTAAATACATTTTAAAGAATTACGAACAAGTTACTTAAGTCGATATAACTTTACGATATTTTGATTCTGAAAGGGCGTTGTTGTGTGGATTATAATTATATCTAAAATATGATAACAAGATCAAAAATATATCAAATCTTCAACAAAATATTGCTTCGTCATTTTAAATCAATAGATACATTATTTTGTTTTAAAAGATCAATATATTAGTATAGTTATATACGGTCAAGTTCATAAAAACATTTCGGATCCCAAACTCTGTACAACGAACAAAGAACTTATAAGAAAGTAGTGCGTTAAATAATGATATGATACAATAGTAAACAATACATATTATACTCACATCTGCTGCAATAAGTATTATAAATGTACCAGTATTTAACGCACTACTTTCTCATATGTATGATGTTCTTTATTTGTTGCATTAATCCATATCAAATATATATATATACATATATATATATATATATATATATATATATATATATATATATATATATATATATATATATATATATATGATTGGCAACTCGCACTTGCGCACTGGTAAGTTGAGGATTAAATTCTGATGGCCGGGTATGATCATGAAGATTTTCTGCAGTTTCCCTTCACAATTCAGATTACAGAAAAAAAATGTCAAATTTATTGCTTATTGCTTATAAAATTTGGTTATACATTAAAAATCACTTTTCTTGTCATTTTTCAAATATATTTATTAATTCCCAAATTAAAAAAATCATTACCAATATTTATTTGTTAGTTTTCTTGTTTTTTACAAATTTAATTAAAATAATAAATAAAATTTCAAATAAAAAACTATATTTTTTAAGATAACTAGAAAAAAAGTAAGATTATTTCCTAATATAATTCTGTCAGATCATTAATAATATGAAGGTAATAATAATAAATAGGTAACGGGTGGCAAAAGGGTAGAGGGATTTTTAACAAAATTAACGTAAAATAAATTAAACCGTCAACCCTTTTCATGCATATACCTCATGGTAAAAGATACAAAATAGTACATTGTAAAAAGATACGTTGATGTATGTATGTATGTTCTCAGATACATACATATATACCATTGTTACGCATACTATCATTAATCTGTCAATAGCAAATCAATTATTTAATACCAAGAGTCTTAAAAATGACTATTCACTTCTAAAATATTCACAAGATGTGAGAAATATAGTTTTAATTCAATCCCACTCAATCTTATTAAAAGGAATTAAGAAGAGATTGGTGTGCCACAATAGCTGGTGAATCTCATCATCAGTTATCTAAAAAATTTAACGATCAAAATGAGTGGAGGTAGAAAGACGATGGTAGCTGGTGTTCCACAGGGTCCCATTCTGGGAACACTTCTGTGGAATATCAGCTACGATGCGTTCTTGACACTGAAAACGATGAAAGTGGCAGCAATTTTTAGATATCCCAACGATCAAACGAATTAATACGTAAATGGCTTTGCATCACCTGGATCTGGCTTCAGAAAAACCGAGACAGTATAATTTTTGAAGGACAAAAACAAAGAAGCAAGTAATAAAATTGACTATATGCATCGGGTACCTAGGCATCATCATTGATCCAGGCAGTGCATAAAATCAGTGTCGGAGAGGAGGAGACAATCTGGAGCTTGTGGCACCTCATACCCAATACTGAAAGTCCCTCCAGTCAAAAGAGAGGAGCAGTGGCGGATTTATCCTAAGTGCCACTCTAGCCTTTGTGAAAAATTCCGCCCCTAAAAAGCTAAAAACAAAATTTCTAGCCTACTTAGCAAAAAAAAAGCTCTAGCCTACTCAGCCTGCTGGTAAATCCACCACTCGAGAGGAGTCCAATGTGGAGCTGCACAGTCGATCATAAGCGCCTGCATGGCATAACAGCATGCAAGTGTTCAACCACAAAAAAGACTTGTTTAGAGTACCCTACTCCGGATGCGGCCAGTGCCTATAAAACGGTGTCAACGGAAGCCCTACAGGCTACTTACACACGGTACCGATTGGCCTTTTAGTCTAGGAAGAAACCGAACTACGAATATATACAACAAAAGGGAAGAAGACCCAACGTAAGATAAGAGGTATTGGGTAAGTGGCAGCAGAGAATGCGGGCTGCGACTATTTCTAGCAAAAGGCTAGAATCTTATGCTGTGTATATGACCACGCAGTCGAAAACACAACTTAAAATAGTAATAAAAAAAAGAGGCTAGATCCTGATATAATAATATCACCATTGTAGGTATATTTCAATAATTTGAAATTTTCAAGTCTATAGGTAATAATTACGTGAAAGCTGCTAATAATAGCTGAACCATTAAGTAGAAAAATGAAATAAAATATTTGTTATGTTATTTTTGTAGCTTATTGTAAGTACCTAGACAATCCCAAAAAAAATAGTTTAAATATAAAATTATGATCAAATTATCGTAACAAAATTTCCGTTAATAACATAAAAATCTAATGGGCGACAACATTTCACAATTTTATGTTTATTAGGTATTGATAAAAAAATAATCAAGAATCAATCGAATTTTGATCAGTTGTTATAAAATTTACACACCAATTTATTGGCTTTAATAAAATTTATTGCATCAACACACATAAAGTCACACTTTCGCCATCTGCTATTGCAGCTTAAGTATTATTAGAAACTATAAAATAAACATCACTTAATTCAATATAAGTTTAATGGGTAAACAATATACGCAAACTTAACCAAAATCTACGATGGCAGTGGCAAATCCTTTTTTATATGCGCGTGTCAAAAATTTAAATTTATAAATTTTCTGACATTGAAAGCAGTTCATAATTGGAAAGTGATCTTATAATATGAGAACAGTAATAATCAGTCTATCAAGTACATATCACCGCCAGCATTTGTGTAATAAGTTCGTCACAGCTGTGGAAATACTTGTAACTATTATAAATGTACTTCAAAATTTGCCAATAAGTTCAAATAACTCAAAATAGTTCAAATTATAGCATAGTGTTGTATAATAAATTTCTAATACTCTACTCCACTCTTTACTATCTATTTAAGAATAATGTGAACGGTTGTTTAATACGGACCCAAGTGTTTCATCCTGCATTCTTTCGTCAATTTTAGACACAGATCCACAGAAACTGCACACGCTTTCTACCTGAGGACCGTAAAATAGCAAATATATAAGCTTTCGACTTTGTGGACCTCTAGAAACGTTATAAGATGTTAAATATTTTTCTTTACAACTATATGGTATAATGTGTACATATAACCTAACAAAAAACGGGAGCGCTGTGTAGGAAAACAAATATTTTTCTCAGGTTTTCTACACTCATTCGTTTAACAAAATAGTTAAAAACTTTAATTGAATGTTTACGATTTATATTTACATGGTAATCTAAATTAATAATAAGTTATAATATATTCATAACATCATTATTATAGTACTAGTGGAGGAGCTGGGAACGTTAAGAAAATATTTAGTATTTTTCCATTCAGTTGTATAACAAAATACATAATATGTAACAAACAGTGGAAGCGCTGTGTATAACTTTTTTTTTTAACGTTATTAACAGCGCTCCCATGTTTTAAAATATTTTATGATTTTTATTAAAATTTTTATTTTACAAACAAAAAAGAAAAAAAAAGAAACATTTTTATTGAACCAAAAGAAAACTGCGAATGTACAGTCCTCTATAAACCTTATGAAATAACATTTTGTCTATTTCTGTTCACTTTTGTAATTTAATATTTGAATTTATCTTTAAATATAATATCCATCAATACTAATTAAAATTCATTACAAAATATCTCTTAAAACACTGTATATGAGCAGCTAGTGTTTACATGGCAAAACATATTCAAAATAATAAGTTATTTCAGAACCAGAGCCATCTTGATCAATTTAGCGTCCCTGAATATATTAAGTTTGAATGTGGGTATTTGGACCATTGGGAGTTCTTTTAAGAAGGCATAAATCTACAGAAAGACATCAAACCACAAAAATATTTGTGTATTATTTCTCAAAATTTTACAGGCGTAATTCCGGAGTCTGTGCAAGTCGAAACCCGGTAAAAACTATTAAAAAAAGAAAGAGACGTTTGGGGATCTTTCCTTTTAAGACCCGCTAGCTTTTATTTGGTAACTCAAAATATAAAGAATGTCCATAAAATTTAATTCAAATAGTCAAAATTTCAAATATGGTACACCTAAAGACAATTACAACTTCATAAAATATTTTCCAAGTATAACATAAAAATCGGCTTCTTAAAAATATCTTCCAAAAAGAATGAAAAACAAAATGATAAGTACCAATAGGTACTAAATTTTTTTATGTTTTGAAGTGTTAGGAACACAGGTAGTAAAAGTATATTTATATTTAAAGCTATAGATTTCTAAAGTAGATTAAATTCAACAAAAAAAATAAAAAATAAAAGATTTTCAAGATATCTTGTCAAAGGAAGATTAACTTCTTGTAAAGATTTAGATCTAGTAAACTATGTCGTTATGGCTGAAAAATTATAAATAGATTTATTATATGTTTCCATTGTTCAACATAAATTCATCAACCATTTCGAAAGGGGTACCCAGTATTCTAAAATTTCATCACTATAGGTGATTCTTTTGATGGTTAGATGGTGGTCACTTATCTGTAAAATTCATTATAATAGTTGTAAATTGTTTTCCCTCAACGATTACAAAAACAATACTTTTATTGATTATTAATTACATAATTAATATAAAATACATTTATATTTTATATTAATCTTAAAAAAAAATGTTTCAAAATATTAACTAAATTAGATAATATTTTCAGTAGTTTATAGAGCTGGTTCTAGAAAAATTTACGTTAGTTTTCAGATTACTGGAAATCAACTTCATTTTCATATCACAGGATTTTTCAAGAAATATGAATTTGAACATAAATATCTTGGTTGTTCGTGATCTTCCAAAAATACAAAAACTCAATTTTTATTGATTATTAAACGGGATTAAAATAATACTTTTAATACTTAGGCAATAATAAACAGAAACTAAACGAAGAAAATTCCTGAAAAGCTGAATTTTCTGAAGCTGAATAGTATGAACCTTGATATTGTAGTTTTAAGCGAAATATCTAAAACCCCCATTGATCTGAGTGCCGCGAGAAATTTTACGCAGAGCCAAAGGTTACTAAAAACGGTTTTTTGTGAATATCTCGTTAATGGTTACTTTTACACAAAAAATATGAATCAATTTTGTAGCTTAGAAAATCTCCTATAAAAAAGATAAGTTTTATTTGGAAGAGTATCAGTTCTGAAGATGATTCGATTTACAGAGTTTTGAAACGTGCATTCCTTTTCACACCATCAAATTAATTATAAACTCGCTCATTAATTAATTTTTTTTTTAAACAGAAGTTATGAATTTTTTTCAGACTTTATTTCAATCTTTATGCTTTCTTCTTCGTTGTTTCTTTCTTATTTTTCTCCTATTGCTTCCTGTATTTTCATAGATTTACTCGGAAAACACGAGGTATCAAAACTGACCTTGCCAATTACCATACAAACATGGGAACAAAATAAGTCAACTTTCCTGTAACCGCAGTTTAAGTTACAATAACTGTTTGTACAATTACAAAAAAACAGTATTCAGCAGAATGTCTTACTGTTAATTACAGTTTCTTTAAACAACATAAAAATTAAACGACAATATTTTTAAATGAATATTTCAGAGCGTAGTCACTATCTACTCCAATAACTGCTTCCCATTTGCTTGGAAGACGGTCGATTCCACAGCCAAAGAAGTCACAAGTTCTTGGAGGCCATCCACCATCATTATAATTTTATATAGCTACTTTACGATGTATCTACAATAAATAAGTTATTGCAACAAAATTATTTCAATAATTAATTTAATACCTATTTCCCATAAATCAATTTTGAACAACCCTGTCATTTTGTATTCCTTGTCATTTTTTATTAGCTATAATATACAAAATGTGACAGAAACATTTAAATACCTAATACGCTCTGAAACCACTATCTTCGTATTTAACTACACCACTAAAAATAATATTAAACACAAATAATGATATACTTGGTAGATATGTAGTTAATTTTACCTATTGATTTTTCAAAAGTGTTCTTTACATGGCACATTACAAGCAATTTTTTTTATCTACACTTTGTTTTTCTTTTTTTCGGTTGTTTTTACAAAATGATTAAAAACAAAAGACAAGAATAATGCGGAATCATTAAACAAAAAAATTGTCCATTTTTGCCTTCCTTTTCTTCTTTCTTTTCTATTGTAAATTAAATTTTGTACTAATTGAAAAATAAAAGAGTGAACTATTAATTTTTTTGTTGTCAGAAATGTTTTTAGTGTAGTTTATGTCTTTTTTATTACTTACACCTTAATAATTCTTGTTATTTTATGAGATTCATTATCCTTTAACGCATCTTTTTTTATTCTTTTTAACTTTTCTTCTCATTTTATCTATGCTACACCTATTTTTTTGTATTAGTTTAGTTAGTAAGTATATAAAATAGTTTATTGCATTTTATACATTTATATTTTATATTAATCTTTAAAAAAAAAAATGTTTCAAAATATTAACTAAATTAGATAATATTTTCAGTAGTTTATAGGGTTGGTTCTAGAAAAATTTACGTTAGTTTTCAGATTACTAGAAATCGACTTCATTTTCACATCACAGGATTTTTTAAGAAATATGAATTTGAACATAAGTATCTTGGTTGTTCTTGATCTTCCAAAAATACAAAAACTCAATTTTTACCAGCATAATCGGTTATAATTCAAAAAGATCAATTTTGTTACTTACAAAATTTAGTAACATTATTAGTGAGCGATCCCATAAAAGGATTTTTCCCCATTTTTCATTGATAAAAAATGTCGGTTATGGACTTAACTTCCGAAGTCCGGAAGTCCGATTTGGAATATTATTTTCTTTGCTGCTTGAGACCACCACTTCCTAGCCTTCCGACCAGCATTTTCTAAAAACTACTGAAAAATATTATTTTATTCCTATAAAGTGATAGCTTTTTAATATGATTTGACTTTTTTCCACTATGACTGAAAATTTTTCCGTAACAAAGTTAATTAATGAAGTGTTGTTTCATAAATCCATTTTTAATCATCAAATCGTAAAATAATAATGATCCAAACCTGGTTTTATAACATCTTATTAATTCTTTTGTAAAATAATTTTTATTGACTATAATAACAAAGACTATATTTCATACACATATATTTTTTAGAAATGGCCAAATATTTAATTGACCATAACATTTCTTCTTTTTTGAGAAAAAAATTCTCAGTTTATAATTTTTGAAGATCCCACAAAAAGAAATGGGAAGAAATAAATATTAAACAAATATAATAATAAAATGTCAGCAAAGTTATTTTTATTTGTAATAGACATGGTTGTCAACTGTTTACAGACAATTAAACATAATATGTAGTATTACTACCAGTTCTAGTAATCTCGAACAAAAGTCCTTACAAGAGCAACAAGAATAGAAGCTTCTAAATAGTACTTGTTTTTTTCTCTTTAACATTGTAATAATTTATGTTTCAATATTAATAAAATGCTTACAAGTAACGCCCGAAATATCTACTTTGTGAAAAACACGAAATTCCAGCGACCCGGAATAGAACAATTACTTTTCACTTAAATTCACTTTCTTTTAAATTTATCCCTGTGAATTAGAAAAATCATTACAAATCAACCCTTCTGCTATTAGTGAGAGCCAGCAAAAATGTAAGCTTGGTGTCTTACTTGCTGGTTTTCTGCCGAGTGGCCAAAATTTAATATTCGATTTATTTAAGTAACAGTTCTGGATAGTACCAAACTACCGCTCTGCTTATATTAAAACAGCTTTGATGATTTTGCTTATAATCCTGACAGTCTGGTACTATGCAAAACTGCTACTAAAACCAATCCAATTTACATTTCGACTACCTAACCGAAGAACTAGCAAATAAGCAACTAGACTTACCATTTCCTCGGCTTCCATATTTTCTTAAAAAGCACATACCTAAAATTTGTTTTTTTTTTTTTTAATTAAAATTATTAAAATTTAATACATTAGGGTCAATTAGATACAATTCTTTAATTAATAAATCAATAAAGCTTGATAAAAGTTATCTTTGTAGACCTCATGTTATACTATTTTTGTTAGCGAATTTACATTCTGGAAATTCAGCTATTACAGCAGTTCTTATGGTAAGACCTAAGTCCGAGACTATGGTAGAAATTTGTACTTTGTGTAAATTTGTAGAAACACGAAAATTAAAAAAAATTTTTAATTCTAGCCAAATTTTGCAAAAAAAAAACCACTAAAAATGGCGAAAACTGGCCAAAACACCTACTTGTAGGCATCCGACATGTCTGCCTAACGAACTTAGCCGAGCCAGTCCGGATTTCAGCACGCATACGAAATTCCACAAGCATTAAACGTTCCGTTCGAGACACATAAATACATATATATATATATATATATATATATATATATATATATATATATATATATATATTTATGTGTCTCTGTATATATATATATATATATATATATATATATATATATATATATATATATACATTCACAGTATCGAAAAGGGCGTACAAAATTGCATAAGATAAGTTTTTAAGAAAAATTAAGAAATTTGCTGAATTTTTTTGCAATAAATGTTTCATCGTTTTAGCAATTCTTTTCTAGATAAAACAAGTGCTAGTTAGTTATTCAATATGTATGTATGTGTTATAATAACAATAGCTCTGTCTCATCTTTTTAAATTAAAATTTGTCAGATTTTTTAAGAGTACGTTATGGAAATATTTGTATGCTGTCCTCCTTTAGAGAGAAAATGTAATTTATATATATTTGCATACCTAGAAAAAACAATCGAAAACTATAGTTATGTAATGTAATAATATGTTGTTAAATAGATATATGCTACACTACATGAGATACGTTAGGGTCCTGAGGACCCAAAAGCGCCAAAAATTGACTACTGAACTGATTTTGAAAATTGTTTCACTGTTAGATAGCTAAACTATTTTAAATGGATACAGGTCTTAGATGAGATCCGCCAGTGCGCAATATTTGGAAATTCGCTATGTTATGCAAATGCTGCGACAGGGGTATTTTATATTTAATTTCTGATTTTTTTTTATAGTACCTAAGTGTTATATTATTTATTATAAAAAGTGAATATATATTTATGGAATTTTTAAAATTTATGCAACAATAGTTTTATAGATATTTAAATAAATTTGTGAAGTAGCTGAAAATTGAAAGTGACCAAAAAACAAACAAGATGACCCTAGATTAATATAGGGGGAAATTCGCTATGGTATACAGACATACTGATGGGAAGACGTATTTAAATATATTATTTTTATTTCCATTTTACTTTCTTAAATAAATTTAAAAATCCAGTGCTATTATCTGTTTAACGGTAGGTGCTATTACTATGAGTCAATATGCAAATCAATTTATAAATTTTTAGATAAAACAAGCTGTATATTTCAATACCAAAACCACTCGACATACACAAAGCGCAAAGTAATCTACCTAAAATGTTCAACGCATTGTAGGTATATACAATGCTATTGTGAATTTACATATTATACCGCGTACAATCCGCAGCTAAATCAATATTTCCAAAATTTAAATATACTCGTATTTTTACAAATTACAGAATATCAAATTATGTATAACGTAAGTATGTTAAAGTCAGGTTTTTTTTACAAAATAATATCTTATGGATGGTACGAAAAAAAAAAACTACCAATAAATGGCTAAAGCTATTTTTGAAATAAGTATTAAAATAACCAATTACGGTACAAATACTGCAACAAATTAAAGTTAAATATATTGCTTACCATATCACTTACACCACCAACTAGCTGCGACTCGTGCTTTCACCCGCATAAAATTATCTGAATTACGGGTCAACTTGCTAGTATAGGTAAATTTTAAATTCGATATTCGGAAAGTCTGTATAAAATCAATTATTAGCGAATTTCCAAAATGGAATTCAGCTATTACAGCCACTGTCATGACGCGACTTGAGCCCGGGACTATGGCAGAATTTATATATATATATATATATATATATATATATATATATATATATATATATATATATATATATATGTCCGCGCGATAACTCTCAAACGAAATGTCTTACGTCTATGAAATTTGGTGAAAATATTGGAAGTCCCAAACCGTTGGACGAGTTCGTTAACCAGACACGTCCGATGCTTGGAACATGGTTTTTCCGGAAGTTTTCGTGAAAAAACTTAGTTTTTTGTCAAAATTTCCCCTTATTCAGAAATTTTTGTGAAATTAACTTTTACACCATTGGAAAGAGGAGAAAAAAATCACATAAAAAAAGTCTTTAAACTATTATTCTATGTCCTAGTTTCCAAGAAAAACTAACTTTTATAAAAGGAAATTCGCTATGTTATGCAGGATGCTGCGACAGGGGTATTTATTTTGCTTGGCACCGCTCGTCAAACGACCCTAAACTAACCATCTTCATATTCCAATAGCATAGCTAAATTCCGCACCGTCATGTAGATACCCGTACCAATAGTGTTAGAGGTATTTATACTTTAGACCATTTTGGGGGCACCAAGACCCTAGGAGACAATTTTAGCTTCACTTTCATTTTTTTCCACAAATTTCAATAATATTTTAGCAAAATTTCAATAATATTTTAACAAAATTCATTCAGCTTTTTAATTCAGCTGCATGTAGCCAATCATGTATTGCAACTTTCTTATAAATTTTACCTAAAGCAAAAAACCTCAAGATTCGATTTTACACCTGGTAAACAGATTTTGTTACAGAGTTTGGTAACATTCTTATATTGGAAATTTATTTTAACAAGCAATTTACTATTACCTCTAGCGAACAGAGTCAGATTTCTAAATAGGGAAATTAGGGAATTGCCTAGAGGCCTGTAAACTCTGAAGAGACTTTTGGACTCCTGGAAACGATATAAGGTGTTAATTTTTTTTTTGTTGGTAACTATAAGGTATAAGGTTACACAACCTAACAAACAGCGGGAGCGCTGTGAAGGGAAACAAGTTATTTTTCTAGTTTCTTTTTTGCACTCATTCGTTTAACAAAATAGTTAAAAACTGCAGTTGAATCTTTACGATTTATATTTACTTAGTAATCTAAATTTATAACAAATTATCATATTCACAACATCATTATTATAGTGCTGGTGGAGGTGCCGAGAACGTTAAGAAAACTTTGGCGCTTTTCTATTCAGTTAATATTTAACAAACAGTGTGTATAACGTTTTTAACGTTATTCACAGCGCTCCTATCATTTAAAATATTTTATCTGATTTTTATTAAAATTTTCATTTTATAAAATTTTTGTCAGCATAGTCGACGAACACCTAATTTACGCCTAATTCTCCATACTTTAAATTACCCAAAACACTCTTTTTTACCTAAGGGACGGCTAAGTTTTGTTTTTCATATTTTCTCGAAAACGGGAAGAACACCTAATTTTTTATTAGCACACCTAATTTACACCTAAAATACATCTATTTTTTATCTACTAGTTTCTGGGGATTTTGCAAATTTTTTTGGGGGGAAGGCTAGCTTTATGGAGGTAAGTTACTTCAACATCGAATATGAAATGGCATTAAACCAGCGGTTTCCAAACTTTGTGCACTAACGCCCCCCTATAAAAAATTTTATCGCTGCCGCCCCCCACTCTTGAAAAAATTTATAAACAATACGTAAATTATATTTTTACTGAAAAAACTCATATTCTTGGCGAACGGCCACAAGTCTATATAGCCTGGATTACACTTGGCGAGTTTGCTCGCTATTCGCTGGCGAATTTGCTCGCTGCTAGTAAACTCGCTTAGTGTAATATTCTTGACTAGTTACTCGCTAGATACTCGCTACTCGCTTTTCTAAAGCGAGTAAAGTTGAAGACCGGTCTACTTTACTCGCTACTCGCTTCGTATTTTGCTCGCTGGTTAGTGAAATCGCTTTGTGTAATATATTTAACGAGTAAAATCGCTGCATTTGACAGCTGTTTCAAAATGTCAACAGAGACTATTTGTACAGGATTTGTAATTCCAGCGTTATTATTATTATTGTTACGTAATAATTTGCAGAAAAAGCAAAAAAATACGATAGGTAGATAAAAAATTGGGTTATAAGACGGGAAAAATTTGGTGTTTTTATGTTCCACAGCGTAGTATTTACGTAAAAAAGTTCATAAATTTAAAAAAATTAAAATGTCAGTTTTTATTTCACTTCAAATTTTTAATAAGTAAAGAAAATAAAAACTTATAATAAATTGTATAATATATAAATATTACAATAATGAAAATATTTTAATAAAAATAAGTTTGTAGTAATAATGAACAAACAAGAGAGGAAAAAAAAACAAAACATGAAATATTTGCTCAGGAAAATATTAATAACAACAGCACGTGTTAGCGAATTTACTATCTATATGTGTAATCGGTATTCATTGAGCGAGTCGATACGTTTGCACTCGCTAGCGAATTTACTCGCTAGTGAATAGCGAGTAAACTCGCCAAGTGTAATCCAGGCTTATGACACTTGAGAGGAAACCGTTGATCAGACGAGTATTCGGTAATTACGTGCTAAGATGACTCTGACCGCTTGAGAATTGTTATTGTTAAAATATTACGTACAGTAGTGAGCCAAAAAATCTGTGTTGAGGGGTTACATGGCTTTTTTTAGCAAAGAAACCTAATTTATTCCGGCTTTTGGCAGTTTTTTTCTGTTAGTAAATGCTTATGGCTTGCACTTGAACAAAGGGATTTAAAAGAAATAAAATTTCAACTTTTAAGTGTTTTAAACAAAAAATTTTTATTTTTGGTAAAAATTTTCGTGTTTTTCGTTGAATTTCAACTTGTATAATGAGATGTAATGAACGGAAACAATAATTTTTCGTTCAAGTACAAGCCATAAGCATCTACTAATAGAAAAAATTTTGTTTTTTATTTTAGGTAAGAATTTCATGAGTTACTCTGCCTACGGCGTAAAATCAGCGATTTTCAAAAACTAATTGCCAATGGCCTAATAATTTTTTCTTTCATAAAAATTTTTTTGCAGTGTCTCAAAATAATATATAGATAATAGTATGCCAAAAATTAAAGTAAATTATATTTTCTTATATTGTAAAAAAAAATCGAAAAAATAGTGTTTTTTTTTTTTTTTTTTGCTAAAAAGACCCAAGTAACTGCTTAATATAAAATGTCCATTATTTGGTAATTATGTTTGAGCGCTTATTCTTAAAACCATGATTTTGTCAAAATGACGACGATATTTGCAAATAACCTGCGACCCCCTGGTGAACATTTGGTGCCTCCTGGGGAGGGGGGGGCAATTTACAAACCGCTGCATTAAACATAAGACAATATACATATAGATACATGGCTAAACCCGACCCTGATAACGAATATTAAATTTACAACTTAATTTTGTATTTGAGTGTAAACAATTTTATATATTAATAATTTTGTGTATATAAATGACATTGAACGTTAGTATGTAGTTAGGTTTGTTTGCATGTATGTGAATATTGTTCCTGTGGGATAGATGTGTACATTATACATGGACGGATGTTCCTGTATGTATGTATGTACGTATAGTGGGGGCGGCGGTATGACACAATAATGGCGTCCTGGTGTGCGACAACAATACATGCCGGGAACATCTGCTCATCGCCATCCTTATCATCATCATCATCATCAACATCGTCATATCATGGAAGCAGCACAACACAGTCGAACAGGAGAAACATCGCATCGTAGGTGCGGGTCCGGGTGTGAGTTCGACATGATTGTGTACGCAGGAGGAGATATAAAACATTCATAATGTTTGTTTGTATTCGAAATGTATCTACAGTTGAAAATTGTTAGTTGAAATAATTACTGTATACATAATTATACGTGTATGTATCAAAAGTTTGATATTATCAAAATGAGAATTGCAATTAAACACAATAAAATTATATCATTTACTTAAGATTTAATTCTTAAGAATCATTAATAAATTAGCAAGCAATATACTTACCGACAATTTGTGTTCGGCAAATATTCATGAATGTCAGTGATACATATAAGAACAGAAAGGTTATGAAACACCATGACGGTCATAACCTAAAATGACACTATTTTGATGGCTAAAAATCAAGATTGGTATATGTATGAGGTTCGCCAAGACTGCAGTATAGCCAGGTCCGGAATATTTTTGTTTTTATTATGTCATTAATGTTGGAAGTGAACAAAAATATTTAAATTAATGATAATATAAAATACCCAAGTCAAGTTTTCAGAAAATAGAATAAAAAATGATTAACATAATTTTTTCAATTAAATATAGATAAAATAAGTATTTGAAATATATTTATTACGGTTTTTCAGAAAAATAGATACAGATATATTCGATAATGTTACACATGTGTGTATATTCATTCTCTGTATGTCATAGAATTCGGGAATTATAAAACATTAATGAAAAATTCTGTCTTACTTTGTTAATTACGGGTTAATTTGGGAGTTTTCAATGTTTTTAATTCGACAACGTTATTCTACATCCTTTTTTGGAAATCGAAAATAACTAACGTCTTTATTTAATGTCTTATACCGTGAATTTCTGCAATTTGGGATAGAACACCGTATACCAGGCATCACTATAAAAATACATTGAAAAATTTTAGATGCCGGCCCTAAATTAACGAATTTCAAAGCAGCTATTAATAAAATTAGTTAAAATAACTAAATAACTTGCCTTTGGCACAAAATAACTAACAAAATGTGAAAAATTAATAAAAATAATTATATTAAACTGAATATTATATATTATAATAACTAATAATTATTCAGAAATAATACTTTAAAATTTAAAAATGAGAGTTCATATAAAAATATTGTTGATGATCAAGTGATGATCAGTTGACGCTATAAAACAGCTGATTGCAGTCCAAAAATGAATACATGTGAAGCATAGAGATCTGGTGTACCTCATAAACATATATAAACATTGGCTAAAAATACAGTTTATATGCAATTGTTGGCGCCGTAGCGTATTTTGAAAATATACCCGAAGTCAGAGCTTGTGACGTCACTGACCGATGTAGGATCGGGTATAATTTACAAAACAGAAACTAACAAAATGACTCTTTAAAATATACCTCATTTCAGAGCCAAAATCGGGTATATTTTCAAGTACAAGAATACTACTATGGGAATTTGAATATATACCAGACAATAAATGTAATCTTAATACAATTACTAACAAGGTATATTTTCAAACTTATTTCAACTGTAATTTATACTCGATCTTCATAAAAAAAAAATATGCACATATGAATTAAAACAAGACTTACTTTGTTGCAAATAAAAGAACCGTTACAATTTTTTGAAATAATTTTTAGCTTCTTCTTATCTTAATTCTAAATTTTTAGCGTGTGAGTTAAACGTGCAAAATTTGTTTAAAATTGAATAATGATTAATAAAACAGATTTAGAAGGATTTTTTACAAAAGCGTATGAATATAGACGGATAATATTATTTGAATTCGAATACGCTAAAAAATATTTGGTGCAATTAAAGTAGTAGTCTGGTAACTTGGATTGAAAAAATCGAAAATTTTTCTTTTATTTAATTCGAAAGTACAATATATTGAGAATATACTGTGAAAATTTTAGCGAAATTTTTGCGAAATTCAACGAAAACAAAACAAAACGAAAAATTTTTGAATCCGCTGCTATTTTATGAAAAAAATGTAAAAAAAACCTATGCATAACGATAGCTACAATTATGTACTTTAATAATTTTTTTTCTTCTTTTAATTTGAAATGATTCAACATTGCAATATCGTTCGTATAATTTTACAATTTTTTTAGGTGCATTTACATTATTAAGTTTGCAAATATTTAATATTAATCTATAAAATTTTATATGAACAAATGGATACGCATTAAAGTCTTTTTAATTCGACCCTCATATATTCCCTCATATTTGCAAAAAAAAATTCGCTAAAATTGTCAATTTTTTACGGCGTCGCAGTGCTGTTTTCCCTTAATTACTTGATTGAGCCATTGGTTTACCAATAAATTGAAAGCGTGTATGTTTTTCATACTATTCTTATTAAATTTGAGTTTGAAAATATACCCGAGCTCAGTACTTTTAATGGGTATATTTTCAAGTATCGAACTATGCTTATTAAACATTGAATGTATACCCGAGTTCAGATACATTGAGCTCTGAATACGGGTATATTTCCCAAATACGCGGCGCCATATGACATGGTGTGTGAGGTTAGTACGATTTCAATTGTAGTCTTATGACGTCAATAAACGTCAAAGTGTTAATTATTTATTACTACCTATACTATCAAAACGATTTCTTTAGAAATATGTTACTGTCTCAAAAAACAAAATACCCCTGTCGCAGCATCCTGCATAACATAGCGAATTTCCGTTTATAAAAGTTAGTTTTTCTTGGAAACTAGTTGACATATAGAAAATAGTTTAAAGACCTTTTTTATGTGATTTTTTCTCCTCTTTCCAATGGTGTAAAAAAATTTTTGAATAAGGGGCAATTTTGACAAAAAATTAATTTTTTTCACGAAAATTGCCAAAAAAAAACATGTTCCGGGCATCGGACGTATCTGGTTAACGAACTCGTCCAACGGTTTCGGACTTCCAATATTTTCACCAAATTTCATAAACGTAAGACATTTCCTAAATCTTCGGCTTTTTGTTTAGCCGAAGCCGAATGTGTGGCCGAAGCTGAAACCAAAGCTTTAGTTAGACACTACTACCCAACCGTTTTTGAAAATTTGTTCACCGTTATAAAGCTAAACTCTTTTAGATGTAAATAAGTTATGTTAAGTGAGATGCCCAAAATCCCGACCAGACCGCCATAAATTATGCTATATGAGGTTCGCCAGGCTCCTGAGGTCTCAAAAGCGACAAAAGTAAACTGCTTAATCGATTTTGAAAATATTTTCAAAATTTTTTATGTGAGATTCGCCAATACCCTGAGAATCCAGAAGCACTAGAAATAAACTACCCAACCGATTTAAACAAATTTTTCACTAGAGAAATTATTTTAAATGGACATAAACTAGGTACGTTATGAATATGAAGTCCGACAGTATTCGGTTATAAGTAAACCGTCACATTTTTTATCCTTATTTTTTATACCATCTTCATATGTAGATATCAATTTTTGAGCATCACGGTTTTTATCAACTATACCCCAGCCCAAAATATATTCATGTTAAAATAAAAATTAAAGAAAACAGAAAACCAAAGTTGACACACAAACACAAATTGAAACAGTTTCATATTTCAAAAGTTAATTAATTGTAAATAAATGATTAATCAAGCAGTTTCAGTGTTTTGTTCGTATTTATCTGATGTTAACAATTAAGAAAGATGAATAATGAATAAACAATAAAACGAATTAGGGACAAACCAAAAAAAGAGTAAAGAATATGCTGTATTTCTATCCGATGTAGTCAATTTAGTGTTTACTAACTCTATATCATTAAGAATACATATCATCATTTAATCAATCTATTGCTAGCACAGAGGCTAACGACTAACAAAACTTACAATACGTCTGGTTCTGCAGTTTTGTTAGTCTCCTTGACAACAGACAGAAAATGAGTTAGTTAAGAGCTGTGTTGTGTGGTACCCAGTTACACAAACTGTAGATGGTAATCACTTGTAATGACATAATAGGAGACACGTGTCCCTTTTCAAATTCTTTTTTGCTGTTCAAGTGGCTCTAATCAAATTCTATTCATTTTTATCATCGAAAATAATCGTAAATTGTTAATAAATAAAAGTAAATATTATGTATATTGTAAATATACATATACATATGTATTTAAATTGTTGTGACAAAAATACTCTTATTATTTTATTATTAACCCTAGAATCATACGTTGGTCTACGAGTCAAGTTAATCATACATCAGCGTCGTTTCGACGAATGGACTTTTTACGGGGAGCTTTAGAGTTTATTTGCAAAAAACATTTTTTTTTACATAACAATACTACAAAAGCGAACAAAATATTTAAAAAAATTGGATTTGGAAAAATTTCTTAATATAAATATTTATTAATTTTTTTAATCTTTTTATCAAAGCATATTTTCACTACAAAAATTAAAAAATAGATAAATACATCAATTGTATCATAAAACATGTCTTTCAAATAATTAATTTATGAACTATTATGAGTCAGTGGACATGTGTGACTTTACAGAATGTGAAATTTCTCAGTCATAAATATTCCTATAGATATGTAGTTATTTTCCCATTAGGCACATTTGTAAATTTTCTAAAATTTGTTAGTAATTTTTAGAATAAGATCTCAAAAAATAATAAAAATTAAAATATTTTCCATAAAATAAATTGTTAACCTTTTATTAAGTCACTTGAAACGCATTCTTTAGTTTTCGATTCAATATATTAAAACTTCAGTATTATGTCGTCTCTATAAGTCAAACAGCTGTAATCATCTTTCACATTATCATAATCATTGAATAAATTAATTATAACATCCATATCCTTAATAAATTTTAGAAAAATTAGGAAAACTTTTTTATGTGGAGTACAAAATCTTTAAAAAATAATATGGGTTAATCATACATCGTCGTCCTTTTGACGCACACTATTTCAGTATAAAAAACGACAATAGCTATAAACAAAATTTATACGTCTTATGTGTTATAATAACAAATAAATTAGATAACAGAAGTTTCACAGCAAGCAGGCACCGACAAGTTGTAGCATTGGAGCAGGTAGAGAAGCTCGTTCGACGTTTTGACGAGCACGTATGATTCTAGGGTTAATCTCAAGTTAACCCTCACACAGAGAATGTGCAAAATGGATACAAAGTAGGCATGACAGGAAGAGACATTGAGTGAGCATCTGCTCGGACAATTAGGCCGGATTCAAGATTGATACGTGAGTGCCAAGAAACGTCGCATCAACTCTCAGTCCATTTTCCAGTTACCTTGCTATTGGTAACAAGCCATATACGAGAATAGATGATATTAAGAGGAGAGATGAATTAGCTAAACGGAGCTTAACTAAAACTTTAATAAGTCCATAACCGGTCCTGGAATTATTATTCCCGGGAGTAAGATAAGCTATCCAAAACTGAATGTACAAAAAAAATTTTTGAACATTAGGACGATTTGAGTTTTCCGAATTATCACGTAAAGCAATTAATTCACTTTCACCGTTTGCAACGGCGAAGCTTTGGAAAACAGATTCTGTCATCCTATATAAAGATTTAAAAACAGTGATTGGTTATAATCCATAGGTATACTTGAATCTTTCGGAGCAACAATCAAAATAAAATTAACCTAGCTTGTTGGTTACGGACTGCAAACTGGAGATATCTCAAAATTTTTCATGATCAAAAGTGTATTATTACTACTGGAAACGTGCCATGTCCATTATGTGGAATGGGGGAATTGATGGATATAATAATATTTATACCGTTTTCTTACGTTACCGTGGTGTGTGAGTTTGTCAGGTTTTACTAGACATCCTATGACGTCAATGACCGTCAAGATGTTAACTAACTTTAAGAACGCGTTATCGCCGATTTCCAAATTTTTTTTCATTTTTAAGAGCTGAAGGGCATAGATATAGGTTATACTATATGAAATCCGTGAGGATCCTGGGGACCGAACAGCGCCAACCGGCTTTTACTATTAAACAGCTACATTATATGAGATCCGGTAGAGTCTTGGAAATTCAAAATCACCAAAAATTAATTACTCAATCGATTTTGAAAATTTTTTCACTATTAGAAATTTAAATTATTTTAGATGAATACAGGTTATTATATGAGATCCGTCAGTGTCTTGGGACTCATTAGAAATTTTCTATACAGATGTTGTGACACGAATATTTTTTATTATAAAGGAAGAAATGTTCCTAAAAAAAAAATAAAAGTAATTTTATAATAAATATTTTAAAATTAATTATTTGTTAAAAATTTCATTTATTTGAAATTGATTAATTAATTTCAGATATTACAAATGAGTGCCATTAATTAATTTTATGTATTTCATTTAGAAATAAAAAAAAAAAAGCAATCCAATTTTTGTAAATTTATTGATCATTGTGTAGGTTTTCGATATGTAGTTGGTACAGTACAATAGCACACAGAATAGCAACAAAAAAAATCAAAACAAATGCGTTGTTCTCACACAACGAAATACGTTCCATTTTTCGTTACTTGAATATGACACAATAAAGAAATTCTTTTTCAGTCAAAAGTTCTAGTTTGTTATAGAACGCGATCACAAACTGAAAAAATATTTTTTAAAATACATAGGAACATAAGAATGCATAACTATCAATAGTTACCTATTAATAAAAATATTTTTCCTTTACTCCTGTTAAAGAATACACTCATTGTATTTACATTTTTTATAAAGAAAATTATGCATACATTGTTCTAAGGTGTGAAGGAATGACCATTGCTCAATACTTTTCGATCAGTGAAACCATCGTATTAACCATTATTCAATGGATTACAATTGTTTAGGAAAATAAAACTATCAGGTTTTAATTTCATTTATGTTGCACAGTAATGTAATTAGTAAATAAAGTTGTTTATCTACGACTACCATAAAATTGCTTATTTATTGTGCAATATACTATCTAGGTAAACTATGTTTTACATGCAACTGTACAGAAAGTTGTACTTTACAGGCATGTATACGTAAAATGACACAGCACACTACACTTTTATTAATTTTTATATTCAATATTATATTAAAAGGTAGGGTTGACCGGGGTAATTGTGAATTGGGACAATTGTGAACGGCGCCTATAATTTCTAAAATAACATTAATATTGTTAAAAATCAACTCTTAGTATGTTTTTCTGTCCTTTCTTAATATGCTATTAAAATTTGATAACAATTCTCCAAGTATTAATATCTTTTTTTTTATTTTGAAAAAACCTTTGTAAAAATTTATGTATCTTAACTTCGACCAATCCTAAAAAAAAAAATTTTAAATACATTTTATTTTTTTAAAAGGTAAGAAATGGTTAAAAGTACTTCTAAAGAAGTGGTCTAAGCCCTGAGAGGGTTCCTTATTAACTGCTAACGAAATTGGACAATTTATTACCAATTCACAATTATCCCATGATTTTAAAATTGTGGGGTAATCGTGAACGTCATTCACAAATGCCCCCATTCGGTCAAAAATTTCAGTAGTGTCCTTTTCGGAGTTGAAAATGTTGATGAAGATGGGGATGACATTATTGTACAAGTTTCCGTTGTACAAACAATACAAAAAAAATTGTATAAAGAGCGATATGTTTTATCTACGAAATCATTGCTGTGCTCTCTTACCCAATAACAACTTACAAAAACAGAAAAATTACTTGTTTTCAATGTCTCTGTGAGTGTCCAAGAGCAATATGATTAACACAAAACCATTTTTTTTTTCGTTTACAGTATTAGGCCTAATAGATTGTTGTTTTTTATTAATGTGAGCTAACTCTATTTTCTTGAAAAAGTCTCATTTTCCTTGTTTTTGTGTGAAATTCATGTAATTTTTTGATTTTTTATATGATAAAATGACAAAATATCATCAAAATATCATTTTTAGCTTGTAATAAATTTGTTCCTACAATTTTTGTTATTTTTATTTAACCTTGATTTTTTGTACAAATTTGAGGTATGCGTAACTTGAGAATTTGTGATAAAAACAAAGAGAACTGTGACCGCTAAATACAGTGCGATTAAAAATTTGAAAATCGGGTAATGTGAAGAATTTTACTCTGATGTACCTCAGTTCTCTTATAATCCATTCTAAATAATTTTTCTGATGGCATTCACTTTTACCCCAAAATTTATAAGATTTACAATACCGCACCGGGGAAATGTGAATGGCTTATAAAATTTTTAACTTTCCATAGGAAGTTATTGTAATGGGTCCGATTTTACGAATCCCTAATTTTGACATATCTCCACGTTTCTAGGTCACTAGAATCCGAATCCATCGTTTTTAGCGTGATGTCTGTGTGTGCGTTCGTTAGTTCGTTCGTTCGTTCGTGAACTTTTTTTCGTCTCGCATATCTCGAGAACAAATGATGATATCAACTCCGGACTAATTTCATTAGATGCGTAATCACAAAATGAAGACCGGATAAAGTTTTCAGCACATTCGGATTAGCGGTTTGTTTTTTGTGGTAAAAAAAAAAGAAACAGAATTAACTTTATTAAGATAACATAGATTATATGGATTTTTTACCATAACATTATTATATAATGGCCTAAGAACCTTCCTTTATGTTAAAAACGCCAGTATTTTATTAAAAAATTATAAAAAGAAAAAAAAGAAAAAAAACTAAATAAGAAACTTTTTTTGAAATACATTTTGTCTCGCATATCTTGAGAACAAATGATGTTATCATTTGTTTGATAAGGGTGGAGCCCCCACCCTTAGGTACAGAAGGCAAAGCCCCCGGTATGGTGCAGGGGCAAAGCCTCTATCGGGGGCCCAGGGGAGAAGTTACCTGAAATGAAAAAAGAATTATTATTATGTACAGTAGTCTAGATAGTCTTTAAGGACACGCAATGGGAAGTTGACAGTGTAGGTAGACCTGTCCCCCAAATTTTTAGCTATATTATGTCACTTCAAATTTTAAAAAAACAGAGTTATTTGAAATAGTAAACAATCATTCAGAAGCATACGTACCTAGAATAGTAGAGTACATAGCGTATACCACCGTGTTGTTCATTTGTTTGTAAACTTTTTGTTTCTTGTTCGATGTTTTGTCATGGCTCATGGCCCACTTGCTGTGTGAAATATGTACACAGGTTTAGTAAATGTGTTTGCATTCATTTCGAGCGACAGTTCAGAGACAAATTATTGTACTTAATAGCACAAACAGCAGAAGATAACAAAATTATATTATTATATTACTAGAAAATTTGGCGTAACATTTATCACAGTTCTCACCACTCGCATTTTGACGAAGAAAAAAAGAATAAGACATTTGTTTTTATGTCCAATTCAATTTTCTCAAAGTTTGAATTACATCCATAGTACGTTGTTCACATCAGAACGGTAAATAAAAAGCAGTAAATAGAAAAAGTATCTTTTTGTTTTACTTACACATTCTACTTATACTACTTATTACTTACCGTTCTGGTGAGCCCAAGATATGAGATGTATCAAGGAAACTACGCTTTTTACATTTTGTTACATAATCACAGTGCTTCTTGTTTTGAACCATTTACACGCGAAGAAGCACAGTCATACTTCTCTTATGTGGTGCCAAAAATGTTCCCATTGCTCCCACCATGATTACGACTTTTAAAGTGAAATTTCTATAGCGACGCGACGTAGTGAATCAGAAAAAAATGTAAAATGGGAATCAAAGCGAAACGTTAACCGTTTAAATTATTTAATTTGTCCATAACATTTTTGATGTCATAGTACCTATCTCAGATCATTTAAATAAATATTTTTAACTGAATAACTGAATGCTTTATGCCACTCAATGCTTTATATTGTTTCTTTAGTCATGTGTCTCTAAATCCGTTAAATCAGTTTCATCTGTACCTATATTCTGCATTGTCGTTTTCATTAAATATGTTAACACTGAGATCAAATTCATAAATGAATTCAGATGCCTAGACAAAAATATAAAGATATACCTATAAAAAATATAGAGTTGCCTCAATGATAAAAACAGGAGTTTTGTAAAGGACCAATATACCTACAAGTTGATTTTATATTAAGGTACCATCACAGTGTGATTCTGACGAAAAATAGTCAATTTTCACAATTTTTTTTCGGGTGGATAGGGTGGGGGAATGGGTATGAATTTTTTTACGATTAATACCACTATTTGACAATACAAAATTTTTTTTTATTTTTTATAATTATTATAATTTTTTGAAAAAAGTGTCTTTAAAAAAGTTCGAAATTCGGTGCCCACGATTGCGTCCGCAGTTTTTATCTAAAAAAAAAAAATCAAACAGATTATCAATCTATAGGTAAGCCGCTATGTTCCTATGGGAGCTTTTTTTTTTCTTTGAAATTTGAAAAAATGGCGGCGGTTTAAATAAAAAGTACAAAATTTTGTACAGTTTTTCGTGTGAAAAAATAGGAAGATTTCAAAAGAAAAAAAAATCTCTCATAGGAACATAGCGGCTTACCTACAGATTGATAATCCATTTGATTTTCTTTCTTCTTTTTTCATTTGTAAAGATACTTTTTTCAAAAAATGATAATAATTATAAAAAATAAATATTTTTGTATTGTTAGATAGTGGTATTAATCGTAAGAAAAAATTCATCCCCATTCGCCCATCCTATCCATCCGAAAAAAAATTGTGACAATTGACTATTTTTCGGCAGAATCACCCTGTGATGGCACCTTAATAAACCTACTTCAAAAACACTACAAGTTGTGTAAATTTTAGATTTTTATCACCAGCCCCATTAGAGATACAGGGGCTCAAAGTTCCAAAATTTGGAAAAATTAAAGGATACAAGTTCCATAATTGAAATTTTTTGGGTAGTTGTACCTATACATATACTGATATACAGCTATTTCCATAAAAAATACCAAGCTCTATATAACACTCCTTGTATGGGAAAAAAATGTTCAAAAAATGAATTTTGCTTAAATTTGATACCCAACTTTAGGTAGTTTTCTTGTGGATGCGAGGAAAATAGGCCAAATATGGACACAACGTCCTTAGAGATGACTTTCCCACGATATTACGTGTATTATTGTGGTCACTCATGAAATAAGGAATTTCGTTATAATATTCATACTTATTTATATTAAATGTTTAATAATAAACATAAGCTACAAGTATGTAAAAATAAACAAATTCGTAAAACTAAAAGCACAGGAAAAAATTTAATAATATTAGGATTAAACTTAATTTAATCTTGTGCTATTTAGAAAAAATATTTTTTAATAAAAACAAAATTAACTTTTCATTTATTAAAAAATGATGCTCTTTTTACTTGTTGTTTTTCTCCTCTGTAGATATATGTATACATATATATTATAGAATTTAATAATGTGCGTTTTATATTCACCCTTTAAATAATGTAGTGCGCCCGTTTCTATATTACTTTTTGATCTTAACACCACTATTGTCAATATAGATTAGTGAATTATGTGTCTAGAATTAAATTAACCAACGTAGACACTACCATTCGATAATAATTTAAGTAATAGTAAATGGGTATTCGTATATACTTATATAAAAATGTTTTTTTCTAGAAAATTTAAACATTTGTGTATTTTCCCTTTTCACTGTCAAAAACTATAACAAGTCAATTTTCATTATTATAGTAAAACAAAAAGATCATAGATTATAATTAGAGAGTAAAATTTGCATTTTTTGCAAATGAATAATACGTTTTGCAAAACGTTTCAATAAAAACGAAAATTTTTTTAAATATAGGGTTGACCGGGGTAATTGTGAATTGGGGCAATTGTGAACGGCGCCTATAATTTCTAAAATAACATTAATATTGATAAAAGTCAACTCTTAATATGTTTTTCTGTCCTTTCTTAATATGCTATTACAATTTCATAACAATTCTCCAAGTATTAGTATCTTTTTTTTATTTTGAAAAAACCCTTGCAAACTTTTATGTATCTTACTTCGACCAATCCTCAAAAAAAAAATTTTTTAAATACATTTTCTTTTTTTAAAAGTACTTTAAAAATGGTTAAAAGTACTTTTAAAGAAGTGGTCTAAGCCCTGAGAGGGTTCCTTATTAATTGCTAAAGAAATTGGACAATTTATCACCAATTACCCCATGATTTTAAAATTGTGGAGTAATTGTGAACGTCATTCACAAATGCCCCCATTCGGTCAAAAAATTCAGTGGTGTCCTTTTCAGAGTTGAAAATGTTGATGAAGGTGCTGGTAACCTTATTGTACAAGTTTCCGTTGTACAAACAATACAAAAAAAAAATTGTTATTTTTTATTCATGTAAACTAAATATATTTCCTTGAAAAAGTCTTATTTTCCTTGTTTTTGTGTGAATACATGGAATTTTTTGATTTTTTATATGATAAAATGACAAAATATCATCAAAATATCATTTTTAGCTTGTAATAAATTTGTTCCTACAATTTTTGTTATTTTTCTTTAACCTTGATTTTTGGTAGAAATTTGAGGTATGCGTAACTTGCATTAAACAAAGAGAAATTGTGACCGCTAAAGTATGATGAAAAATTTGAAAGTGGAGTAAATGTGAAGAATTTGAGCTGGGCTTTACTCTGACGTACGACACTTCTCTTGTAATCCATTCTAAATAATTTTTCTGTTGGCATTCACTTTTACCCCGAAAATCATAAGATTTGCAAAACCGCACCAGGGAAATGTGAATGGCTTATAAAATTTTTGTTTTTCATACGAATTTGCTCAAAGTTTGTGTGGTGCATCCTGAATAATGTAGAATTAAAAATAAATCAACCATAATGTGATATATAAAATAAAAAATACTTAAAACAACGCTTTTATCTCAACTCATGAAAATCCATTCACAATTACCCCGGTCAACCCTATCTGTTTTTTATAATTTTAAATTAAAATTTTAAGAAAATAATTAAAAGCATTCACTTTTCGTTTCATAATACATAAAAAAAAATATTTTAGAAAAAAACAACTATGATCAGAAAAGAAATATCTATTTTGTCACCTTTTTCTCATCTAATAATTTATAAAACTGAAAAGATTGCTTCTTCAAGTACAATTCTTTTTGCTGTTTCTTAACAAACAGAAACACAATAAAGAAATAGGTAAAGAAAAGAAAAGAAAAAAATATAAATAAATAAAAGATAAAAGAACTACACCTGTAGATTACAATTTTTTTTTTATTCTTTTGAGGGTGAAATTTTCTTTTTTACCTATTTCAATTTTGTCATTGTAGAGATACTGTAAAGAAAAAAATACCCCTGTCGCAGTATCCTGCATAACATAGCAAATTTCCACTATTAAAAATTCTTTTTTCTCAAAAACCCGCATACATAGGATAATGATTCGAAACGTATTTTATGTGATTTTTCCGCTCTTTGCCATGGTATAAAAAATTTCTAAAACCTTTTGAAAAGCTGTAATAGCTGAATTACCTATAATCTTACATTTTTAGAAAAAATTCAACTAAAAGAGATAAAATTATAAATAACACATAGTAGCCGAATATTAATAAAATGTAATATGTTTCCCTAGTAGCACGTTCAACTAAAAAAAATTTGACTAAATTAATGTAATTTGCTGCTTTTTTATTAGCCAATTTTTAAGAAAGTTTGTAAATACGGTAACTACTAAATTGACCGTACGTCTAGTTTTGTCCGGTAGTTTTAGAAAATTTTTAACTATTAAATCTACATTATTATCATAATTTAAAACTGGAAGGAGTTATTACGTCACCAATACTGGGGGAAATAATTTTGAATTTTGGATAAGAATCGTAAACACTTAAATGAAAAATAAAATATAATAAAAGTTTGTAATTGTATTTGTTAAAGTAAAAAAAAATTATAAATGAACATCAACGTAACTGTTATTTTATTCTAAAGAAAATTCTAGAATAACGATTCTGAAGTTTCTAAAAAAAACTGCATTACCCGTTATATTACTTACAATGGAATACTCTTACTACAACAATTTATTTCACACGTAATATGAATCTTTGATCTGTAAATTTTGAGCGCTGACTCCCAAGAAAAACTTTAATCCCACTGATATACTTTGTATATCTGACAGAGTTCTATCATTATTTTTAATGTATGTTTCCTGTATCCTACAAAATCTGGAATTGATGCAAACCAACTGGAATCACACAATCAACTGAAAATATCTTGTTAACTAGTTGGTTACCTCATATGAAGACTGGACTTCAAAAACATACTAACAAGGAAGGTAGTCCAGGTGTACCACACCCATTTCTTTCATTTTGTAATATGTTAGAGTACTTAAGAGAATATTAGATACTTATTCCTTTTTAAGTGCTAACTCGTCGATTTAAGGGGTGAGTATCGCCCAGGGCCGTGGAGAGAAATAGTGGACCCCAGGAATAAAAGACATTTCTTAAAAATTTCTTCCCTTAAAATCCGTGTAGTAGCTAAGCAAAAAAAAGCTCGTTTTACTTTTCCCTGGGCCCTTACCGACCGCTACGGGCCTTCTCTTCCAATCCGGGCCCCGGGACTGGAACCCCGGCTACCCCACCCTCTCGTCGGGCCTGGTATCGCCCTTAAAGTTCATCCCAAAAACAATTTTTTTTTAACTATCTCGTAAACTAGTTGTGCTTATATAAGCGCCTTTTTATAAGGAACGTGTTAATTTTATTTCAAAATTCCAAACAGTTTACGAGATATTTCAGAAAAGCTGTTTTTGGGGGTGAACTTTAAGGGCGATTTTCACCCTTTAAATCGACGAGCTAGCACTTAAAAAAGAATGCAGATCTAATATTTTCTTAAGTACTCTAACATATCACAAAATGAAAGAGATCGGTGAGTAGGTACACCTGGGGTATCTTTCTTATAAGTGCGAAAAAAAAAATTTAGTATGCTAGCCAACAATCTAGCTGTCTAGATTGTTGGCAGTGACATTTAGATTCCTTTTTCGAGTCTAACTCAAATTTTGTTTTTTAGCAGTTAGATTGTTTTTAAAGTCCAGCTTTCATATATAATACGCATTCACCTTTTTTGTAATACCTACATCTTTATAATATTCAACATTTTCTTGAAGTAATACAATAATATATTAGAATATTTTTAAATCAAAGTTCCCAAATATTTGACCAATCTTTCGCAGGAGATGATTATTGCTAATCCTTCATCTCCTGTGAAAGATTGTTCTAATATTTGGGAACTTTGATTTAAAAATATTCTACTTTTTTGTAATATGTAGGTACTTACCAAACGGAATTCCAAATATCTAATCAAAATTTATAAATGAATATTCGGTACAAATATACATCTATAATAACAATAATAAGAATAAAAAGAGAGGCTGGCACACGTCTCTAAAGAAAAAATGTCACAAAAAAGATAAAGTTAGATCATCATCACAGTTTTGACTTTTATTGTGCGTTTTATTAAATCAAAAATACTAATACCTAAAATATGTATGATAATACAATATTAGAGCTCTTTAAAAAATATTTTTAAAGCACAAAAAGAATTTTGTATGCTCTTTTGTGTTATTATTTATAATAATTCGTATACAATATAAAAATAAACTAGGCTATTCATAAAATGACATGTCGTGACATTTTCAAGAGGTACCTGTATTATCAAAAAAAAAAAAAAAAGAAAATTAGTAAAAGCACAACGTGAGTAAACACAAACCTAGACACCAAAATACAAATTTAGGATATTAAGGGGGACCACTAGTGTGACCGCCTGAAAAAGGTGATTTTTGGGAATTTTTTTAAAGAAAACTACCGTATGGAATGTTTTTATATTTTAAGGATATATTCGTTGATATATATACTTAATTTAAGATAAAATTTTTGGACAAATAATTTGAAAATTCAGTGAGTTATTCGAGATCTTCCAAGGCTCCAAAAAAAAAAGTTTCCCCACTGCGCTGCAGTGATAGCGACCTTCACAGTGCCTAAAATCAAAAAAAAAAAAAAACAAAAAGCCTATTAAACTAGAAGGTATTGCCCGTGCCGTGAACCTCAATCGAAAAAAAAAGTTGAAATTTAACAAAATGGCGGAGGTTTTAAAAAATAGTTTCAAATTTTGCGTGAAAATTTGATGATTTTTGGCCTGCAAAAATTACATTTTTTATTCGATCGGAAAACTGGAGGTTCATGGTACGAAGAAACATATATAAATGAAGCTGCAAAAAGAATCAAATCGACCGGATGGTTTGTCTTCGAGTTATAACTGCAGCAAATTTAAAAAATGTAGTTTTTCTTTATCTTACCTTTTAGTTTTAATCACTGAGAATTTTTACTAAAATTATTTATGATGTGCTCACTATAACGGTCATAGTAAAATTAGATGAGTCGTTTAAATGTGCCGGGGTCTAGCTGCTCTACAACATGTGACGGGCAGCCGCGTCCAAAAATTCCCGAACTATTAACCTTCATATATTTCTCAATACCTCAAAGTTAACAATGAATATCAGAATTCGCTCTTCAGATGGCTGTAACTCAAAAACTATTTGAGATACGCACTTGAAATTTTAGTATGTTATTTTTAAAGGTATAGACTATCAAAACATGCAAAAAAAAATTTCCCAATTTTTACAAAATGTCGCACTAGTGGTCCCCCTTAACATTCGAACAAGAATAAAATACCCCTACCGCAGCATCCTGTATAACATAGCGAATTTCCATAGGCTTACATATTTATTAGAATAAAATTTTCAAAATGCATAGATACTAAAAAAATTACAATAACTAATAATAATGCGGTTTTATCTCCGTATAAAGTAGAAATTTTCTTAGCGTAGCGGTACAACTTATAATATTTATTTTCATTTAATTGTTCCGTAAGAAGCTTTTACTCTGTATTAAGTAGAAAACAATGAACTGTTTTATCATATAATAATGAATGTGTAATATATACACCCTGAATATAAAGTTACCCTTTATAGTTTATTTACCCCTACAAAAACATTTATACATATAATTCCCAATGAATATGTTTTCGTAGACAATATTTACATTTGTAATCTCAGTATCAGTATATATAGTCAAATCTGTATGTACAATCAGTTATCAAAAATAGTGAGTTATTCCTCTAACCTTCTCCATCTAGCCATTTTTATCGCTAGTTTGAACGATAGGATATATAAATAAACTGTTCGAATATTCGTACAACACTTGGTCCTATAACATTAATAGATAATGAAGGAGAAAAAATAGCTTGCCACCGGAGGAAGACTAGGTTTGCGCAACATGGTCAGACTCTGTTTCAACCGCCTGTATCTCAGCTTTCCGATTTTTCCAGACGTACAAATTGCTTGTTAGGGCACAAACAAAGGGGCAAGAGAGATCCTTTTTCTGAAGTATTAAAATTTTACTTCATTATATCCAATAGTTTCGTGAAAATTCAATAGAAAAACATGTAATATTGCATACGGCAAGGAAGTACATACCGTGTTTGCGGGTTACTTGAGCCCGCAGATTTGCAAATCATCTGATAGTTTCAAAAATTGAGCGTAACTGTTATACTTATTTGGGATAGGAAATTCAGTATATTAATCTATATATGACTACGGTTAGTTTATTATATAATATGGATCTTTTTCTTATGGCTCATAAATTTTATAGCTTTTTAGATTTTGGGCTCAAGTTAACCTCAAGATCGGGTTACTTGAGCCCAAACCTAAATTTCCAGGTGATTTTCATTTGAAAACAGTTTGAGACCATGTAGGATGTTGGTTACTAATTAAAACATTGTACAAACATATAAGGAACTTCACTTATTCAATACTCTTATCGCAGCATCCTGCATAACGTAGCGAATTTCCGTTTACAAAAATTAGTTTTTCTCGGAAACTAGTTGACATAGAATAATAGTTTAAAGACCTTTTTTGTGTGATTTGTTCTCCTCGTTCCAACAGTGTAAAAATTTTTGAATAAGGAGAAATTTTGGAAAAAAGTTAATTTTATTCATGAAAATTTCCAAAAATAACATGTTTTGGGCATCGGACGTGCCTGGTTAACGAACTTGTCCAACGGTTTAGGACTTTTAGGAATTTCTGCTATAGTCTTGCACCATTTTATACCAAAGTTATAATGGACTCAAGTTACCCTAATTTTAAGGTTATTTTACTGATTTATCAAAACCTTAATTTAAAAAATTAACGGAATGGTTGGCAGATGAACATATCTGAATTTAGTTTAGTAATGAACAAAGTAATAAAATTATACACTTACCTTCCTTTGTAGACTACCACAATTACTTTTACAGTCAAAAGTTAGCAACGTAACAAAACATCAATTTCAAACAGAGAGTAAACAACACGTGCCTCACCTCTAGTGTCAATTTTCAGAACTACCTAAACTTAAACACCGTAAACCTACTGCTGTTACCTACTAGCTAAACATCTAACTTACTTCTACTACTGACTAATATAAGCACAAAACAGAAAATAATACTTTTTCCGTTTTGGGCTCAAGTTACACCACAGGGCTCAAGTAATCCGCAATTACGGTACGTAAATAAAAACTTTTAAACACCTCTACTGTAAAATTACAAAAATATTACATAACCCCTTCATGAACTTGCCTCTTCAAATGTGTTCTATTTTATGTGGTTAAAATTTAATCAAAATCGTTAAAGCCATTTTTCTACAATAGCCGATCTGTCCATTTTCGGGGCATTTTCAAAATTCAAGGACGGCTAAGTCCCGTCCACAACAACTTTTGGGTATACCGACCTCACCAGATTGTGTGTCTTGGTGAACTTCATTCTCATACCCATCAAAATCCCTTAAGTGGTTTGTTTCATAGTTAGAGATCAAAATAGCTTTCCTAACAGACAGAAATTTTTTTTATAAATGACTAATTTGGACTCAGAAGATCTCAAAACGTATATTTACGCTAAAAACGCGACACTGAATTTTGTCACGATCACATAACTTGGTCTATAGACCCTTGCTTCATCACTTGTGATAATTTACTGGACATACATAATACAGTATATTAGGTATGTACACGTAATATAATTTACAATTCGATTTGATTTTATTGAAACGCATACATCATTATGTCAACTAAATACGAATTTAATTAAAAACAATGATCATTTTTTTGTTGCATCTAATCGAATTAACTTACAACAGAACGTTGTGATTGTATACTAATATTAGTAGTTTGAAAACTGAAGAATAATGTAAGTGAAACATTGTTAAAAGAAACTCTGTTTCGATTAATATTTAAAACAAACATAAAAATGCGACTTTCTAGAGCAGTGTTTTTCAACCTGTGGGTCGCGACCGCCCTGGGGGTCGCGAAGCCTTTTTAAGGGGGTCGCAGTTACTTTAACAATAAAACTACTCCAGTTCAATATATAATATTTAATAAAGGTTAATTAAAGGTTACATTAATGTGGTGGTTTCCAGAAACTCATCCATTTTCAATAATTATAATGAGCACAAAATTTTGGATATTAGACAATAAAAGACAATGAGTAACTACTAAACAAACAAGTCAATTCAGTAAATTTAAACACAATTCAAAGTCAATTTGCCAATTCAAAATTCAAAGAATTCAAAAGTGTCATCCTTTACTTGCCTGATACTCCACGCTCATCATGTTGCGCTATGTCTCGCTCACACAAGTCACACGCGCGTTCAGAAGCTACTATAAATCGTCAACTTCGATGTCAATATAAAAATATGCCTGTTTAAAGTCCTTTATTTAATTGACACCTAACTGAAAAAAATCAATAATAATGAACGGATTCGATATTTATAACATAAAATAAAAAAATTAAAGTTAGAAATAGCAGAGGGTAGGGGTCAAGAAATATTTTTCTATACTAGGGGGGGTCGCGAAATATTTTTCCATACTAGGGGGGTCGCGCCATGAAAAAGGTTGAAAAACACCGTTCTAGAGCCAATAGTCAGCAGTGATTTGGAACTTATTTATAAGCTATGTTACAATTTTATTTTACTATACGTACGTGCAGACTATATTATAACAATAAAGATAAGCACGTTCTAGCGCCCCCACCATTTTTACCGTTCAAAAAAATATAAATAACAAAAGAATATAAATACACGTACTAATACACGTAATAATTATATAACACCAAAGTAAAAAGAGTTATTTCTAAAAAACCACTATTTTATCGTTAAAAAGTGGTCGACACCGCAAAATAGTAATCAACAATGAAAATAAAGAAAACGTACATAGGAATTTCGCGCTAAATACCTATACACCAATACCTCGCTTTACATCGTTTCGTTTTGCGTTTTTTCGAAATTGCGTCGCTACTGAACATGGGCGCCCATCCCTATGGGCAGGGAGGGGCCATGGCCCCCCTCTAGCTAGCCAGGATTGGAAGAAAATTAGAAAAAAGGAGTTGAAGAAAGCAAAACGACGTTGTTAATGGTGTTTTTTGTAGGTTATATATAGTATTTCAGAATCGTGGCCGCCCCTAATCGACAACCGTGCTTTATACGAAAGAAGGGAAAAAAACAATTAGAAAAAGGTCGCCAGGCTAATTTTGTGGGGGGGGGAAATTTACGAAGAAAAATATAAAAAAAAAGATAAAAAAAATCCGAAATTTTCTCCGGAAGTTCACTTTCCACCCTTCGGGCCCCTCCCTGGAATCCATCATATGGGCGCCCATGCTACTGAATTAGTACTAATTTTCACTGTGCGTCTTTAGATTTTCGAAGTTGCGTTGTTTTGGGTTCGAGTCTTTAATTCTTTTTTCTAAATTTGCTATAGAAAATCATAATTCACTTTGCGTCATTTCAATTCGCGTCGTGTTTTTTTGGAACGTAACCACGACGCAAATTGAGGTATTGGTGTACCCATATACATATACCCATTGTCTATTTTTTCGGGCTAAATATACCCACTGTCTATTTTTTCCAAAATCCATAGTTTTCCGGAAAATTTAAAAAAACTATATTAAAAATCGGTCACACCTAGTCGCCTAAGTCGTAATCCAAGATAATATTCGAAAATACTTAGGTAAGAATTTCGCCTTATTGTCGCGCTGAGTGTATTTACAGTCCGATTTTCTTCAAAGACCTATAGTTTACCGGAAAAAATAGAGAAAACTGTCTGTTTTTTTGCAATTGTTTATAAAAAAGGCTAAAAATTTTTAACTAAATAATCTAACTTCTATTTCGAATTTTTACCGTCAGCGCCACCATACGTTTACATTATTTGTAAGTAATGAAAACACGCAAGTTTTCTTAAGTCTTAATAAAATCAATAGGCAGCTAACTTTATATACTTAGGAATATATTGATGTAAGTAAATATATTATTTAATTGAAATAAATCATTTGTTATTAACGATACGATGTTAGTGATGCCACCCTCAAAACTTCGTTCACATCAAAGACAGAACAAAAAACATAAAAAAGTAACAAACGTAGTATTTTATATACAAATGACACACCTACAATTTAAAAGGTTTCTATTTTTTTGGGGGGGTTGATTTTATAATAAATAGATTTTTGTTTTGTGGGTGTAACCGACCGACTGAACTCTCTTTTTGACAATTCTTTTCCATTGCTGTTATTTATAAAAATGATGTGTCTTTAATTTTCTACATTTTTCTCTTAAAATAAATCGTTTGAACCAAATGTCAATATCTGTCATTGTCATCTTTTTTATATCAACATTCATTATAATTTATAAATATTTTTAAAAAAAAAAGTAGGAAAACAATTTTTTTTAATTAACCCCAAACATATATTTTAATTCCCACGAAATTTTTCCTGATTTTACTAGTAAATTGAATTCGTATTTCATAGCTATAATGTTCGAAATTTACAGTTTGGGAAATGGGTTATTCTGCCAAAATTATACTATCTCCAGTAGCGTAAAAATAAGTATAGAGGTTCACAGATTACAATAAATTCAAATAATTATGGGAAAATTCGACCCCCGTGATGGGGCTCTGCTGCTCACGGCGTTTTTATTTTGGTTTACACCAGATATCAGGATCCCCTATTCGTCTAGTGCCCAGAGACCTTTCAAAAGCAAATGTGACCGTACCTATTGACGATACACTATGTCTTGAAGATTTTTTTTTATAAATAGAAAAAATTTTAATAAGGACTGACCCAAAAATTACTACATACGAAAATATAAAAATAATTAGACAAAGAAAAACTTTTACAGTCTGAAATAAAAATATAGGTAAACACAGCCCTAAAAACGGATACAAATTTAATGACATTCAACCAAAACTCAAAAATAGGTAGGTAGGTACATAGATAAATTATTTTACATGATTAATTCGCTAAACGAATATTTTGTTAAAAATTCTGAGAATTTTAAAGCCATTTTTTATTAAAAGTATTTATCAAAACTGCAAAATATATGTTATACGGTTATATCATATCATATCAAAGAGAAACCAACGATTTATATAGATTATGCCAATGTGCCATACTAGACATTTCGGCGCTATAACAAAACAAAACAAAAAAGCAAAAAAAAGGAAAAAAAACATAATTTGTGACGATCATCAAATGACTACATATTTCAACAAAAAACCAAAAAAGAAAACAATAAAATGCAAAGTTATGGATTTTAAACTATTGTTCAGTAAACTATTGGTTGGAAGTTGGAACTATTAAATTTTAAACGTTTATTGTTTAGATATATGTACTATAGAGTAAATGATTAATTATCCAGTTTTTAATGTTTCCAGTCACAAGAGAAAAAAAATTCAAAATTTACCTAAAATATCAAAAATAATAAAACCACAAAAACCATAATTTAATTAAAAATATTTGTTTTTTTTTACGGTCTCAAAGAAGTAAATTTCGGAACGTTTATAATTTCGTCATATTCGTCCGTCTGTCACAGTTTTTTGTACCCGTCCGTATTACTGTCTTACTATAGGTATCAACGAAATCTGTTTTTCAATTAAAAAGTTGAAAATTCTTGTACGTGAGGTAGCAATTCTAATGCAAGTTAAATTTTATGTTTTGTTTATTTTTACGGTATATATCACCTTTCAGTACAGGTAACCCCCGAAGAACACGGTATTCGAAGAACACGGGTCTCGAAGAACAAGAGTACCTTTCCCCGAATTATACGGTTTCAAACAACACGATTTTTATGTAATTCTTTTGAAAAAGAATAAAATATATCTATATTTGACGTAAAGTTACACCAGTCCTCAATTTACACGGATACATCCGTTCCAGTTTACACGAATAAAAATCGTGTAAATTGAATCTGTCATTATAAAAGGAAAAATACTGGAAATAAAAACTACTAAAAATTTTAGAGAATTTTGTAACAGAAATGATAACGAATATGTAGCAATTTTCGTATTTAAATTTTGAAAATATCGTAATTTTCGACATGGATAATTTTTGATAACAAAAAGTAGGTTTTGACAGTCGCAATACGTTTGGAATGGCCAACAACCTGCTTCGCTTAAGCCTTCAAAAATTTCGTTATTTTTGAGCTACGATGCACCATTTACGAAATATTTACGTTCAAAGTTTTCAGTAACGTAAAGCATCATTTATAAACATACACAGTAAAAAACAGGTACATTCTATAATAGATCGACTTAGAGTTTACGAATGGTCAGTTCCATTCCATATTAATTACAATGAATACACATTACATACACATTACTTACAAATGTGTATGAAATGAAATCCTGTCTTTTGTAGTCTTGAACAACACGGTTTCCAACAACACGGAACCAATTAATCGTGTTCTTCGGGGAATTTCTGTATTTACTTCCAGAGAATAATGTAATAAATAATATCTGATGTTATAAATTTCAAATGCAATTTTCTCCATTAGTTTTGAGAGGTGCACCTTACTACTTTACCCTGACCTTACACTAATGGTTCCCTACAAATCGAGCAAATTTCAGCAAAATCGATGACCCAAATGTCTGAGCCTCTCCTTGTTAGTATATAAAATAGTCTTTAGCTTTACTGTACTTTTCTTTTGCTAACACTATTTTTAAAAAGATATGATATTTTTCGCTACAGTTAACGCTATCACAATGTAGTAATAAATACAATATTAAACATAAATTTAGTATGTAAATGCTGCATACTATAATATACTATGTACATGTGTAAATAAAAACAAGTTTGTATATATTTAAAATATGCTAGCGCAAATAATCAGATATTAATTAAATTAAATTTACCCCAGATGAAAAACAGTATTTTAATAATAAATATGAGCCCCCAGAGACAATCAAAAAACCCTAACGTTATCACTTGTACAAGTTTGTATGATTTAACTATGGGTAACAATTCGTCTCGTACATATAGTAAGTACAACAATAATTAAACGAACACCATAGTTTAATTATTTAGGAGAACAAACAAATACTTATACAAACAGAATGCGAAATAACTAGAAGAGAATTTAAAAAACAATTTTAACATTTGCTAAAAATAAAGTAACAAATTTTTTTATTTTTGTGCAAAAGTAAATATGAACTAGAATTAATATGATGGACTTATGTCATTTTTTTGTAACTTTGATTCGCAACTCTTAAATTGCTAGCCGATTTTTATGCATGAGGCATTACATATTTGATTCGTCTTGACAACGAAAATGCCATAGGTTATCAAATAAAGTTCTTAAGTAAATATTTCAATGTAAATTTTTTTTAAACCATTCTTCCATTCTCTGAGCATTAAATACAATAGGTAGGGTTGCCAACTGTCCCGATTTTAGACCTATGTGTCCCGCGTCCCGACAACAGTAGTAACGGGACGCTAATTGTCTCGATTTTTAACATCTACAATCTTTTTACATCTTTAGTCCCGCCAGTCTCGCTATTGTTGTTTCTAAATTATCGCGCTTGCATGTCATGACGACCAATTAAGTAAATATACTTGCTGTACCTACTGATAAAGTGTACTCTGTCTACTGATTTATAACTTATTCAGCTAACAGTGTTGCCAGATTAACTCATTAAAATCCCTCCAACATTAAAATCCCTTCAAAAAATGGGAGACATTATTTGACGTACATGAAATACATAAGCGAAGTTCGAGTAGCCTAAAAATAATCAATACCAAAGACTGTCAACTCTATGAAAAATATTTTCGTCAATAATAATACAGTTGGTAAGCAAAAAATAATTTTCTCTTTATGTGGTAAAACTTGGACTAATGAAAGGAACAGATTGACGCCGGAACATGTTAAATCCGAATTGCAAATAAGGGTTAATTTTAATGAAACATATTCTGAATTTTACGATTACGTAATTAAAATTGAAATCTTTTGAAATGCGCCAAATCGCAAAAGTATACTTTTAAGAAAAAAAACTGAATGTATTGTATGTACCTAAAAGTAGTTCTGTACAATGTTTAAATTTCTAGTGGAAATTTTTACCTTTTGTTTATTATATAATGATTAAAAACTTTTTTTTAACAGTCTCGATTTTACTTGTCCCGCCCCGATTTTTTTTCCATTAAATCCTGAAATATTCATTAGTAGAGTTAATTAAAATTCACATAGTGTTTGAAAAACTATCAAACTGAATCGGCTGGGAATCGAACCCGGATCTCTTGGTTACTAGCCAAGTATCTTACCAATTAGGCCACCGACCGCTTGTTCGAGTGCCACTCCAATTTGATAATCACTCAAACACCTTCTCTCTTTAAATGCTAGACGCTATTATATTTATAATTTCAAATGTTATCGAGTGCCTGTGAAACATTATTAATGTATGGCGGACTTTTGTTCGCATTTAAACATACACCAATATTCACATGTTCACTTAATGTCCAACTCATAACTTCTTTCCCGGGCCCGGACCAACAGTTACGGGCCCCGGGGCTGCAACCCGGGCTACCCCACCCTCTCCTCGGGCCTGACCATTTAGATAATAGAATATAAAATGAAAATTGTATTTTAATATTAGATGGTAAATATTACACAAATATTATAAAGATCTGATTGGATCTTTGGTTGAAAAAATAAATCTGGTTCTTTTAATTTTATCTAGAAGAAACAAAATTAATATTATGAAAATAATCATGAAACAAACTCAATACCCATCGCTACTGTTTTCGATGTTACTAGAAAGGTTGTCATTTTCGTAAATAAAATTATATCAAAGGAAAATATTGTGTTTTATTCAATTTTCAACATCTAACTGTGTGTATAATAAATATTTTCTAATAAAATTTGGGGTTGTTTGTATAATCTTTTTCACATAAGCATATATCTTTTTAAACAAGGGTTAACATTTTAGGGTTATTTTAATTTGTAAGAAACTTTTATTTAAAAAGTGAAAATAATATTTCTAGAATCTAGAATATTAAATAAAAATCTCCAACAGTCGTAAATTATAAAATAAAAAAAGTCGAAACATCTTGCCATCTGGAGAAAGTATAAGTTTGTAACCTAAAACAAGGGTGGACAACCTTTTGTATGACACGGACCAAAATTAATTTTATATTTCACCCACGGGTCGTAGTAAGAAATCAACATACTTTTGTTTATTAATTCTTGAACTGAGTTTTATGAAATTTGGTGGAAATATTGGAAGTCGCAAACCGTTGGACGAGTTCGATGCTCGGAACATGGTTTTTTGGCAATTTTCGTGAAAGAAATTAGAAACGGAGAGAAAAAATCACACAAAAAACATCTTTAAACTATTCTGTGTCAACTAGTTTCCGAGAAAAACTAATTTTTGTAAATAGAAATTCGCTATGTTATACAGAATGCTGCGACAGGGGTATTCTTCTACTTTGTTCACCATTGTAAACTATTTCACATTATTTATATACTGAGAATTATGGAAAGGTACTATTTTACCTTATTTATGAATTACACTAATTGTAAATATTTATTTGATTTCTCAACTATTATATATTCGATATTTTCGACTAATGAATTCGTCTATAAAAGTAAAAACAATCTAATTTTAGTAAAAGGGCTTAGCAAAAATTTGACATTTTACTTATTACTTTGAGCAAAAGTAATATTATCGAAGAATGCCTATATCAGTAGAATTTCAAAACCAAAGCAAATTATAACAGACACTAAAACTTTAATTATATCAGAGATAACTTTCTGTAATTCCTTTGCCAAAGGAAAGAGGGGACAATATAAACGCCACTTTGAAGTTCAGTAATTCGCGAACGGTGCTTTGAAAATGAAAAATGGTAAAAGGAACATCAATTTCATTTTAAGAACCTTCTCGAACGATACCTTGCTGTACTATAGGGTACGTGAAAAAAATTTTCATCCCCACAGCTCCATTTCCACAACAAATTTTGATGCTCGGTCGTCGAAAATTGAAACGTTGGTAAGCCTCCTTTTACTCTTTATGACAATTTTTACTCGTTATGAATTTGGGATTTAGGCAACATGCCATTGTTAAAGGAAGTATGTTGTAGCTACAGTCAATTAACTGTGTACAGTAGAGATGGCTAGTGAGTGAGTGATTCAATTCACTGAGTTGAATCACTCAACTGACTGACTGAATTGAATCAGTCAAAAAGAATTGAATCGACTCTTTCAACTCGTGAGTTGAAAGAGTATAATGTATAATATGTCATACACTCACTCACTCATTCACTCACTCACTCACTCACTTACAAGTGTATGACATATAAGATTCTATTCAGTTTCCAATCCCTGTTTCAGTTTACTTATGACAATAGACAGGGCAATAGAGACTTGTTTGGACAAACATCTGTTTTTTACAACTGTGTATATAACATAACGTGTATATATCGTATATACTAATAACACTATAGTATGGTAGGTATAATTTTTTCTTTTTTTTAGAACTAATATATTTTAATTTTTTTACTATCCTTTATTTTTTAAAATGCATAAAACAAATTTTAAATCAAATTTAGTCCAGATGTCCAATAAACTAATAAAATAATCTAAGTAAAAAAATATACCCAATTTTATGTACATTATAAGTGCTATAAGTATGGATATTAAAAAATTCCAAGAAAAACTATTTGTACCTATTTTATTTTACAGTATTTTCAAATTTTTAAAATAAAATTCGTCCGTTTACTGTCAGATTATTACGTCTCCAAAAATTAGTTTTTCTTCAAAACAGCAATGAATGGATATCTTTCTACATAAAGTTATTGTAGATTTTCATGAATCAAAATTTTCATTGTTATGTCTTTTCAACCGTGTATTTTTAATGCTGTATTAATTTTTTAATTTGTTGCGTGGGTTACGTGCATTAATTTTAAGTACATAATTATATTAATTTTATTCGGATATAATAATTGTATACAAACACTCGTTCACTTGAGTGAGTGTTTCACATGTAACTACTATATGAATGTATTTATTGTGTTGATTCGTATTTGAAGTTGTACCATTCAGTTGTGTAAAGTGAGTGAGTGGAATGAGTGATTCAATTCATAAAAACGAGTGAGCGAATTGTGTCAAGTGAGTGAGTGATTCAATTCATTGAATCGACTCACCACAGTGAGCGGATTCAAAAGATTCGACACACTAAAAAGAGTGATTATTCCCATAACTAGTGTACAGTGAGATAAGTATTATGGGCGCAAGCTAAAAAGAACTTTTTTATCTACATTTGCATTTATCTTTGTCTATCATATTAGTAAATAGAAGTTTACTCACTCACTCATATAAAAACCTAATTACTTGGTTTGGTTGGTAACTATGGAAATAATACGATTTGTGTTCCCCTCATCTCAGTTTCTGGAGGTCTTTTGAGCTTGCGGCCATAATATTTATCAAAATAATGTAGGTACCTAAATATACTATGATTACTATTATATTCCTGTTATATTCTGCGACTCATCAAAACATTTCGGATCCAAGTTTTATATGTACCGGTTATGTTCTGTTATTCCGGGAAACGAATTAGCTAAGCAGGACTCAGCTCAACCTTTAATAGGCCCAGAGCCGACCCTAGAGATATCATTCCACACAGTTAAGTGGGCTGTGAATGACTGGGCTGCAAGACAGCACGCCCACCTCTGGAAAGTATGTCCAACGGCTAGACAGACCCGCGAATTTATAGCCGTGTCCAGTCTAAAACGAAGAAAAGAATTTTTATCACTGACCAGGGTACAGTTGAGCCGTCTAACAGGTTTGCTTACCGGGCATAACGCTGTCAATAAGCACCTTTTTATCATGGGACTAGTAGAGAATCCTCTTTGCCATTGGTGTGGGTTGGAGTGCGAACTTCGTCCCATGTTCTACGTTCATGTGAGGCATTGTCCTCTCTGACATACGGGTGTCTAGGATCTCCTTCAGTGAGTTCCGAGGAGATCAAGAGAGCAGATTTTAGAGCACTCCTGACATTCGAAAATCACGTGAGGCGCAATGGGCTCTTTTGGTGGCCTTCGTGCGACGGAACCTTGAATCCGATCCGCACCTTATTATTATTATTATCTATGTAACGAACAGAGAATAATTATACAAGAAAATAGTGAGTTGAATAATGTTAGGTATAATTTTATTTCCACAGTTGAGTAGCAACAGGGCTGGTGCAAACTTCTTTGGAGCCCCCGAACTTGATAAATACTTATTTAAGCATAATAATAGTTAAAAGTCATACAATGAATTTTCGAAATTTAACGTGTAAAAGTTTTTCACAAAGTATATTAATACAGTTAAATCAGTACTTAAATGCTTATTTATTTACAATAAATTATTTATTAATAAATAATAGAAAAAAAGATAAGAAAACAAAGTATAACAAAACAGAAAACAAAGAACTGAAGTTTATATTTTACTATTCCTAGTCTGAAGCTTACAATTAGAAAATATAAGAACTAATTCTTAAAGACGATGGTTTGCACTAGTTCTTGTCCAGTTGATATTTTCGCCAAGCCTACGTCATGACTGCGTCATTCTTGTAGGCTGCAATCATTTATGTCATTAACTGGAATAACATTAGATCGTGTAATATGAAATGTCGTTTTTCGACCACTTGGCTAACTATGTAATGCAAATAAACATTGACACTTTTTGAGCATTTAAGAAACGTTTAAAAGCAATTATTTAATTGTAAACACAATTCTTGTAGTCCGGAATCATTTTCGCTATTATCTTAAATAATATTAGGTCGTGTAATATAAAATGTCATTTCCTGACCACTTGGCTGACCATGTAATTCATATAGTAGATATCGACACTTTTTTAAGCATTAGAAAAATGTTTAATAGTACTTAATTCTTTAACTCTAAATAGATTTCTTGTAGGCTGGAATCATTTCGATCATTAATTGAAATAACATAGGTCATGTAATGTAAAATGTCGTTTTCCGACCACTTGGTCAACCATGTAATGCAGATAAATATCGACACTTTTTTGAGCATTAAAAAAATATTTTAATAAAAAATCATAATACCATGTGAGTTTTTTGAGAGTTGCCATTTCTATTACAACAAAATTTTTATGATAGAAATGGTACTGTAAAAGGTTCTTTTCTTGGAATGTAACCAAGAGAAACGGAGAAATGGAAAACGTAATGGAAATGTAACCAAGAAAAACACTATCGGTTGAAATAGCCTCAGGTACATATGCATATTTTGACCACCTAACTGATAAATTAAAGAAAAATTAAAAAATTAAACTTGTGTAAGAAAAAAAAATGTTTTGCTCATTTATGTTATTAATTAATGCATTAGATCAGTTTTATCGAAAAATTAATATATAGTCCCATTAGAAAAACTATAAGTTTGTATCACAGCTCGAAAACCATAAGAGCTATAAAGCTCCTGACTATAGCAATCGGTTGCCCCCTTCGATATCTACGACTCTTATTTGAACAATTTTTCGATTAAATCAACGATTTGGCTGTAATAAAAATGGCAACTCTCGAAAAACTCACACAGTAAGAGATCATTAAGAAAAAGGTTACCTGACTCCTTTCTTAATATACTTTTCTAAAGAAACACCATTCAGTTTATACTTGACTAACATGATCTACATTATCTACATACAATATATCCGATCAACTTTTTTGACATAAAAATACATAAAATCGTTTGGAAAGTGAATTTAGTTAACAAAATACCTGCAGTACTTTATAATTTTTACTATTTATAATTTTTACGTCCCCAGATTTTTGACGCCCCTGGATTTCTGGCGCACTAAGCGATCGCCTAGTTTGCCTAGTTTGTTATTATTTAACTTAAGAATAGGCTATAGAATTGTTCTCTGTTCGTAACATTAGACTAAATCCAAAATACTTTGCTGAAACGCAGTATATATTTCCGTTACTTTATGTAAGCAAAAAGAATCTATTAGGCTACAGGCTAGCTATATATACCCAACATTACGCTTCACAGTATGTTATTGATTATATATATCGTATACGTATACCTAAATACGTTGTAAATATAAGTTTAGTTTGTCACTTAACTTTCAATAAAGATCAATAAAAATAAATGACAATTCACTTATGACCAAATTGACATAAATGTGGCCGTGCAATATAAAGACCCCCGCTGAAGTAATGTAACGTGACAGAAGCGAAGTCGAAGGTGGTATTAACTATGGGGGCGCCCAGTTACATTTTATTATACATGCACACATAAGTATTATAAATACATGTTACATTATCGACATTAAGTTCAGTTTTAATGCTCCAAAAAAAGACGGAAGTTACATTAATTTTTAATTTTATTTTAAATAACATAAAATTCTTGTATTTATTTCTTAATAATTTGAACTCATAAATATAAAAGCTAAATATTATGTAGGTACCACCCAGAAAACTAAAATTATAAATATCTAAATAAAAAAAAGCACTTATATTAAAATAATAAAACAAACACTGCAAAAATACCATTTTTATTTATCCAAAGTTGTGGCATGTTTCAGTTAGTAAAATCCAGGGCCGTAACTAGGTCTTCAGAGGCCCCGGGGCAGAAAGTACATTCGAGGCCCCTTCGGCGCCCCGAGCAAAAACAAAAAATTCCGCCAAAACAAAAAGCGGCGACCTTTTTTTTTGCTTCTCAGTCGTTTACTCGTTTGCTGCCCTAATTTTACAAAAATACCGTCCTTAAAATTTGCCAAAAAATTTACAATGTCCCATGAGAAGATACCTAAAAGTCCCATGAGAAGATACCTAATCGATTCAAGCAAGAAGGACACGGAAACTAGTCACGGAAATGACTAAAAACGACAGAAAACAAGTTGAAATAAAAAAAAAAAAGAAAAATGAATAAAAAAGTAAAGCAGCCAGAGACATAAATACTGTACCAAGTTAAACATAAATGTCTGATGCCTACAACTGCTTTAGTTTTATATTAATTTTTCTTTCTTTTCTATTTCATCGTGTTTATTATCGTTTTTAGTCATTCGCAGTCGGGTTTTTTGTTCTTTGTAATAATAATTTCATTTATTGTCATTTTTGGTTATTCACATTTCATCTTGCTTCCATCTTTTTACGCAGCTGGGTTTTTAACGAATTTCCAGAATGGAATTCAGCTATTACAGCCACTATCATGACGCGACTTGCCCCCGGAACTATGGCAGAAATTTGTTCTGAGGTCCCTAGAAACGGAAAATAATATTCACTAAAATTTATATATAGATATATATATATATATATATATATATATATATATATATATACATATATATATATATATATATATATATATATATATATATATGTGTGTGTGTGTGTGTGTGTGTGTGTCCGCACGATAATTCTCGAACTGAAATGTGAAATATTGGAAGTCCCAAACCGTTGGACAAGTTCGTTAGCCAGACACATCCGGAAACATGGTTTTTTAGGCATTTTTCGTGAAAAAAATTAGTTTTTCGCCAAAATTTTCCCAAGTTCAAAAATTTTTGCAACATTTTTTTACACCATTAGAAAGAGGATAAAAAATCACATAAAAAAGGTTTTCAAACCATTATTCTATATAAACTGATTACCGAGGAAAACTAATTTTTATAAACAGAAATTTGCTGTTATTCAGGATGCTGCGACAGGGATACTTTGATTTTCCTTATTTACTTTATTATTTAAATCTTTTTTAAATATAACTTACTATTGGTTATTGTAATGTTCATTTGTGCATTTTGACCTCATAATTTGTAAAAATAAACATAGTTTTCAAAAATAATCGATAAATTAATAATATTTTATGCCTTTCGACTTAAAAATTGTAATTTCGTGCGATCTTATTTGAAATAGCGATTTAATTCGATATTTGTAACTTTTAATAAGAGAAAATGCATCTTAACTTACTGAAATTTATTTTTCATATTCTTCAAGTAATAATCGAGAAATTAACATTATGTTTGATATTAACGAATAGAATTTTTAAAGAGCTTTCTAATAATGTCTCGATTTTGAGGTAATTTTACGGATGTAATAAAAAAAAAAAAAAAAAAATCAGTAAACATTTTTAGTATTCATTTTTTAAGTTTTTTATTGATATTTGAAAAGTATAAAAATGTATAAAAATTTTAAAAAAATTCAAAATTGAAATCGGTACAGGCCGGTAAAGTGGGGACAATATTAATAGATTTGAGCGTTACTTTATGGTATTCCATATTTGTAAATAATAAACAAATACTTTACTTTGCAAAATACCACTTTTATTTTTGAAACTGTGACAATATTGTTTCGAACCGTTAGTTCATTTTCAAACAGAATAAAAATCACATTCGATACATGCCGATAGATACCAAAAAGGTGTCTCTTGGTTGACGTGATTCCAACTCTCCTGGTGATCTGAAACATAAAATTTTAATTAATTCTTAATAAACATGGATGTAGAATTAGTTGGACGTAACCGATTTGAAAAAATAATTTTTTTTACAAAATGGCGTCCATTTAACCGAGGGTTCGTCGCTAGACAAATACAAACACAAACGGTCGCGACCGGGTAAAAATTACCACATTATTTATAGATGGCTATTTCCTTAAATGTTTATTTATATTAATGTTTGTTATTTTATTTTGTTTGTTTACACTATTAGCTATAAACAAAAAGCGTTATTTATATTGCCATGCAGAAAGGTACTTAAAGCGGCAAGTTGCAAGATTACGTAGAAGAAAAATAACATATGATTTTATTACCTCTGTGGTATTTTTTACCCAGTAGCGACGAAGCCCGGGTTAAAAAAAATCATTTTTTTTCATTTTTCGCCTTCTTTATTCAGCTTTGAAAATTTTCTATAAATAGTAAAAAAAAAAAATTCCAAAAACCCCTACATCGGACCAATTTTGATAGTATTAAGAAAGTCTGTACCAAATTTTAAGTAAATCGGTGCATTAGAACATGAGATATTATGTCAACCGTATCGAAAAAAGTAGTTTCGAGTAATTTATATTAAAAATTTGAATTTAACATTGAAAAGATACATAGTACACAGGAAAAAATAATCATAACTCCGAAAATAATTCGAATTTCCGTAAATCCTTTTAGAGGCTTATTCTTAAAGGTCTGAACTTTGAAAATATAAAAAAAGGAAAAATCGATTTTTTCGAATTTCTAGACTAGAGTACCCCCTTAAAAAGATAGTGCTGGGGTCGCTAGAGACTAAGGAACTGGGTTTAGTTATTTAAATTCAATTATTAAATTTTAATTATACGCCAAGGATCTAGGTTAGGTCTAGTTGTTTTCAAATTAACACCCTGTATATTATTATGTGTATTTTATGTCATACGTTACTACTGACAATTTATTATTGTCAACACCATATGAATTACTCATGTGGTTTACATTATCAAGTTTAACTGTAGTATGTCAGAGTTTCACAGGTTTTATCAAATAAAAGATGCTTCGACTTTAATATAAGTAGTTTTAATTCCTCTTTCATAAGAAAATGATAAATATAAGTGTGAAATGAGCAACAAATAACTGTCATGATTTTCAAAGAAGTTTAACAATTTATATTTGAATTAAATGTTTTAAAGTATTACTTTTGTAATTATAATTTATAATTGAAGGTATAAATTTATACACTGATCTGTTTTCTAACCTAAAAACTGATTTTTATACATAAATCAATTATAACCCAATATTTTATTTAACCAGAGACAACAAAAATGTCTTCAAGTACTGATCCGTTAGCACGATTTGATGCTAATTATATAAGCGATTCAATGTATACAGAAGACATAAATAAAAAAATGCGAGTTCCCAAACGAATTCGTCTTGGATCAGCAAGTGAAGACGACATGTCCAACGGATCATCATCAGGAAACTGGCCGCCAAATCCTTTTCCACCCGATGATCCCCTTGATATGAAAGTTCCTGAACGAATAATAATAACTGGGTCAGGACAACAAGTTGGTTCGTATTCATTTCAATTTTGCTCTTTCGTAGAAGTAGATCAACTAATTTTAACAAATTTAATTTTTAACAAAAGGTACCAAACCATTACCGCGAGAAATTGTTTTAGAAGATCAGGTAATGCCTAAAGATCCGGGAGTAATTCGAGTGGCAACACCTCCACGAGTAATTACCTTGGATAAATATCATTATCCTAGTGTTAAAGACCCGCCACCGGAGCCTGAGCCTATCATGCCTGTTGTCAAACCTAGATCTCGTTTTAACACAGATAAAAGCTATCATAAGTAAGAAGTAGAAATAATTATTTTTCTGTTTCTTAAAATTTTACACATAATTTAACATTTTTAGCAGTTCAAATGCTTTGGTACCAAGTGGAAGCGGTGACGGACTCACACCAGCTGAAGAAATTTTACATTTACGTAAGCAACTAGCAAAATTAAATCGTCGAGTGATGGCTATCGAACTTGAAAATATGCAACGACAACAGAAGGAAAAATTTATTTACGGAATTGGCTTAGCTTATTTCTTATTTAAAGCTCTTCTTTGGTTAAATAGATCATAAACATTTTAGATATACATACATGATGACGATGATGCCATCTGTTTTGTTAGTCGCAAGGTAGTACTTTGTTAATTTAAATTTTTATTTTAAGAGTTTTATAATGTAATCGTTGTAAATTATAATTTTTTTTAATATAACTAAAAAAAAAATTGAGAAAATAACAAAAAATTCTCTTAAAATTAAAATAAAGCCGAATTGTTATCTTTTAATTAATTAAATTTAATTGTTATCTTTCAATTCTTTAAATTAATTCCTATCTAAGTATCTAACACGTAATACAGATTTGAAAAGGAATATTTTAAAATTTAAAGTTGCAATTATTGGTAATGATGTCACAGTGAAGGAAATTATAAGAGGAATTGGTCGCAAACAAAGAAAAACAGACAGTACAAAAATAGTGTACCATTTCTGTTCTGCGCATGTCTAGAGGTTCACTTGAAAAGTATTAAACAAACTCATTCATATTTTTAATATTTTATTGTTTGGATTTTTAACTCACGAATGACAATTTTATTTATCCAAATAATAAGTAAATTTATTGCTTAAAAAATAAAATTTATTTTGTAATTTATACTCATACTTGATAATGTCAACCTAAGTGGATAAATTGGAGACATTTTTGAAATTGTCAGCGCATGCGGACAGTGAAAATAGGTCCACTAAATAAAAAGAGAGAGTGAGATCGTCTGCACTTCAATATTTGCGATCAAAAATGCAAATTGCTAGCCAATATTGGTAATACATATATTATGTAAAATATAGACCTAAAGATAACACTTCGACTTAAATACATAATATTATATTTTACTAGTAATTTACTATAGTGAGAATAGTCATAATACCCTTGTTTACGTAGTATTTACTAGTCTCGAAGTAAACTATGTTTTATGTGTAAACACTGTATTATGAAGATCATTACAATTTAATATTAAAATGTATAAAAAAAATAAGGTAATATTTTAAAGCACTTGCGGTTAATAACGCCCACTTTATAGATATCTGCGACAAATAAGGGCTGGTGGGCCAATATAACCAAGGAAACGCAAAATTACTTGATTTTCATCATTGAGGAGAGAATCGACTAGAGAGAATGCTGTGTATTACAAATACATTAAGAAATTGAAGCAAAAAAACTGACTGATGTGAGCAAAAAAATTGACTGATGGGATTACTTTAATGGCGGTCAAACCATTAATTTAATAGTTTAATTGGTTTATCTAATATTTTTAAACAAGTCTCCGTGGTTACAATTTGAGCTTATTAAAATGGAGTCATGCTTCAAAATTTAATGCCTGTGTTATCTCTAGGAAACATGTTAATATGTTTGATTCAGTGCTCTGTGGTTTTCATGTTATACTTTACTTACATTTAAAACCGATAAGCAGAAATAATAAATTTAAATGGACGTTATTATCTACAAATACCTTTATAAGAGTGGTAAATTTCACTCATAATTTACTACTCTAATGATAATATACTTACCGAATATTGGGAAATCAAATGGAGGCGTGGTTTAATATTTAACCTACTGGCAGTAGTTTTTTCATTCACCACCAGATGGCAACAATTGAGACCTAAAAAAATGGTAGCAATAGGGTACTTGACTAAAGTTACAAAAATATTCTAAAAGCATTGTTTTTCCATATCAGTTAAGTAATTTTTTTATTTTCGACAGATTCTGTAAAATATCATAAAAAAAATAACCCTACAATTTTAAATGAGAAAAACGCAGGAAAGACACCTCACTATAGTGACGTCACAGTTTGAAGCAACTAAACGTCAATGTCAATATTTATAACATCAAAACTTTAATTATATTCATAAAATGTCAAAGTAAAAGCAAGTATTTAAGAATTCTGGCCGATTATTATTACTATATATAAATATATATATATATATATATATATATATATATATATATATATATATATATATATATATATATATATATATATATATATATATATATATATATATATATATATATATAAGCTAATAGAAAAAAATATTCAAAAGAAAACACAATTTCACCTCACCGATGAAAATTATTAAAATCGACATATCTAGCTACAAAATGTTACGTCATATTCAAGAAATGGCGCGTTTTCACTAATTTGAATATTTGTTGAAAAATGGCGATTTTCAAAATAAAATTTCTAAATAGTTATCAAATTTTTTTAAGTTTCATCATTAAAATTGGACATATGAAATGATAATGCATAGAATTATTTAACATTTGACACAAATTTTAAATACAGTCAAGTACCGTATTTGGAAGTAACCGTTTTTATTTGAAAGCAGTAAATTATTGTGAAAAAAGGATTAAATTAAAAAAAAAAATATGCCAGTTTGTATTTTGCAGACTAAACAGCACAAATTTTGTGAATTTTCAAGAATAAACAAACCTTGCCTACTGGCAGTAGTTAATTTTTTTGACCACTAGTTCGCGTATTGTAAGTTTTACGATTCCCAATACTGTGTATTTATTATAAATATTTTATACCTGTATATAAACGTTATTTTCAAATATGTGTCTGCACACGATTACAATAAATTATTTAGATTATACCAAAAACATAATGAAGGCATTTTTAAGTTATGTATTTATTTAATTACTAAAATTAAAAATTGATAGAAAATAATAGGTTTTAAGTACTTAATTTTTCTTTTTTTTTTTTTAATTTCAAATAAACGTACCTATATAAATTTTTTTATAATCTTTAATCTCATATTGAGTAAACGTTTATTGAAAAAATTGTTTGTTTCATTTACTTTTCATAAAATAATTCTAGAATTTTTTTAAGGTTTTTATTTGATATCAACTTGACGTTTTATTTTCGATACTGAGTAAGGCGGCCAACTTTTCCACTAGTCAATGCGGGACAATATAACAATTTTTAACTTTATTTTTATTCGTGTGATATTTTGAAAAATTCCAAAAATTTCTTTTCAAAAATGGACAAGTAAAGGTCCCGAAGCCGGACGACAATACGAAACCAATTTTTTTTTGTCGGGAAAAAAGAAAATAACGGGGCTAACTTGGTGGGATCATATGATCAACCAAATGGTCGGAAAACGACAAATTATATAACACAACTTAATCTTATATCAACTAATGGCGGAAATTATTCCAGACTTACAAGAATTCGGTCTAAAATTAAAGAATTGCTTTTAAACAATTAGCTAATGTTTTAGAAAGTGCCAATATGTATCTGAATTACATGGTAGACGAAGTGGTCGGAAAACGACATTTCATATTACACGACCAAATGTCATTCCAACTAACAGCGGAAACGATTCCAGGCAAGGGGCCAAACTACTATTATGATAGTTAATATTCCGAGTGTAGCAGAAAAGTGACGTAAAATCCTCCCCACTTCGCATTACTATGTTGTGTGGGTACACACTGTTTGTAGTGGTGTTGGTTTGATGTTTGCTTCTGTGTGCGTACTCACACACACAACTACAAAACACGTATTATCAGACAGACCAACGTGCTGCTCCAGCAATAATAGTGTACACTGTAATGCGGAACAGAAGCTGCTTTTCCGGGACGGTTGGTCGCCTTAATATTGAGTGTGTCTTTGCCCTCATCACTTACTTCTAAATGATGTAGGCACATATACCCCCGAACACCCGGCCAAAAGGCGCCAGATGAACGAGACAATTTTATATGTACGTTGAATCTGTCTGATCTGTGTAATGTACTATTTAAAAGAGATTGTAAATGATTTAAAAAAACCACCGCAATGATTCATACTACATAACGTAAAAGCCTCTATACCGGAACACTATTTTTAGGTGTGTAATTAAACTGGCTTATAAAAATTGACAAATAAATTAAACACCCATTTTTTTTTCTTAATAAGCATGAAACAAACTTTTTTTAATCCAATGAATTAGTTTATAAAAAAATACAACCCAAAAATTTTTATTTATTAATGTTTTCTTTTATAAAATGTCGGCATCTATGTCCAAACAAAGAAATATTAATGACAGGAGTTGGGAACCGATATACAAACAGACGTGTAATATGAGTAATATGACACATAGAGTGACATCTAGACGTCAATGTAGGAAACATAGAATGGTTTAAGTATCAGACGTAAATAAAGGATGAAAATACTGTATTCAACAAAAATTGTTTAATATATATAATATGTATTTCTTTAATTAAGTAAGGAAACATTAAATGCGAGGTGAATTTAAATTGAAAACAATCATTCTATTAATAATAATTTTTGTTATCAGAGGTTTCTTTCAGAAATAACTTCATTAATATATAAATGTCAAAACTGTTCCAGTATTGGATAGCATTCCGGTATAGGGGCTTTTACCCTATAATAAATTAATTTAATTATATAACAAATAATTATTTCACGTGTTAGTTCAAACACTATTCTATAATTATAATAAATTTTATAAAGTTGTTAATAAATGTTTTATAACCACTTACAACTTGTACATTTATTTTTCATTTTTTTCAATTTATCATTTTTTCAAATGAAAAAAAAAATTTAATATTTTCATATTCACTGATTTGAACATTACTTTATGGTATTCAATATTTGTAAAATAATAAAACAAATAAATATTTTACTTTGCAAAAAATACCACGTTTATTTTTTAGTTGTGACAATTGTTTCGAGCTTAAAAGCCCATTTTCAAACAAAGTCACTGAAAATATATTACCCATCGTTTTCACAGCCGACGGTATTCAGAACTTCTACTGTACCCTCATAATTCAAAAAAGGTAGAGAAACAGCATAATTATTCATTTTTTGTTTAAATAATATATTACAAATATTTTTTACAAATTTGCTTAATATTATGTTGAAACAATTCCAGTTATAACTAAATTATTTGATGTATCAGGGGCTGATTCAGTTTCGATCTCTTCTCGACATTTAGCATTTTGTAATTCACGACGAATTTCTGGTGTTATACTAGGATGATTTTGATGCCTTAATAAACCTAATAATGCATCTCGTTGCTCTTCTGATATGTCACTTTTATATCTTTGTACAAATGTTAAAAGAGCCTGATGCCATAAGACTGGTAATTCTCTTGAGTCTCGTTCAAACCTTAAAAAAACAAAAATTGATTGACTGATAAAAATTAGACTCAATCATAAATTTTAAAATTAACGCTTTTAACCATAGAGAAAATTTTTTTGTCTCAAAATGCCAGACGTTTTACCGCCAACAACAAGTACAGTAAATAAGGTTGCAAAAAAAGAAAAAAAATCAGAAATGCCAACATCAAAAAGTGCCAACCCCAGGAATTTGCAAAATAGAAATTATACTAAACCATGTTGGTAAAATTGAACATTACAATATATTATACCATACTGCAAGGATTATTACAATATATTATACCATACTGCAAGGATTCTTTTTATAATACACCCTGATCAGATAGAAATTCAATTATATTTCTATCTCTTTTCAAATACAAATTTAGAATATACAGATTGATAACTTTGACTTACGATTTCGATGTGTATAGAATACAAATGTATAAGATAATTGTTTGCAATACATTTTAATGCAAAATATTTAACAATCAGTTAAAGAAACTTAATACTTTTATAAAAACTAAATGTATTTCGTATTAAAAATGCATTTCGCATTTCATACATGAAACATCCTGTATACAAATTATATATTCGTAGTACATTCTTGAAAGGAATAAAAAATATACTTCTTTCTTTCTTAAAAAGATTACGAAATATGTTTCTTTCTTTCTCGCACGTGTACATATTATAAAAAGGATCCTTTCTGTATTTCTAATAATCTATTGTGGCACTTGTACCAGTGAATATATATATATATATATATATATATATATATATATATATATATATATATATATATATATATATATATATATATATATATATATATATATATATATATATATATATATATATATATTTTCAACCACCATATTGCAGGACGAGTTAATTCGTCTTAATCATTAAAAGGTTAAAAAAATCAAAATTTTTAGCGACAATAATAATGGAAACTCGTAAAATATTTACTTTATATTACACGTTTATCACCATAAAATTTACTTGACTGCCGGATGTCCGATTATCCGGCCAAATAGTTGGCCGAATATTCGTTTCCCGGTCCCTGACTATATTCATATCCACTTCATTTCAAATAATTACCTTAGAAAATGAAATACAACAGCATCGACCACTCTGTATGGCAAAGCATATTTTTTATCGAAAAATATCCGAAGAAATATTGAATTTGCTCCTGTGTAATCCATTTCGGCAATTTTTAACATGCAGGCCGATGAATGTAACATCGGTATAGAATTTCGTGCTACAACTGATCCGACAATTATCGCTTCACGAAGAGTACAATTTCCACTCTAAAATTTTAAAAATATATTAAATAAATTGCAAGTATCTATCGAAATTAGAATCCCTATAATAAATAAAGTCGTTACATGTGTGCTGAACGCTGACTGGTTCCGGCTATCTACAGAGTAAGCAGGGCTGGGAAAAATGGTTCATAGAAACCATTTAAAATAGAAAATGGGAAATGGTTTCAAAAAATGCATTTAAAATACAAAATGGAAAATGGTTTTGCTAAACATATTTAAAATATAAAATGGAAAATAGTTATTTAAAATGGATTATAAAATGCAAAATGCTTTACTTTAAATTTATTCTATAAATTTTTTATCTTGATTTATGTTAATAAAAAAAAAGTTAAGAAAATATCAAACGTACTGAAATCAAATAAGGGCAGTCCTTTGAGAAAATTTTATGTTTGTATGATATGAAAACGAAATTTAACTCTTGAAATATTGTTACTCAAAAATATTGTAAAATTTAATTCAGCTACAACTGCGACTTCCAAATTACATATAAAAATCATCTACTCCAAATACCAAGGCATTTCTTATCGACGTGTCTTAAAGATAATAACACAGAAATTGAGTCAGAAAAGTTTGACTTGATAGAACTGCAGCTCTAGTAATAAATTTAACTTAAGTGCCATTGCAACTCGAGTTATAAAAAATTTGAGTCATTGAATCAACTTACTTTTAACTTACAATTTGTTAGACTGCGTTCAACTCGAGTTCTATGATTAATATGAGTCATAAGTGTCATACCTGTACACATAAATTTAAGTATACAAACATTTTCTTTTTAAATGTAAAATGGATTCAAATTTTCATTTTTAATGGAAAATGGTTTGAACGAACTTATTTAAAATAGAAAATGCAAAATGCCATTTTGTATTTTAAATACATATTTAAAATGAAATCATTTTAAATAGTTCCCAGCCCTGGTAGTAAGAATAATTAAATTAAAAATTTTTAATTGTTCATTAATTCATAACTTATTAACAATAATTATGTACTCAAAAATATTTACTCAAACATGTGATAATTAATTTTGAAGCTTCCCGCTCTGTTTTGGATAGAAAATGGATGACATGTCACGACTCTATTTATTATAGGGACTCTAATCAAAATCAAGGGGCGAAACTACTATATGATAGTTAGTATTCCGACTGTAGCAGAAAGGTGACGTAAAATCCCCTCCACTTCGCATCACTATGTTGTGTAGGTACACACTGTTTGTAGTGGTGTAGGTCTAATGTTTGCTTCTGTGTGAGTATTCACACACACACACACAACTACAAAACACGTATTATCGAACAGAGCTACGTGCAGATCAAGTAACAATGGTCTTACAATGCATAACAATCGTAGTGGATTCGGTGACCGACACCGACTGACTAAATGCCTTAAGCTGTGACAGACCAACTAATGACTCCAAGCGAGCTACACTTTTTTGATATTAGTTTGCTTCTAGTGTTCTATGATCGAAATAAACTAGTACTACCATCTAGTGCACGATAATAAACTAACGTTCGGTCGATAAATTGACCAATAACTAATTATAATACAGTAAAATACAGTAAAAATGGCAAAAATTCTTTAATAGGTTAAAATAACTCGAAACTATAATGCTTACAATTAGATAAAGAAGAATTTGAAAATATTTTATTTAATATACTCATACCGTCAAATGGGATGGAATTGATAAAAAAAAAACATATTTTGGTCTTTATTTTACAGAAATAAAAAAAAAATCAAAACAAAATGGGTTTATATATACAAAGTATGGTAATACGGACCTTGACACAAAATATTGTGACCTTACATGCCAAAACATAGTCTAGAGGAAGCAAATAAGCCATGAACAATCTCATACTGGTTTTGGGGTGAGATTGTTCACACGAATTCGCAGCCCTGAAAACGCACTTTCTTCAGTAGGCCCCACGAGAGGGTGGTGTAGCCGGGGTTACAGCCTCGCGGCCCGGGCTTAAGGAGGGAGTCCGTAGCTTTCCGTAAAAGGCCAGAAAAAAAGTAAAAGCTTTTTTTTGTTCATCGCCTATTTTTTGGGGAGTAAAATTTTTAAAAAATACGGTTTTAGTCCCAGGGCCCGCCATTTTTTCCACAGCCCTAATTAAGAGTATAAAAACTGTTTGACCACCACTTTTTTTAAATTTTCAAAAAAATTCTTATTGTAAAAAAGTTTGTTTGATGCTTATAATAAATTTTAATAGTTTTAAAGTGATTGAACAATCTCACCCCATGAATGTGATTAATCTCACGCCACGCAATAATATGTCCAATATGACAAAAAATACTGAACTGATTATGTACAGCCAAGCACGTGATGGTTACAAAGCATCAATAATTATGTGTATTTTATTAAAATATAAAAACTGTGTTTAGATTTTGACTTATCAGATAAAGTTTTAAAAGTTCACTTTCCCCCAAAAATACGACTTCTTTTAATACACTATATTTTTTTTAAACATATGGAACTGCTGAACTTGACGTGTATAGGGTATTTTCAGCCATCTTATTTCTTCCATTATCGATCGGGAAAATTACATTCTAAACTATAGTTCTGACGCTATATTCAATTAAAAGAAATATGATTTAGTGAACAATCTCACCCCCGATTATCAATTCCACCCCATTTGACGGTAACGAAAAACCTCTACCACCAAATTTTCAAAAATAAACTATAATTATGCAGAAAACTGTAAACTGAAATATTAACTCACCTCTAATAAAGGAAGTAAAATTCCTTTCATAAAGGCTCCCGGCTTAAAAAGAGCTTTCCTTAAGGCTTGATATAAATGAAAGTTAAGTCTTTTATATTCAGCAATGTCGTCACGAATTCGCGGTAATAAAACTAAATTATAAAATCGTTGAGCCATCTTTTCTTTTAAATTTGAGGCGAAAATTCGAGTCGCTTGATACATAGCAGCCGCTGACCAAGATGGTGGATCGGTTACGTATAATATTTGTTCCCAATTCCGTAAATTTGGCACAATCTTAAATGCTTTTGGTATTTTACCGCTGCGATATTTACGTAACACGTCACGAACACCTTCGTACATTTGTTTTACGCGTGGATCGAGTTCTTGAAGTTGCATTGAGCCTGCGTCAGAAAATTGTGTTTGTAATTCAGTTTGCTTTTCGGTTATTTTTTCCATAATTATGTCGGCCAATGTTCGCCGCGGTGCTGGATTTGTGCTCATAAAACGTTCCAAGGCTTTTTCATCTTCTTCATTAATTTCTATATTTTCATAGAATGTATCCGGTTCTAGCGTGTCTTCTTGTTCAGATTCGTCATCGTCACTATCATCATTTGCTGCTTTTCCAAGTTTAATGGGCCTTTTTCGGCCTTTACCGTACGCCTCGGCTGGAGTTGGTCCAAATTCATCTTCCAATTCTTTTTGTTGTTTACGTGCGGCAGCAAGAATTTTCTTTGACAGCGATGGATCGACAAACTAATTTAAGAACAAAAATTAAATATTTATAATCATTTCTTTTTGAAACTAAAAAAGAAAAGCAGAAGAAACTAACCTCTTCATCGTCATCTTTCCTTTCACGTATTTTTATACGATCTTTTGATTTAGCAAATTTTGCATCTTCAATTTGTTTTTCAAGTGGTACTTTGGGTGAAGGTTTAGAAACTTTAATTTTTTTGGCTTTACCCATTTTATTTTCTTATTAAAATTAACACGTGCGAAGATTGACTGACATCTGTACTTCTGTAGGTACATACGGGTACATACACCCCATACACCAGATGCAATCAGATGATAAACGTCATTGTTGCCAACATTGACAGCGTTGACAGCCGCAGCTTGCCAACCACAGAAGAGTACAGATATGTATATAGAGAGAGTGTGTTCCATTTAGAAAACAGACAACACGTGTGACACGGGTAAATTTTCTTTTACAGCACGAATGGTTCAATGTATCAGATTTTCACTATCATAGGTAGAAAGAGTACCAAAAATTAGGGAATACGAGTTTTTACGAGATCATATATATATATATATATATATATATATATATATATATATATATATATATATATATATATATATATATATATATATATATATATATATATATATATATATATATATATATATATATATATATATATATCAAAGTAGATTAGGATAGGTATGCCGACGCGCAGATCTTGATGACGTAGATGGCGAATTATATGTATATATACAGACTGAGTTTTTTGAGAGTTGCCATTTTTACTACAGCCAAACCGTTAATTTAATTGAGAAATTGTTCAAATAAGAGTTGTAGATATCGACGAGGGCAACCGATTGCTATAGTCAGGATCTTTATAGCTTTTAGCTCTTATCAACGGTTTGGCTGTAATAAAAATGGTAACTCTCAAGAAACTCATGCTGTATAAATATAATATGTAATAAGTAATTGTCGTGGTAACTGTAATGCTGTCTTTTTCTAAAAATTCAAATATGTGACGTATTATGACGTAGATACCGAAATGCGCAAACAAAGCTTATTTTGGTCCTGAATGTAGAGTACCTATCTTAATTTACTTTGTATATATTTATATTGTTTTTTTCATTATGAAAATGTAAACTTTTACTTTCCGTAATTGATTCATGTATTTTTCAGTTAATTGGTAATTTAGCTCAGAAACTCAAATATAATCGTTTTCAAACTATAAATTTGCAATAATAGTAACCAAAAATAAACTAACTATTCGTTTTGTTTCCAGTCACCCCCAAATTCCTATACATTCCGTTTAAGGTATCTTAGATATCATGTAATGGCCTAATCATGGCCAATACTTGCAGTAAGTGCTCTCTGGTGATTATAATATATGTCTCTGGTAACGTGTCAACAGCACGCAAGTGCTCTAAAAGAGCGACTTGCTAGATGTGGTCTAGAGTCAAGACATAAAAGAGGAAATATTTTTTACTAATACTAACAAAATAATTTATACAAAATATTCAATTGATATAACAAAATATATGTATAATTAATTTATCAGTATATTACAAAAAAAAGATTATTACAGGTTATATGATTTAAAGCACCATTAAAACTGATTTTTCATAAAAATATTTCTTTTTATGAAGAAAAATGCTTTTATATGATGGACAAAACATTGTTTGAACAGACGGATTACACAAAAGACGTTTTGATTCGTTTAGTCGTGGACAAAATACAATTTGAACAAAGCATGCTTCAAAGATATCATATCACTTCTGTATACATAACCTCACAGCCAACATATGTTGGTCACGTGACCCAGTGAACCAATCAAAGCAATTTGCTGGCTGATTCCTATTAATCATTAGATAAAATATTATTTGAATCAAATATGGTAATGTATAAAACACTCTTTGAACATTCATGATTTTTTTTCTTAACTCTTTAAATGATTGACGACTCGTCCTGCAATATGGCGGCTCAAAATGCTGTAATATGTATATATTCACTGGTACAGGTGCTGCCATCTGTGAAAGATTTTCCGAAATACGGTATAATATGTCTAAATAATGTTCAATTTTATCAACATAGTTTAGTATAATTTATATTTTGTAAATTCTTAGGGTTCACGTTTTTAATGTTGGGATCTTTTATTTTTTTTCTTTTTTTAAAACTTTATCTATTGTACTTATCGTTGGCAGTAAAAAGTCCGGCATTTTCAGACAAAAAAATTTTTCCATATGGTTTGTTTAAAAGGGTTAATTTTAATGGATCATTAAAATCATCTAGTCTGATGGGAAACAGCGACAAGAATCAGAACAAAACACGTTATGAATTGTCACTCCACAAATATTTAACCCTTTTAAACAAACGATATGGCAGCACCTGTACCAGTGAATATATACATATCACAGCATTTTGAGCCGCCATATTGCAGGACGAGTTAACTCGTCTTAATCATTTAAAGCGTTAACAGTGATTTACTAATAGAAATAGTGAAATTATACTTAATTTCTCTCAAAAATAGTCTCTGTTAAATAAATAATAAATTCTCTTTAATCGGTGGATTAGAGAAAACGCCTCAGTTTACTCACTTGAGTGTGATTTAAGTTCCTGAAAAATAGTTATATAACATCAAAAATATTATACACAAAAAAAAATTTAAGATATTAAAAAATCTCAACAATAACTTCAAGATTTTGATTTTTTAGCATTCTCAGATACTAAAGCTGAAGTGGATTTTCTTTTCAATAAAGAACTGTTCATTTCCCTCGTAGAAAATTTCATATTAATATCACTGTCTATGTATGCAGAGATGATTCCTTTAGCTTCTTTAACTAATGCATCAGTGGTCCACGACACTCCGCTTCGTCTTGATTGTAAAACTTGAAATACTTGTTCAAATTTCTTCTCCAACCAATTCATTAATTTTTCTTCATTGTATTTATATTTTTCATTTTCTTCGTCTGCAGCAAAACATAAATACTTTAAGCCGTTACAACTAATTATTTTTTTTAAGTCCGGATAATCCTCGTCAAAAAGTAATTCTTTTAAACTACTAAATTTGTTAGCAGATTTACTTTTCAAATACGGCAAAACTAGAATGAAAATCGTAATTTTAAAAAATGAATTCAAAATTATATATTAAGGAAAAACACCACCGTGAGCAGTCAAAGAAAATAATATATAACATAAAAGCCCCCGTTATGGAAGGGTATCTAATACTGGAACAGTTTTGACATTAACATATTAATGAAGTTATTTCTGAAAGAAACGTCTGATAACAAAAATTATTATTAATAGAATGATTGTTTTTCAATTTAAATTCACCTCGCATTTAATGTTTCTTTACTTAATTAAAGAAATAAATATGTAAATGTCAAAACTGTTCCAGTATTAGATACCGTTCCATAATGGGGGCTTTTACGTTATTTCAAAAATTGTAATTTTAACTTTTTTGACGTAAATACGTCTTATAATTTATAAATTGGCACCTATTTAACTAAGTAATAAGTGGAGTTGTTTCCGATGCACAACTCTACCATAAAAGTGGGGTCAAATTTTGGGCAAAATTTGGATCCAATCCAACATTCAAGGGGGTGATTTGGAACGTAAAACCGATAAAATTTTTCCAAACCAGTTGGATATAATGTTTCGGTCAATTATCTACAACAAATCCAAAATTCAGTTTCCTAGGGCGATTTGCAGGGAGTAGAGAGGGAAAAACGTATATTGGGGGATCTGACACGTCCACAGCTCCCCAAAATTAATCTAGGGAGTTGAGATTTTGTATGTTGATAGAGTTGGTACCTAGGGTGTGCTTTTTATATTGGGGGTTTTAGATTAGGGGTTTTAATTTTCAACTCCCACCCTCACTATTTTCACGTCACAATTTCAAACTTGTTCGACGTTTTCGAAATTTGTGTCACGTCTACAGGCCCCCCAACTGAACTGGATAAAATTTTAACCATCTAGAATTCTAAATGAAAGGATCATATCGCACGCTTAATAATAAACCGAAATAAGTCAAAATTTCAGAATTCTGACTTTTTGTAATAAACTGAACTAACATAGTTCAAAGAATAGGTACAATTCGATCACCAAGCGAAACAAAGCAATATGGCGGATTTGTTGGATCACCCGCCTCTTTAGTACATTATTTTATTGTGACTATAACAAAGTAAGACGAAATAATTCGGTTTATGCGCAGACGCAGGTAAGATTATTCTATGTTTATTTTTTCTTAAACTGACACGTTTTCGTTTTACTTTAGTTGAAAACGATGTTTTAATACACCATGTACTATTTAGACTCGTTTCAGTTTATTTCTAAATAATGTTTGATTTTAATTTTTATTTTAATACTAAACCGGCATAAGTCGAAACTTAAGAAAATATCTGGGTTTCTTCATTTTACTATAAAGAATTTTAACAAACTTTTTACACAATAATATTCCTTATCCATTCCTCTACAATTTAAAATCAAGAAAACTAAACAGAACTTCATTTATACCCATGAAAATTGTATATATCTTAAACTATGTCGAGGTTCAAAACTTTGACAGCTATTTCCCACAAACTTGAAATTTTGACTTACTTCGGTTTATTATTAAGCGTGCGATATTATATATAAAAGTCCTTAAAATATAGTTTGATTAGCGAAAGTTTACGCCTCGGGTATACTCGGCTTTTAACCCCTCCCCCTTAAAATTTATTTCCGCGCACGCGTGTTCCAGCTGCAGGTTAATTGCGCATGCGCACAAATAAATTTTAAGTGGAAAGTATGGAGGGTAAATATCTACCCTCCATAGTGGGAAGGCTAAAAACTCGAGTATACCCGAGGGCCGTGTCTCAATGAACACAGCCTAGAGTACCTCCTAGAGAGGTACTCATTTCTATTTTTCAGATTTCAATATTTTCATGATTTTATACTAACGTTTTCATAAAAACTGTTGCGGCAGTACCCAGCACCCCCCAGCAATGCTTGTTTTTTTTTTTTTTTTTTTCATTTTCCTTTATTTCTTTTAACAACTCACAGTGATGTTTGTGATGTTCAGTTCACTCTTCAATAACCAACCTAAAAAGACAGGATCAATTGGTGCTGAAAAAAGCAACTTTCCATCACTTTTAACATATTCATCAATAAATATGGATTTATTTTGTTGGAAGTAAGTAATTTCATGTATCATGTCATCAATTAAAAGAAATTTTTTCATGCAGCCGCTTTTTGGATGTTTTAAACTAATAACCTCACCAGTTTTATTGGAACTATCGCCAATATTTAAAGGATTTCCTGTAAATAGTTTATTTGTAATTTAATTTGATTTAAAATGAACATTTTACAAGTACCTTTCATTATAAAAGGTATCAGTTGCTCGACTCGTTCCATAATTTTATTATTTCGATGAAGATATGAAAAAATTACCGCAGCTACAAATTGTACAAATCGCTTTTCTCAAATCTTTTCCCGCTTTTTGAAGAATGAAGACATTCGAGATATACCTCATTTCAAATACAATTGATCATGAGTTATCGTCAAAAAATTAAATAATTCTTATATTTGAAACAAATCAATCTTCTAATCTTTTCTAAAAACAAACTGAAAATTTAAAATTTACGTAAATGCAATAATGAAAGAAATAAAGTCAAGAAAACGGAAAGTGATGATTTTAAATTTAAATGAAATGGATCATAAATACATATTTCTCAAAAAATAGAAATTGTTCTAAACATCAGTCTTTTTCTCATCGATCTTTTTCTTTTTGTATTTTTAAAACTGTCAAATTTGAAACGTCAAACATAGAAATAAATAGCAAATCAACAAATTTTAAAATGTAACCTATGTGCCATAAAATTTTTTTAAATACTATTATTAAATGAGTGAAACTAACGATAATGAAATAACTGGATTGGAAACAAATGAGTATGTACATTTTTTTGTATAAATAAAATAAAAAGAAAAAATTTCTAATAAATAACACTTTGTAGAAATTTCAAATTGTGCGAAGATGAACGATTTAAAGGATTGGATCGACATGCTGCTCAGACATGGATTTACCCCACAAATTTACCGTTGAGACAATATCAGTATGATATTGTACAAACTGCCCTATTTCACAATACAATGGTTAGTTAAATTATCAATGATTAAAAGTACTGCAAATATAACTTGATCTCCAATCTGTAGGTCAGTCTTCCAACTGGTCTCGGCAAAACTATGATCGCAGCAGTAATAATATATAATATGTATAGATGGTATCCTCTGGGAAAAATTATTTTTATGGCTCCCACGAAACCACTGGTGTGTCAGCAAGCCGATGCTTGTAGAAAAATAACATGTATTCCATCGGAACATATAGTTCAACTTACAGGTAATCAGGTTACATATCATCACCTTAATAAGTAAACCTCATATCTCCAATTTAACAATCTTAAAGTTGGTTTTTAATTACACAACTTACTTAAATATATACCTCTGATCCACCTCCGATCATACTTTTGCATTTACTCGTACGTTAAAAATTATAACTTTGAAAATTTATTTCTTCTAAACTACACGTCAGAAATTATTCAAAATAGTGTCAGTGAATGTATCATATCTTTCTCTATAATATACTAAAATTTCAAATTCTAAACTTGGAAAATTTCAAGTGATCGATTCACCTTAAAAGGATTTTTTAGAACAAAAAAATCAAAAATATAACACCTTGAAAACTTTTTGTTAGAATTGTCGCCATTTTTTTTAAAATTTAAATTTTGTAAAATTCCTTCCGCCAACGACTAGACAATAAAATATACTAACGAAATGTTTTTGAAATTTTGCTTTTGGATGAATCGTTCTCGAGTTATCATGTCCATCGCCACTTATTACTTAATATGTACAAATTTTTAAACATATCTTACAAAATTGTTTTTTCCGCAATTAGGAGACGTTCAAAAAATGTCACGTGGTCCAATCTGGGAGAAAACGCGAGTATTTTTTCTAACGCCACAAATTTTGCAGCGAGATTTACAATCAAAAATTTGTCCGGCTGATCTAATACGTTGTATTGTATTTGATGAGGCGCATCGAGCACGAGGAAATCATGCTTATTGTGAAGTTATGCGACTTCTTGCCGATAATGCTGCACGTATACGTGTATTGGCTTTAAGTGCAACACCTGGCGCCACACCCGTTCAAGTGGCTGAAGTAGCTCAGATTTTACGAATAGCTCGTCTTGAAGTACGCACTGAGTCTAGTGAGGATGTAAAACCATATTTATTTAGTAAGAGTGTAGAAACTGTTGTTGTTTCACTGGAAGAACCCCTTTTATCAATAAAAGAAGAATATATACAGGTATTTATATTATAATTATTATTAATTAATTCTAATTTTAACGAAAATTTATTAATATAATATATTTTGTAATCCTAATTTATTAACCAATTCTACACAAAAAATCAGAATGGGTTTCTTATGTAAAATTTCAAAAACAATCCTAATATATTTTCTTGAATAACAATGAAAGTTCGTATTATTCCATTTGAATTTTATAAAAACTCTATTTCAATTATACTATATTCCAAAGCAGATGAAGAAAGGTATGGTACATTTAAGACCAAAATAAACTTTTTCTGCGCAGTTCGCCATCTATGTCATAATACGGTACTTGATTGTATTTAAAATTGGTGTCAAATGTTAAATAATTTTATGCATTATCATTACATATGTCCAATTTTAATGATGAAACAAAAAAAAAATTGATAACTATTTAGAAATTTTATTTTGAAAATCGCCATTTTTCAACAAATATTCAAATTAGTGAAAACGCGCCATCTCTTGAATATGACGTAACATTTTGTAGCTAGATATGTCGATTTTGATAATTTTCATCGGTGAGGTGAAATTGTGTTTTCTTTTGAATATTTCTATTAGTTTGTATATATAGTAATAATAATCGGCCAGAATTCTAATAAATACTTGCTTTTATTTTGACATTTTATGAATATAATCAAAGTTTTGAGGTTATAAATATTGACATTGACGTTTAGTTGCTTCAAACTGTGACGTCACTATAGTGAGGTGTTTTTCCCGCCTTTTTCTCATTTAAAATTGTAGGGTTATTTTTTTTATGATTTTTTACAGAATCTGTCGAAAATAAAAAAATCACTTAAATGATATGGAAAAACAATGCTTTTAGAATATTTTTGTAACTTCAGTCAAGTACCCTGGTTCGTTACATATTTGAATTTTTGGAAAAAGACATTACAATTATTTATTGTTTAAATTTGCCGCTATGAGAAATTCGCCATGTACGTCATCACGATCTGCGCGTCGGCATACCTTTCATCATCTGCTTTGCTATATAGTATATTCAATCAAATTATTTCTTAGATTTTAGATTATTACACTCGACGTCTTATGAAAAGTGGTGTATTAACTGGATCTGCAGCAAATATTCATAAAGGGCGCATATTCATGGTTCTGAAAGAATATAAAGCTAACTGTCAGAGAACTGGAAAGTTTGTATCAAAAATATTTATATATTGGGCATTTAATATATTTTTTAAACCAATAATTTTTTAGGAGACCTGATAGTACCATAGTACAAGATTTAACATTTTGTTCAACTCTATATCACGCGTATGAACTGCTCATAAAACATGGTCTTCGAGGATTTTTATCGTTTTACGATGGTTAGTTTGATATGAAACAAATGTTACAAGTCCTAGGGGCATATAATGCACAGTTGTGGCTTCATTATATTTCTGTGGGCTCCCAAATTTTCTACTTTCATACTTAAATGATCGTACAAGTAGGTTCATGACGAAAAATCAAAGGCCCTAGGGACCAACTATTAATTTTATAAATCTAAATAATAAACAAATATTTTACTTCGCAAAATACCACTTTTATTTTTGAAACTGTGACAATATTGTTTCGAACCGTCAGTTCATTTTTAAACAGAATAAAAATTACATTCGATACATGCCTTATATACTAATTTCATCTATCAATACTTATGAAGGGGGAGTGGTATGTGATATGGAAGTGGAAGGGGTGGGGGTAGTAGGAGAATCCGAAAAATCAAGAAAAACAAGATTACATACATGTGGCAAAAGGCAAAACATGTGACAAAAGATTGAAACTTAAAATTAGCAAAAAACAATATTACAGCAAATACAGTTTTAAAGTTTTAAATAAATTATAATATTGAAAATAAAGTTGAACTTTAATATCGGTGTAATCATTTAAAAGGTGATCGGAGTTATGTTTATTTATTTCTATTGCTTCTAGGATTGTTAACTTCTGTCCTTTGCTTGGTGAAAACTTCTGAAATTTCTGGTGTGTCCGGTGTCAATTAAATGCCTGGCAAAGACAGAGTCGGATTTCTTATTTCTATACGATCTAAAATGCTCTGCTCTCCGGGTTTCAAAATATTTGTTTATTATTTACAAATATGGAATACCATAAAGTAACGCTCATATCTATTAATGTTTATAAATCTATTTTATTAGAGTGAAAATCAGGTAAAAAATAAGACAATAGACCCGGGATGGGCTCCCTTTTGGGACCCGGTTCTCGGGACTACAGCTTCGGCTGCTCTTTCTCCCCGTGGGCCTGCTTATAAATAAAAATCCCGAGACTGTTTTTTTTTAATCGTATTTTGTTTAAGATCATATGCTACGTTTGTTTTTAATATATGTATTTCAGGTTTAACATAGGTTTGATAGGTTCGATCTCGGCAGGGTCGTAACTAGCCGGGGCAAAGGAGGCCCCCAAGAGAATACAAGAAATTCTAAATTTCTAAATTTCTTGGCAAATTTTAAGGGCGGTATTTCTGTAAAATTAGGGCAGGAAACGAGCAAACGACTGACAAGCAGATAAAAAAGGTTCCCGCTTTTTTTTGGCCGGGGGGGCGTAATTTTAAGGACGGTATTTCTGTAAAATTAGAACGGCAAACGACTGACGAGCAAAAAAATAAAAAGGTCGCCGCTTTTTTTTCCAGGGGCGGAATTTTTTGTTTTTAACCGGGGCGGCGTAGGGGCCCCCAATGTACTTTCTGTCTCGGGGCCCCTGAAGTCCTAGTTACGGCCCTGGATCTCGGGATCTACTTTTTATAGTAGCACTCTCGTCGAGGCAACACGAGGCGACGCGAGGCCGAGAGTGTAGTTGATGCTCTCGTGTTACCTCGCCTCGCCTCGTCAAGCCTTGCCTCGCCTCGTCACGTCTCCGATCTGAGTCGGTTTTTTGTCACAAGTCAAAGGACACGAGACACGAGGCGAGGCGATCAACTACACTCTCGCATATACTCGTGTGTTGATATTGCATATGTTGCATATCTGCGTATTATTATGTTTTTATACATAACCTAAAATCATGCCTTAAATTTACAAAAACGTTATTTTAAACGTTATTTTAAACTTTTTTGTGTAATATGCATGAAGAAAATTATAGGATTCAACAGTACATAGAACTGCAGCAGCAGTTATTTGAATCCATGTCACCGACATCACCCATCTTGTCCATCTATGATTGACATTTCAAACTATACGAACGCGTATGAGCAGTATGAATAACTGAGTAATGAGCGAGAGTGTAGACGGTACATACTCGTGTTGTCTCGCCTCGTCAAAACCTCGATGAACGTCTCGTCGAGGCGACCTCGCGAGAATGTAGTGCTACTATTAGAATTAAGCTGCGATCCTGGTGAAGAGAAATTTTTAAAGAGAAGGCCTGTTATGTGCCTCTGAAGTGCTTGTAGCTCTTTTTTTTTCTACGTCTTACAAAAAAAGGTTTAAAACATGCTTTGAAACATTTTAGATCACGGTGGTGACAAAGGTTGGATTCGAAAGAATGAACAACTTACTAATTTACTGAATCGTGTCAGAGACTATTTAGGTCCAGCTGAATTAAATACTAGTATGTTACCGGACGGAACTATACCGGAAATAGATGAAAACGTTGTATTTGGACATCCAAAATATTATAAACTTCGTGATATTGTACAAAAACATTTTCAAGAGAACCCTGATACCCGCGTTATGATATTCTGTGAATATCGTGATAGTGTTCAAGAGGCTTTTGCAGCATTACTCACTTGTAGACCGCTTATTAGACCACGAATGTTTTTGGGTCAAAGTGCTATCTCACAAAAACAACAGTTAACAGTAAGCAAATTTAATTTTAATATTATTTGTTTTAATGTTTTACAAATTGTTGATAAATTAACCCTTTAAATGATTAAGACGAGTTAACTCGTCCTGCAATATGGCGGCTCAAAATGCTGTAATATGTATATATGTATTCACTGGTACAGGTGCCACCATCTGTAACAAATTTTTCGAAATACGGTATAATTCTAAATGATGTTTAATTTTATCAACATACTTTAGTATAATTTATATTTTGTAAATTCATAGGGTTCACTTTTTTGATGTTGGGATCTTTAATTTTTTTTTCTCTTTCTTTCCTTTTCTTTTTTTGTAACCTTATCTATGGTATTTATCACTGGCAGTAAAAAGTCTGGCATTTTGAGACAAAAAAACGTTTCCATATGGTTTGTTTAAAAGAGTTAATAATATAGGTGATGGCAAAATTCCGCAAAGGTGAATGTAACACTTTGATCTGTACTTGTGTTGCCGAAGAGGGTTTAGATGTAGCGGATGTACAACTAATAATCTGTTTTGACATTGCAAATCGCTCTCCAGTTCGACTAGCACAAAGAATGGGTCGAACTGGCCGACATCAGACTGGTCGAATTGTTATTTTGGTGACAGAGGGAAGAGAACAACAGGTATTCATCAAAATTAGCAAATATTGTTATAAATTTCTTAACTTTTTTTTTCGTAAATATTATTAATAGACACTGGCTGAGACTTTGCAACAAAGCAGTTTGTTAGACGAGCGATTACTGCGAAGCCCAATTGTTCGTGGTAGTATGTTACCAGAAGGACCTCCTATACTTCCACCGGACATACAACCGCAATGTCTTCGATTACATATGGCGCCAGCTGAATTGCCTCCAAGCGATCAAGACGAAAAGCACAAAAAGGTTTTGGTTTATTTTAGAATAGTGTATTGTGCAATAAGTGCGGGAAATTGTCGATTGCCCACGAAAGCGAAGTTGAGCGCACGAACGTAGTGAGTGCGCTCATTCGCTTGAGTGGGCAATCGACAATCCTGCACGAGTTGCACATACTTTTTTCTATTATTAATTACTATTTTTGACATTTTTATTACTTTTTAAAATAATATTTTTGAGTGTTCGTCTTTTTTTTCTGAATTAAGTATTGATTAAATTACTTTGTTGGTGGTTTCTATAGAAATAATTATGAAATATTTATTAAATGAAAAATCAAGAGGCGGCTTTGCGTGTTTTATTGTCAATTTGCGTACGGAAAGTTTACTTTCCGCCCGCAAAAAAGTATGTGGGAAGAGTACAGTGGGCAAACAGCGTACAGAAATGTGTGCGCCAAGTTAGTACTTCTTCCGCATGAGTAATAAAAAAATCATTACTTACTTAAAAAATTATGATTAGAATGAGGACATTGGTCCACACAAACGCGTTTCCAAGGGGTGACCAATTTTTTATAGCGGGTTCTAGTACAGACTACGCCGTCAAAAGTATGGGGACACCTTGACCCAAGGGGTGCCCACACTTTTGACGCGGTACTGTACTTAATGTTGTGGTACACTGCCGTGTACACCCGCTATAAAAAATTGGTCACCCCTTGGGAACGCGTTTGTTCAGACCAATGTGACCCATCTCTAATTATGATTTTTGCTATTTTGTAGCTACTAGAAAAAATAAAGAAGAAGATGGTAGTAGATGAGGACGTAATTTGGGAAGGAAATTTACCATCCGACGATCACATTCCAGTACAAACGGAGAAATGTTTATGGAAATATTCAAAAAGTTAGTCATTTTTATATTTAGCTTATTTTTGTTTGTATTTAATTTAATTTTTTAGTTTTTACTACAAAAATACTAACATAAATAAACCAACTATAGATTGTCTATTTAATTTTTGAACTAATAGTACAGATAATATCAGAACAATACGAACACTTGGTTTCACAATCTTAACTATCCTAACTAATATTACAAATGCGAAAGTGAGTTTGTTTGTTTGTTTATTTGACTTGCTTTTACGCCTCAACAGCTTAACCAATCAACTTGAAACTTTGCAAAGACATAGCTTGTGGGACAGAGAAGGTTATAGGCTATTTTTTATTCCGAGAAAGTATTTCATGCCCGAGGGAAAATGTATTAAATTACAACAGTTGACTATTAAAAAACTAGATAATTGATTTCAAATTTTGTATATTGTTAACAGAAGGGGCGAAAAATGACATAGGCTACTTTTTACCTCAGAAAAATATCTCAGTTACGTGGGAAATCTCATTCTTGTGCAAAAATATATTTTAAATTAAATAAAAAAAAGATTCTTTGAGTTTGTTTGATGGAAAAGGATAAAGGCTACTTTTTACCCCTAAACAGATTTTATTTAAAAGGGTTGAAAATTTTAATTACACATTTTAATTTAATTTTATGCAGATGAATTGGAAAATATGACAACCTCAAAACGAAGAAAGACATTGAAATACTCCGCATCCAATTTTAAGGAAATTGATAATTCAATTAATTTAATAAAACCATCTTTGGACACCCAAATTTTAAACTCATTATATAAAAAATGTGAAGATTTAAAATTTAATTTGCCATCAAGTTTTCGTAGTACACAAAACGTTCCCAAAACGAAAAATAGAGATATACGGCAGATGTTTGGTAGCAATACGCAAAGTCAAAAAGGTAATTTTTTATAATAAAAATAATTCGTTTATTTAATTTTTAAGTTTGGGAATTTTTTGCATGTTTGTCAGTGACGCTTTTAAAAAATTACGCCGATAACTTACATAAAAAGTACAAAAAAATTTTATTAAAAAAATATTCAAAATTGCTAAAAAATGAGCCAAGACATTGGGCAAGATAATTTGCGGCTAACAACAATATCTTAATTCTAGGGTCGGCGGACGTAAGTCAAAATTATTAAATTTACAAGAAACACAAAATATTTTATTTTTTATTTATATTAGCACATGTTAAATTAGATGACATTTAGCAAAATAAAAAAGATATATAATATGTTTTAGTCTAGCTGTAAGCAGGACTTGTGAGAGGGTGGGGCAGATGGGATAATTACCCGGGGGCTCGGGTATAAAAAGGGGGCCTGCAGCCTCGATTAGGGGCCCGGAAAAAGTGAGAAAATATTTTTTTTCTCGACAATTTTATTTTTGGAGAAAAATGTTTGAGAACTGTTTGTTGTGCTCGAGGGCCCGTCATTTCTCTCGCCAGCCCTAACTGTGAGTTTATGAAAATGATGAAAATGGAACTTATGGCAACTCATAACTAAAAAATGGAATTTTTTGGATTGTGTGCTTAAGTTTGCCGACCCTAGAACTATCTACCTAAAACAAAACACAGATTTTGCCTTTTCTGTATTTCAGTACTTATTATTAGAAAAGTACGAGGCCATTTTTACCGTATTAATTTTTTGACCACGAGAGGTTTGTATTTTTTCGAATAAATTTAGGTTTGTCTAACGAAAATTTGTTGCCTACCAATTTAACGGAAAGAACTGTCAACTAATAAAAACGCGATAGCGAAGCTGAAGCGTTTTTGGATTGACGGTTCTTCGAGTTAAATTGCTTTTAGGCAAAAAATTTGAGTTGTTGAAAACACAAATTTATTCAGAAAAAAATATAAAACTCAAGTGTAATACGATAAGACAATTTAACGAATAAAATAAATTAGTATAATTCATATTCACCTTCATATTATTATTTAATACATTGTTACTATGGTTCTGAAATCAATTAAATTGACCAATACGAATTTTTGTCTCCTTTTTATCGTGTTTACCGACAATGAAATGATCAATGAAATGTTTTGTACCATTTTTTTCGCTGTAAAAATCTGTCCTAACTTTTTTTCCATGGTAAATTAAAGTGAAAAAAACTACAGTATTTTTATGGGACTTGATACACATGAGTTAAATTGTCAATTAAAAATCACATAGTGATTGGGAAATTATCAAACTGAATCGGCTGGAACTCGAACCCGACACGATCCTTGTCTGTGAGCCACTCCAGTTTGATATCCATTCAGTCACATATATATTACATTGTATTTCAAATATATATTTTTATTTTTTAATTTTTCACCACAGATCGTAATGATTTTGTAATTGAAATAGAAGAGGATAAAAAAGACAAAGTTCCTAAGAAGTCATCTCAATCGGTTCTACCATCTAAATTGGTGACTAAAAGAAATGCATTTTTATTAAACTTACAGTCTGAATTAAACACACGAAAAACTTGTGAATTTTTATTAGAAAAAAAATGTTCAATTTGTGATAAACGATTTGATTGTACAACATTAGTAAAATGCATGAAAACAGATGAAGAACATTTACCAATTTTACCTTCAATACCCATTGATAACACATTCAGCTACTTAAGTTTCGAACATTTATCAAAATTACATATAAAAGATATGATGGCCGATTCAAATTTGCAAAATTATAAAACTCATTTTGATTTTGAAAGTTACAATTGTGAAGTATTATTTGATAAACTACGTAAAAGTAGTAATCATATGGACAATCCTGTATACTTTCAAGATGATACATTAAATCCAGTTTTAACTTTTCACCAAAAAAGTATTCAGAGGTCTAGTAATATCGATGATACAACTTCAGGTATCTGTTTAGAAGACACCACTTTTAGTAAAAGTATAAGAGACGACTCCATGATTAATGCATTTTTTGAAAAATCATTTTTGACTAATGATTTGAACATAACGACTAATCATGAAACTAATTTGAGTACGAATAGTCGCAAAAGTATTCAAGCAGTAAATGCTAATAATTTAGAAATTAGCGCTGTATCTGTAAACGATACAAAATCGTTTCCAAAAATGTTCGAACTTTCTATGTACGTACCTGACGAAATTTCGAAAAAGGCTTTAGATTTTTTTGGTTTAACATGTTTAGAAGATTTATTTATCGAAAATTTAGAAGAGCCGGAAGAACCTGTTAACCAACAAAACAATAAATTACTAGAAAAGTGCGGGAAAATGAAAGAGAACAAAAATCCCAGTGACTTTGTCGATGAAAGTGCCAGTGAAAGTGAACATGAAATAATTAATTTGTGCACACCAGTGGAAAAATCAAACGATGAAAATTGCAAAAAGTCACAAACACAGCTGGAAGAACCGGTAAATTTAAACAACACAGCCGACATAACCTATAAACAAAAACAACTGTCATCACCAATTCAAATAAACAAAAAAACAAGTAAATTCGAAAAATCAGAAAATAGTTTTGTATTCTGGGACGAAAGTTTATTTTTGGACGACTCAGACATTTTAATGTGTAATAAAAACAGTGAAAACGTACAAACATCTCCCGTATTATGTTCACAGCGTCAAAAACCGCAAAATTTAAATCCACAAATATCACCAATAATAAGTTCACAACGTCAAAAACCGAAATATTTCGATACAAAAATATCACCTATTATAAGTTCACAACGTATAAAAACAAATGCTTCCCAAAATGTCATGAATTCATCTAAAACATCCTCAACATCACCGATTATAAGTACTCAACGCCTATCATTAAATAATGTTTCGAGAAAATTGTCAAATATATTTTCTGAAATGAATTTCGGTGATTCTAAACAAACAAAAGACATTGATGTGAATTATATTAGCGACGAGGATTTATTTGCTGATGATAAACTAGATGAATTCATGTTGGATTCAAATACAAAACCGGATTTATCAAATAAAGAAAATAATATCGACTCATGTTCTCCAAAACATAGTACAAAACCAAAAAGTATTTTTCAATTAAAACGCCCTAACAGTAAAAAGACTGAAAATTCACCAAATTCATCATTAATTCATCACCAGCAGAATATCTTATTAGGATCATACGATAATTCCGATTCGGATGACGCGTCCTTGTGTGATTTTGTTACTCCGATTAAGAAAAAATTAAAATTAGAATTACAGAAGTCGTCCGAATCACCTAATTCGAGTAAACTTAATCAGATTAATTCATCGGATATTACAAATTCATCGACAGAAATATCGCCGATTAAAATATTAAATAATTTTAAAAAATCCGATCAAAATACATTTGATTTATCAACATTTTCATTTCAAAGTAAGAAGAGATTTGGCAACAATGATACAACTTTATTAGGCCATGACGATTATAAAAATTCTAGCCGTGAAGTTTTGTCACCAGTAGAAGTAAGGGGAAAGAGAAAGAAGGTAATTCTATCAAAATGTTTGTCTTATTATTCGGGGTCTTCCGTAAATCACGTGATTGAATTAGTTGCGAGGATGAGTAGAAAATGGAGTTCATTTCTTCGTCGATGGAAATTTTAAAAAAATGGCAGTTGTTTAGAAGTGATTCGACATGGAAATGGACTCTATTTTTAAAGTGGATTTCTGTTTAGAGTACGAACATAAATTATTTTCAGTAATAAAAAGAACCTCCGTTAAAATGCCTTCTTAAAAAGAGAAAAAAAACACATCCTACTCCCTAGGGCAGGCATGGTCAATATACGGCCCGTTGGCCATGCCTGCCCTAGGGAGTGAGGAATTATAAAGTGACCTTGATGGGGATGCTTGATTTATGGAAATTCTCTTAGTAAAATATATAAAGTGGAACCTTAATAAGTGAGAACTGGATAAGAAAACTATATGAGTTAGAATAATTGCCAGGTCTAATGGTCTTTACTCCCGAAAATCTCTGTAAGTGAGAAAATTGAAACCTTAATATGGGAGTCTTTTTTCTCCCGTGGACCTCTATAATTGAAACCGTCTTGTTCTACACCTTTACAAGTGAGAACGTTATTCGCTCCAAGCCGAAACTGTAGCCACCTACATCAAGTGATTATTTGATAATTTATCAGGACATTTTACGATTATAAGTGAATGAAAAATATATTAAAAAACTGAAATTTGCTTAACAAAAGTCATACATCTGCTCATTTTACCTTAAAAATGTCTTAAAATGGAATAGTTTTCAATAATTAACCAAAAAAAGCATAAGCGGTAATTTTTATTTTTTTTTTTTTTAATTTTAAAATAAAGTGACGTTTGATAGCAGGGTTACAAATAATTTTTTTTTTATTATTTTGTAGAATTTGGCAAATAGACATGGTAATAAACACTCGGTTTGAAAAAATCAAACACAGTATTTAAAAAAAAAAAGTACTTAAAGAAATAGTAAAATTATGTACAAACAACGTCCTGATAAACTGACATATTTGTTCACCTTAAGCGCTGTAGTCGAATTTCATATTCCCTGCAGACAAAAGCTCATAGCGAATAGGGTCAAGTCTGAATTTATTTGTAACATAAACAAGTCTAGTGTCTTCGTTTCCGAGACATTTTTTTTGTTGAGAGATTTAGTTTGAATCTGTAATATAAACAAATCTAGTGTCTTTGTTTTCGGGACATTGTTTTTATGCTACTTTCTAAAATTCGTGAAATAATCCACGCTTCTATTGTTAGACATTAAAGAAAGTACGTAATTTCTATATAAATGAGAAAAAAGAAGATAAAAATCTCGACATTTTTAAGATCTTACTTATTCAGGTTCGACTTAGTTCCAGTTTATTATTAAAATTTGCTTTGTTTTTTTAGAAAGCAAGGTGTTCTTTTATCGATATTGAAGCTGAAGTATCGGGTGAAGATGAAACATCTGATGATGATACAGACGATAATGACGGTGATTTAAATACAAGTTTTGTTAATGACAATACAGAACTAACTCAAGCTAACGTAGACATGCAAGCATTGTATCTAAAATCTGTTAAGTATGTATTTGTTACTAATTTATCTATTAACGATTAGTATTTAAATAATTTAATCAAAAACATTTTTGACAATTCCGGGATTAAAGTCCATACTTAATAGTCTCGCATAATAGGGAGTAAAGCTTTTAAATCAATCAAGTGAAATTTAACGTAATAACGTTGCTAGGTAATTAACTATTTACTTATTTAAAAAATAAGCAAATTCAAACTTATTATTATAGATAAAAAAGACAAAAAAATAACCTTATACTTTATATATCATAAAATTCTTATATTTTTAGAAGTCCACAAAATGGTAAATTCAAAATTCCTAAATTACCAAATGTAAGACTAGAGGATATTTGTTCGCAAGTTGACTACAACGAAGAAAGTCATTATGTACAGGTAAAACTAAAAAAATTAAATTTTTTGACCATAATTATTACAATTTTTTCTTTATAGGATTCATTTGTCGGTGAAACGATCGTAATGAACAGGGAATTATCGATATTAGAAATCGCAGAAATGGAATTAGAAAATAGAAGACGAAATATTAAAAAACAAAAGTTCAATAAAAAGGAGAAAAGAAAACGAATTCGAAAAATATCAGAATCTACTAGCAGTGACGAAGATGACGAAATGAAAAAATTACGAAATGAGTGCCTAAAAAATCGTTCTGTTTTTAAATAATAATAAAAAAAAAAAACTATTAAAAAAATTTTTATAGTGCGATGGACGCCCTCGGTTAATTTATAATATTATTTTGATACAAATTTAATTATTTTGATCTGATTATCTACTTTGTGATTTTTAAAAAAATATTTTTACGAAAAAATCTATACATAATCATGTAATTTTTCCGTCAGATCTGATTTGATAGATCTAATCTAACTGCTTATTAATGGCAAATAAAAAATAAACTATAAATACAGGTATTGAGAAACGGCCAATTTCAGTCTACTTGCAGAGTAGTTCGTGCACTAATCACCAAATAGCTAATCATTACTTCGTGTCCCCATTTAATTTCTCAGTGACTTTTTTTTTATCAACGACGTTTCAGTTTAAATCTAATAATTTAAAAATAAAAATAAATATTGGTCGTGTTCCATTAACAAAACACAAACGACACTGTGTAACACAGTGCATAGGGGAAAAGTAATGCCAACCAAATTTTCGTGATTTTTGTACTTTCTTTTTTCACAAAAAACTATTTTTTTTTTAAATTTTATTGTAAAACTAACCTAACTGCTTTTAACTAAATTACATACGTAATTGTGAACCATAGAAAGTATATCAAGTAGATTTAATCAATATTTTTTAAAAATCTAGTAACTTTGTCTATGCTGCCCTCTGCCGAAACACACTAAAAGTTGGTGTTTCATTTATGAAATAAGTAGACACAGTATGACACAGTGTCATGCACTGTGTAATATTTTTTTATTTAAATGAAATACGGCCATTATTTATCTTGATACGTCTGTATTTTACATTTTAAATACACACACCGGCATAATTAGCGGAATATACAAAATATATCTAAAAATCAAACAAACCATTTAATTTTAAGAAACTATTAGTCTTATTTAATTATTCACTTAAAATTACATGTTCACAAGTTGATATACCTTTATTTTTGTTAGCGAAAGCAATTAACCATATGAAATGCCAACTTTTTGGAATCTTATGTCGTCTAAGAATCATTTAAGTTAAATATTATTTAACAAATAGAAAATGAAACACAGCGTTTTAATACCGCGTGGTTTCTCCCGTGCTCTTGTCAAAGCTTCCATTCGTCTTACTATACTCAGAATGATGTTATCCATAGTCTCCTGAGGCAATCTTTGCCCTTCTTTAATTACGACAGTCTGAAGGTCGACTACATTGAGAAGAAACGGCATTTGAGTTCGAAAGTGACAGACCTCTTAAAAAGATTTGCATCAATAATGAATAAGAACAATTCTATGAAAAGTCAATTGATTCATTACTTCAATATTATTTTAAGTGAAAATGAAAAAAAAACAGCCAACTTTGTTTAATAAATAGGATTTTATATTTTTTTATATTTTTTTATGTTCCGCTAATTATGCCGGTGTGTGTAGTTACATTAGCACCGCATTTATAAATAACAACAATGCTTTAATTATATAAGATTACGATATTTTTTATGCTGATCAGTCCAGCACATTTTTTTTTCTCGGGAGTAAGACTTAAAATCCTCAAGGCACGAGACGCTAATGTTAGCCATGAAGTTCAGTTTCGAAATAATATATTTAGCTATATCGAACCAGAAGTCTTATTTTATATATTAAATTTCTTTTAAATTATTTTTTATCTTCTAAAAAGGTATTAATTTAAAAAAAAAAAAAATAACGTAAAAGCCCCTATACTCGAACGCGATTCAATACTCGAACAGTTTTGATATTTATCGATTTTTTTCAGGAATAACTTCATTAATGTATAAAATATCAAAACTGTTCGAGTATTGAATCGCGTTCGAGTATAGGGGCTTTTACCCTACCTATTAAAAAAATTACCATTGCAAAAAATTTTTTATTATTCTATTTACCCATATTCGATTATTTCCGATTACAAATACAGTGTATCGTACAAAGGAGGAGACACTGCGTAACTTAATTATAATTAATACTGTGATAAGTATTTTGTAAATATATATTTAAGAACTGTAAATAAATAAATTTTTATTTTAATAAATTTTTTTTTGTCAATTATATTAAACATTTATCAGTGAATTCATTAGTCAAATATTTATATACAGCTAAACGTTGATAATTAAGCAAGAATTAGAAACCTCAGTAAATGAAAGAATTTAAACCCTGTATACTTTATCTATGACTAACATTAAATTCACAAAGATATTTATATATTATAATAAATTTGGTACAAATACAGTACATTTTAAAATTATGTAAAACTTGAAATTTATTAAAAACGACTTTGTCGTAGTGTACGATTGACGTATTCTCGAGAACAACTCAACCGATTTCAAAAATTTTTTAACTAGTGGATAGGAAATACCGTAAGCTACACTCAATGTCGGATTTACCCTAAGTAAAAAAAAAAACTCTCATTTTCTATTTTCCTCACTGAGCAGAAAATCGACTAGAGAGAATGCTGTGTATTACAAATGCATTAAGAAATTGAAGCAAAAAAATTGACCGGGTGTGAGCAAAAAAATTGACTGATGGGATTACTTTAATGGCGGTCAAACCATTAATTTAATGGTTTATCTAAAATTTATAAACAAGTCTCCATGACTACAATTTGGGCTTACTAAAATGGAGTCATGCTTCAAAATTTAATGCCTGTGATATCTCTAGGAAACATATGTTAATATGTTCCATTCACTGCTCAGTGATTTTCCTAGCACAAAATGAGTGACGAGCAAAAAAAAAAAAAAACGGGGTTTCAATTACAATTTTTACCGCCCGGGGCCAGCGCTCCGCGTGCCCGTAGTGTAAATCCAGCACTTTCTACACTACACGGTTAAAATGGTCCATTAACATACAAAGCGTCTCTTTCAATAGACGAGGATGTATTGCTTTACAGCGGTTTGGATCGTTCGTCCGTTTCCATACGTATTCGTATACGAATTAAATTTTGCACATATCCGCTTTCAATGGATGACCAGCCTTAAGAGTTTTGCTTGACGTCTTACGACGTCAATAAGCATCAATATGTTAATGTTGATACTAATTTGCTATCTATTATTAACATTGAGCTTATTTATAGTAACTGTTATTGGCAGCAAAAATTCCAGTATTTCACGACAAAACAATTTTCCGATTGTTTTGTTTGAGGGCGTTAATTAATTTTTAAAATTCGATATGAATTTCAAAATGCATAGAACGCTCCCATGAAGCACGCTCTCATTAAACAATTACGTCATCGCACAGAAAATGTGTATAACAAGGGGACAAACTAGATTGGCTTTGCCTCTGTTCCACTTGTAATGAGTTTGTGACGTAGTCTGTTTGTGTACATACACACTGTTTGCAGTGTATTAGTTTGGTTTTTTGTAGTAGTATGTGTATACACGCATACAATCACAATACACGTATTACCAGAGAGAGCTGTTCAACGTGTTCAACTAACAATGGGTATATTGTTAATATAATGGTGTGTTGACTCGACGACGACTACTGACGGACTAATGCCTTAAGCTGTGACTGGCTTACAAATGACTCCAAGCGAATTTCACTTTTTTTATGTTAGTTGGCTTCTAGTGTTCTATGGTGTATAATGGTACCCCTACGTGTTTCAAAACAAATATGTTTGAGTGTGTTAGTATGTTATTTACAATTTAATTTTTATGCCTCTTTTCTATTTTTTTAACTGCTGTTATCATGTATTAAAAAAACAAACAATGATAAAAATTTATATATTGAAGGTTTGTCATCTAAGTAATAGTTTGTAAGAGTAAATTATTCAAATACATAAATCAGAAACATTGACGCATATGACCTTTAACTTTCTCATTTAACAATTTCTCTTCCGACGGCCCCAGTGAATTGTTAAATAAGAGCTTGCTGTGTATATCGCTGTACGTTAATTATAGGTCCATTCATATCTACAGACACCAAACGTAAGACACGAAAAATATTGTTAGGCTGGTCGCACATTGGATACGATTTTGTACGTACGTATTTCTACGACTCTTGTCGTACGAATTGAGCTCGCACATTGGTTACGTGTTTGTCCGACACTATAAATTAATTATTGGCAGTTCTCTGATAACATTCATTCGACATGAATCTATATCTTTTAGCAAAATTGTCTTCTAACACGTAAACTCTGCCGTCGTCGTTATCGTAGAACCGAGTGGGTAAATGAATTGTATGCAAAAAGGAGTGAATTTGGTGAATTTCATCATATAATGACAGATTTGATGTAATTTAATCGTACGTAAACGTAAATAAATTTAAACAAAATTGAATTGTGTCGGATGTCGTAACTGTACGTATGTATACATACGACTGAATCGTATACAGGGTATACAGTGTGCGAGCTCCCATAATACATCATCTGTCAGAAACGATGGAAACGATCATACGTACTCGCATGTATACGTACAACTGAATTTCGTACGTAATCGTATCCAGTGTGCGATAGGCCTTAATGTTTTTCTTATGAACACATTCATACATACAGACATGGAACACCATACAGACAATCTATGTCTGTGCGGTATATATGAATACACTCATAAGAAAAGCATTATATTTGTCGTGTCTGCCACGATACGTGTCTGTAACGTTCAGTGTCTGTAAATATGAGTGGACCTTAAAAATTGTATACGCCCCTGAACCCCTGAAAGCATAGTTGTTTTAAGTTTAGTATAGTTGGCATCACCGAACAAACTGTCATATTTATATGAACCAATAAAAATTCTAACCATTATAACGGCAACAACGGCGGTAACGGCTTTGTTTCCAATTTGAAAAAAAAAGATTGTTTACCTTTAAATAGTTGAAGTTAGTGCTTCAAGTCGGTCAAGTTATTTTCAAAAATTAAAAAAATGGCACCGAAACGACCAGTAAAACGAAGACGTTCTACACAATTACCTACAATTAACGAAGATAGTACTTTTCATAAAATTGCTAGTATATTACAAACAGTTCAACACAATGTTTTATGTCACGAAAAATGTTTGAAACTTTTACAAGATATTTTTAATAAGGTATTATATAACTAAAATATTAGATTCGACTTTCAATTAATTAATTAATTTTTATCTTTTTAGTCCGATCAGAATGAATTTACAGAAATATTTTTAAATTGCTTAGAAGTTCCATTGCAGTTCGGTGAAAAAAACGAGAAAGTGGAACGTACTTTAGATTTTGCAGCAAAATTTTGTGCTTCATTTGCTGGAATGGACGATGAAGTGGACGATAGTGAGCAATACGAAATGCACCCATTTTTATTAAATGTCTTCCAATTTGCGCTTAAAGTAAATGAAATCTTTGTTTATAACACATTATTGGATTGCTGTGAAATTAATATAATTTTGGCTTTTAGTATCACAATTCGAATATGCCTGGATTTCGATACAGAATTTGTCAGTTTATTAATAAAATATTGGTTTTTATGGGCGATCATGCTGAATTAGACGATAAATTGTGTGACGATATTTTACATGCTATGTTAAATCGTTTACAGGTATGTGTTGAAGAGTTTCGTATAAATTAACACCCACATTGTATTCTTAAGGTGCGGATCCACTGAAAAAACATTTGCGTCAAATGTTTGTAGTTGTTTGCAAATGTTTGCAATTGAAAATGACTCCAAGTAAAGAATTTCTTGTTAGTACTATGTCGTTCGTAATAATCTCTAATCAAAAAAGGAAAAAGAAAACATAGATTTTGGATATCTGATTTTTTAATAACAAGAAGTTCTATACAGTTATTAACAGACTTAAAAGCAGACCTTAGGAGTGGTTTATTTCAAAATATTTACCGTGTGTCATCGGAAGATTTAGAATTTTTAATTTCCCAAATTTGCCCAAAAATTTGTAAACGGGATATTAACTACAGAGACTGCGTGTACCCGTCGAAGTTAGACTAGCGATAATGTTTTTTAGCTACAAGAGATTCTTATTAAAGCCTTATGTATCTTTTTCGAATTTCGAGGCAGTTAATTAACAAAATAATTCCCAATAATTCCCGAAGTATGCACAGCTTTCTTCTTTGGTCTTTTCACTTCTGAACGGCGAGAGCAAAGAATTCCACGCATCCTGCTTTTTAATTTGATTATAATAAAATTTATTGGTTCTGATTTTGATTTATAAAATTTGATTAATTGCAGAAATTTTTCATTATCTCAATTCATGTTATTTTGATTCGTTTATTAATTTAAAATTACAATAATCCTTTTTAAAATACAAAACTATGCTGTTACATGGTGGCCACAGATTTTTGAAGATCAAATTCCCTGACTTTTCTAGGATTTTTCTCGTCAAACGAATTTTGAATATATTGAGAAACTCTGTACAAAATTTCAAAACAATCGGTCCACCAGAACTTGAGATATCATGTCAACCGTCTCGAGAAAAATGAGTTTAAAGTTTGAAGTCTCGTTTCGGGCGGTCTGAATCATTTATGGCGTGTTATACTTATATTTTTTTAATCAGTGATCCCTGCTTCGTACAATGTTCCTTCCTCTAAACTTTGAAAATATGCAAAAAACAATCGCTTTTTTTGAATTTTTAGACCAGAACATCCCCTTAATTTACAGTGTCTAATGAAATGTTATTTATTTTATTTTAATTTTAATAATAGGATCTAAAGTACAAAGTTCGTACTCAAGCAGTAATTGCATTGCATCGTCTACAAAATCCAACAGATCCACGTGATCCGGTTACGAAATCGTATATATTCCATCTTGAAAGTGACCCAAATCCCCAAGTACGTCGAGCTGTCATCAACAATTTAGCACGTTCATTAAAAGGATTTGCCGCCGTTCTTCATCGTATTCAAGATGTGGACGAGAAAGTTCGTCGGGACGCTTACAATTTCCTATCAATGTTTTCATCGAAAGCGTTTAAAATAAAACAGCGAATATTCGTTTTAAAAACCGGTCTTCGGGATCGTTCGGCGTTAGTTAAAAAGTGTGTTTCGGAAGTGTTAGTGCCAAAATGGTTTGTTCACTTTGATCGTTCCTATTTTGAATTTTTGAAAGGCATTAAACTTGATGTGACCGTTGACGATTTGAATGAAAGTATTGAAGTGTCGGAGTTGCTTTTACAAGTATTTTTCGCTCAACATCCAGTTACAGACTTAATTGAAGCGTTGCAATTTGATGAAAATAAACTGGTGGAACTTGATCGTTTAAATCATGAAACAGTCACGTACTGGCGCTTCTTGTCAAAACACTTTCTTAAACAAGGGCCGGAAGGTGAAGAGTATTTAGAAGAAATTTTACCGGAATTAACAAAATTTTGCGCGCATATACAAGCGTACGTGTATGCAATGCGTGACAAAACTAGGGATAAATGGGAGGAGATTGTGCACCAATCAATTTTATATCAATTTTTTGACATGATTCAGTGTTTTGATTTATCCGAGGAAGTTGGTAGAAATAATTTGAATCAACTAATAATGGATTTATTGTTAAAAGAGAAACTATTCCCGCCGGTAATAGGAGTTATGATCGAAATTTTAGAAATATTGAATCCAAACAGTAATTTACGAATCCAACAATTAGTTGAATTGATTTCTGATATTACTGAACCATTACAAGTGCATGAAATTGAATTAACGGAAGATGAAAAGAGGCGAAAAGCAGTCAAGGTATTTATACTAATAATAAGAATTTCTAAATATAACTGAAATAGTGAAATCTTATATTTAGAATATACTATATTCTGTTCAACCGGAAGGTGCAATTTTGACAGGCGGAATATTCACTAGTAATAAATCATTATTCAAAAATGAAAATAATCCTTAAGGAAAAAAACAAATAATAAGAACGTCCGAAAAACGAGAGAATTTTTAAAAAAAAGAGAGATTATACAATTAACACGAATTATAACCCTTTGTCTCTTTATTTTTAACAAGAAATATTATAAGTAGTTTATGATAAGTATTATTATTCCCATCTTTTATTAACTTTCCATAGGAAGTTATTGTAATGGGTCCGATTTTACGAATCGCTAATTTTGACATATTTCCACGTTTCAAGGTCACTAGAATCCGAATCCATCGTTTTTAGCGTGATGTCTGTCCGTGCGTTCGTTAGTTCGTTCGTTCGTTCGTTCGTGAATTTTTTTTCGTCTCGCATATCTCGAGGACAAATAATGATATAAACTCCGGACTAATTTCATTAGATGCGTAATCAAAAAATGAAGACCGGATAAAGTTTTCAGCAAATTCGGATTAGCGGTTTGTTTTTTGTGGTAAAAAAACAGAATTAACTTTATTAAGATAACATAGATTATATGGATTTTTTACCATAACATATATAATGGCCTAAGAACCTTCCTTGATGTTAAAAACGCCAGTATATTATAAAATTAAAAAAAAAAAAAGAAATAAGAAACTGTTTTTGAAATATATTTTGTCTCGCATGTCTTGAGAACAAATGATGTTATCATTTGTTTGATAAGGGTGGAGCCCCTACCCTTAGGTACAGAAGACGAAGCCCCCGGTATGGTGCAAGGGGCAAAGCCTCTATCGGGGGCCCAGGGGAGAAGTTGCCTGAAATGAAAAAAGAATTATTTATGTACAGTAGTCTCTAGTCTTTAAGGACACCCAATGGAAGTTGACAGTATGGGTAGACCTGTCCCCCAAATTTTTACTAATATAATTGTATGTGTTTACCTACTTACTTTAGGATCTTTTTCATTTGATCCTAGTTTAAAGGGATGCGAAATGAATATGATATGATTGTATACGGCAATACGGTATATTCTAAAAGAAGATACTTTGTGGAATGTAGACAATTTAATTGAAAATGCCCAAGAACGTTTTATAATTGATTTAAATGAATCTTCCTCAACAGATTCAGCTGATAGTGAACGATTGTGACTAATAAGAACAATAAATTAATGAATATTACTTCTTCAAATTTGTTAAGGTGTTTTCTTTTATATCACTATTTTTCAGATAATTTTATTTAATAATCAAATATATTTTTCAAATAAACTAATCGAACAGTAAAAATGTTCAAATTATTTTTTTGTAAGTTGTTTTTATTCATTTTATATTATAATATAAATATCTGTAAAATATTCGTTTAAAGTAATCGAAAGGACTAAAATGTCAAAATTGCGCCTACCGGTTGAACAGAGAATAGTGATCTGATTTAAAGAAAGAAAAATGCGTATGTATTAGTCACACGGATATAAAAAAAAACATTACAATTTATTCTTTAATGAAACAAATCATTATATATGTATAATGGGTGTAATTTTAATAACTCTTATAATTTTTGGTGAATTTCGATAAAATTTCGTTTTAATCATCGTAAAATTTTATCGAAATTCACCAAAAATTATAAGAGTTATTAAAATTACACCCTTTATACATATATAATGATTTGTTTACATAAAAGAATTGTAAATGTTTTTTTTATATCCGTATGGCTAATACAAACGCATTTTTCTTTCTCTCAATCAGATCACTAGTGTAATATGTAACTTACAGTTTTTTTAGTATTTCGTAGTACAAGAATGAATTTTAAGGCGAAAATATAATTTCACGGTATATATATTTGGTAGAATACTGTTTTAAAGTCTTTTACGAGTACGAGGAAGCTGTGTGCCACACCCCATTAGCAACGTATTTTAATTTGTGATTTTTGTTGTAATTTGAGACTATTTATTAGTAAATATTCCAACAATATTTATAACAACAAATATAACATCTTACATCAATAAACGTAGAAAAATTTTAAATGCAATCTTGTTTAACCGCCATTTTGGCTTCATTTTCATATACATTGAATATATACCTGTACTCTCTCTATCTATTAGTACTCAGTACTCAGAGGACCCAATATATTATTAACAATAGAAAAAATAACTTACTCATACTCGGCCTGTAAGTGTTATTTTTGTGGCTATAGATGCCTAAGAATCTTTAGCTTTCAGTCTCGGATTCTCAAACTGCATCCGAGGCCACAAAAATAACACTTACGGCCCTCACCAAGTAATATACTGTTTCAATTTGAATAAATGGCCTTACTTTACATATTGTCTACTTCTTCTAATTCTTTATATCTGTCTTATGTGAAAAATTGTGCTTGTTATATAAATGTATTACTTGTAGGTTCACGAATTGCGTTTTAAATTAAACTGCTTAACTGATGAAGAAGAAACAGCCGTTTCTAAAAAGGAATATAACGAGGCTGCGAGGATAAAAGAAGAAATTATTGAGGTCCGTAAAAAATTAAATGATCTGTTGGCGGAAGCTGTACCTGTTGAAAAGGTTATTTATTTATTTATTGTTTTGCTTATTAACAATATTTTTATTTCTATTTACAAATTGTCTAAAATTTTAAGTTTGCTTACAATCAAAATTGTTATACACGAAAAAAACCCCAAGTTATCTCGTCCTGATGACATTTGTCGATTGTATATACTACCATTTAATTTATTGTGTCTGCCATCTATCAGTATTTCAATTAGAGCTAACTCTGTACACGGCATATTGTTTATAAAAGCTTTAGTTTTATTAAATTTTGTATATTTAGGACAATAAATAGTCACAATCATACTAGTTTTAACATTAATTAAATTTATTTTACATATTAAGTATTTATTGATTATAATTTATGAAAAACTCAAATACAGTTATCTTCAAGCTATGAAATAGTAAATACTAAAATATTAAAATAAATTTTTGATTTTGTAATTTTAACACGGGTTCTTATGGGAACTCTATTTTTTTTTTAATAAAATGATAACGTGTCAAAGGAATTTGATAAAAAATTAATATGTTATAAAATACAAAGTTACAAACCAAATCATATTTAATAAGAAATAAAAATTATTCACTACGCCGTTTTTTAAATATAATTTATAAACGTCATTTTACAACGTTTTTACAACGCTTTTTCAACAATGTTTTTATATTGCTACAACATAAGCGCGCGGAAATTAAAAAAAGAACAAGTGGTATACAAATATAATCACTGAAGAATATTAATACATTATTTAATTTTTGATAAAAGAAAATTTTTTTTGAGATATACTTTTGTACCTGACTATCTCAGAGCAATTACGTTAATTAAAAAATCACGTTCCATTTTTAAATTAAATACTTCATAATTTTTAGGTACGAGAAAAAACAAAAGATGAAGAAAATATTGCTAAAGCATTAGATATTGTGATATCAATGTTAGAATCGCGATCGGTAACAAAATTCACTCCAGAATTACGTATTTTACAACAAAATTTAATAGCCGACAATTGTTTACAAAGTACTATAGCACCGCATATTGAATCGAAAGCGTTGCGATGTCTTGCAATGTGTGCATATTTGGATGCTGATCTTGCCGTTTCTGTTATGCCAAAATTTTATTATCGAGTAAGAAAGTTCGTGTAGTGACATTTTTATTTCCATATTTTCATATTTAATTTACTTTATTGTAGATTATGGCTTACAAATTTCATGTTATGTTCCATAAGGATGTATTAAAAAATGCTCTATCAGCCATATTTGATTTATTTTTATTGTACGGCCTATCGAAATTTCCCGAGGCGGAGAACACGACTAATATAAATAATACACGTTTTAATAAAACAAAACGAACTTTATACGATAAGACGCAAATTAATGATGACATCGATGATGATGATGACAATGATGAGGATTTAGATAATGATGACGAAAATGGTACTCAAGAAACAAATTTACCACTTTTACCAATTAGTGCCAGTTCAAATGAAATTATTTCGTGTATTTTATCATTTTTGGATGATGAGGTAAATTATTTTTTATTGTCTTTTGTAATTTATATGAACTTTGAGAATTTTTTTTAAGTCCAAGTGCAAGATAAGAAAATATCTTTAATGTACAGACACGATTCTTCCATAAATTTATATAAATAGTGTAGATTATAACAGTTAGAAATTTCGAGTTTTCTCTTAAAAATTCTATATTCTTCTGTACGTTACTGAACCGTCACGAAAATCGTGTATATGAGAACAAGCCTTTTCAGCAACAAACTTCAATTATATCGGCAGTTTTTTTTTTAAATTTTGTAAATTTCATTTGTTAATTTTTTAAGTTAATGAAATATTTTATATATAGCTTTTAGAAATTCGAACATTAGCAGCGGATGGATTGTGTCGTTTACTAGTTTGTGAAAAATTGAAGTCTACTGAAGTTTTAACACGTTTAATAATTTTATGGTTTAATCCTGCTACAGGTAAGTCGCATTTTTTACATTTATACTTTTAAAAAATCTCAAAAACTTTAAATTATCTGACAACTAAAATCGGTGACTACTTCCAATAGCTACAATTTTTTGGTCTGAACAATTTTTTGATTAACAGGAGGTCATAAATTTAGTAGTAATAAAAACGGCAACTCAAGAATTCAGCCTGTATATTACATGAACAAACTAGTTCTTGTAGAAAGTATGTCCGTCATATTCTCCTCATATTGTGAAATAAAAGCGAATTTTTTTTTGAAAGCTAATAAAGCTACACAAAAACTAAAAATATTTTCTGTACTTATAATTCGTTCAAATATTCAAATCAAGTAAATATATACATATACGTTTAATTGACAATATGAAATCTAGTAATAGTTGAGTCAAACAAACAAAATAGGGTACTTGACAGCTATTAAAAAAAGATTCAAAATGGTTTGTTTTTACGTATAAATTAGTTAATTTTTGATAAATTTTATAAAAATCATCAAAAAACCACAGATTAATTTTAAATGAATAAATTGACGCGAAAAACGACTTGACGTAGTGACGTATGCAGTAACGTCACGATTTAACTCAAACAGATGTCACTTCAGTCATGTGTACACGGTTCTATATCTATGGCTCTATATTTGTACAAAGCATAATACGGGGTTTACATTTACAATGATTTGCTGGCGCCAACACAAAGTGGTGCGCCAGTAAATGCAAAATGAACGTGTAAACATCTACTGGCGTGCAAGGTAGATCAATGCATGCACGGATGAAAAAAGTTAGCAACCTTCTAACTTTTCTGGCGCCAGTAATGATTCATGCGCCACTAAAATTAAAACATGCAAATGTAGACTTGTATTGGCGCCAGTATTATTTTAAAAATAATTAAATGTCATTTTTGAGCGTTTATTCAGGTTTGAATATCATTTTTAGGTACCAATTACGATTTTTTTCTCTCCTAATTCATTGTTTGCTTTACATTTAGATACAAATGAAAGCTATATATGACAGTTATTTATCCAATTCAGCCATTTGTGACCTGCGCAGTACTTACCAAATTATACACAATGCAAATCATATGTAAACGGACGTGCAAGTAGTGTAAACTTTACAGACATGCAAACTTAAAAGTGGCGCCAGCAAATCATTGCAAATGTAAACCCGCTATAAACAACATAATTAACATGTATATGACTGTTTGTCATAGGCAATTTAACTAGGGTATTCATATTCATATACATATTGTCTATTTTGTCTATAGTATTCACATATAAAGCTTATAAATCGTGACGTCATTTTAATATCTCGGCGCGTTTTTAGTCATTTAAATGGTTAAAATTTCATAATTTTCGGAATAAAATTTTTAAATAACTAAAGAATATTTTTGTCATTACTAAAATTGAATAACTGTATTTAAAAATAATACAAAAAATTATTTAATATTTTAAAACAAATTTTGAACACGGTCAAGTACCGCATTTAATGAATTGTTTCCAATCTCAAATTTTCTTTTTCTAATATGTTAGTTATATCGAATACTTTCCGAAATAGACATTTTCTAGCTCTAGCAACCACAGCTACGCAAGTTATCGGCCATTTTGTGAAAATTCTACCATTTTGGTCATACTTTCTAAATATGGATGAATATATCTCGGTATATGTAGGTTCAAAAAAAGCGAAAAAATTTTAGGGTGTTCGTTATTAGGCTATCGTTATTCAATAGGCTATCAACGACTACAATATGAAATTTTTATTTGCACACGTAACCTCAAAAAAATAAATAAATAAAAACGCTGAATTGTCGATTTTTTACAAAATGGTCGATAACTTGCGTAGCGGCGTTTACTAGAGATAGAAAATACAGTAATTATTCCCGAATGGAAACCTCCCTCTCTCACTCACTCTTTATGTATTTATATACATATAAGAGTGAGAGAGAGAAAGTGGTTTCCACTTGGAAATAATTATTGTATCCATTTCGTGTAGTATTCGATGTAACTGACATATTAGGAAAAGAAAATTTGAGACTGGAAACAATTTCTTTTTCACCAAAATTTAATGCTTGTCTGACTCCACTATAACTCGTACATACTTTGTACATAATACATATTTCCATGCTAATTGAATGTATACAGCTTCTAATATTACCACCAGAGGCACACGCGTAATTTTTGTGTCGCAAAATTTAATCAAATACTCCATTAATTTTTCTGTTTTGTTTAGAAAACGATATTGAATTGCGTCAAGTAATCGGTGTCATGTTAAATCATTATGCACAACACACAGTCGGGAGTCAAGAGGAGTTAGGAAAAGCCTTCTTCCCCGTTCTACATACAGTTTTTAATGCGCCTGCCACAAGTCCTTTATCACAAGTAGATATAGAAGCAGTTATTAGTTTCCTATTAACACACACCCAACCAGGATTTAGTGCAGTAGATTCGGTAAAAATTTTAAAAAAAATTTATGTAAAAAAAAAAATAAAATAAAAAATATATATGTTCTATTATTACAATTTAGGTGAACGTTCATAATCATTTGGCGCTTTCAATATGTCAGGAAATTATAAAAAGTGAAGGTTCTCGCGAAAGTATTTATTATATTAAATGCCTTCCACATTTACTGATTAGTGAAGATGATGCAGGCTTAAGGAATGATCTATTAAATCTTTGTAATCAAATAATTAATGTAAGTACGTTTTTAAGAAGATATATACTTTATGTATTTTCTTTCTCTCTTGCACGATATCTCATTAGTGTTTCATAATATACACTATTACTTTGATTTAAGGAAAGTTAACTGCGTATGTATTGGTCACACGGATATTAAAAAAAAAAATAACTACCAGTTGTAAACAAGTCTTATGCAAACAAGTTATTATACATATAGGCTAGGAACTTACCCTTAAAAATATGCTTAGAAATTGAAAAAGTAATCACAAGCGTTCTAGTGGCTGTTTTTTTTGTTTTTTTTTTTTAATCGATGCAGAATTAAAATATAAAATTCAAATACTATTTTTTGATTAAACCACGGCTTCAATGCTAAAAATTGATAAAAATAAATAATTTGACAAGTATTCTTATAAATGTTTCATTTTAGTCTACGTATTCTTTCTAAAATATCATATTTGTCAATAGTTTTTTCTCTCTCTAAAAAAATGTTATAATTTTTTTTTGTATGTTAGTTAGTATGCTTATAGAATACTACAAATACAAAATTTATATATGTATCTTACCTATTACTTTCATTAATTTCAATTTTTAAAAAATAGTATTGGAATTGTTTATTCTTTTTTAAATTTTCTGAATCGATTAAAACAAAAATCTGCCACTAGAACGTTCTTGGTCGTTTTTTTTTAAAAATTAGGGTTAAGTTCCTACTCTAATATACAGGGTAAAATTTTATTAGCTCTCACACCTTTCGGTGAATTTTGATAAAATTTTATTCGATGATTTCGAATGGCATTTGTTGGAAACAACATAGCTTTTTCATAATTTATAAAAACTTAATTAGAAATCTGCTTGAATAATATACAATTTTTCCTATAAATAAAAGATGACGCGAGATGTATTAATTTTGTGTTCTAAAATATACTAAGTATAATATTATTTTATTAAAAAGCTATGTTGTTTCCAACAACTTCCATTCTAAATCATCGTAAAATTTTATCAAAATTCACCAAAATAAAATAAAATAATAAAATTATATATATATATATATATATATATATATATATATATATATATATATATATATATATATATATATATATATATATATAGGGTGTAAAACAAATAACTCTCGTCCTTTTGTGGGGTGACTCATAGCACCCTGTAGACACTAAAACCGCAGGAATTTTCCCGAAATTAACAGTCGCGTCACCCATCAAAAGGATAAAAGTTATTTGCTTACACCCTGTATATAATATATACACATACATACATACATATATATATATAGATATATATATATATATATATATATATATATATATAGGGTGTAAAGGAAATAACTCTTATCCTTTGGAGGGGTGACGCGACTGTTAATTCCGAAAAAATTCCTGCGGCTTTAGTGTCTACAGGGTGCTATGACTCACCACAAAAGGACGAGAGTTATTTGTTTTACACCCTGTATATATAATGGGTTTTTTTACTTATTTTGTAATTTTTTTTATATCCGTGAACCAATACGTCATACGTAATTGTCTTTCATTAAATCAAAGCAATAGTGTAATACGAAGCATTGCTGTAATGAAAAACATAACATTTTTTTTAAATGAATTTTTATAGGAAACCAAATATAAATTATACATACGATATGTTCAGAAATTTATTACAAAAATAACTAGCACTAATAATAACACAGAAACCATGGAAAATGGTACAATAAATAATAGCTCTAGGGAAATAAATAATGATGTGGAAAGTATGGACGAAGAACCACCTACAGATCGAGAACCAGTCAGGACAGTTAAACTAACAAAGCGAAGACCCTCAATTTTAGATAAATCTTTACGTGTCGCATTAACAAGATTTGATGATTTAGATGTAAGTACTTTTTTTTAAATTAACCTTTTTTTTCGCAAATGGTTTCTTTTTATTTTAAGGAAAATTTCAAAATTTTTTTATATTATAAACTCAACAATAGCTTCTAATTTTTAAGAACTGTATACAGGGTCTCAGTGAATAACTGCGAAAGATTTTAATGGGTGATTACTGAGGTTTTTTTATGTAAAAAAGTATATATAAACCCAGGTCCGAAAACGCTTAGTTTCCAGGATACAACATAGTGTTCAGATTCTTGTTTTTAAAAATATTTTTCCGTATTAAATTAAAAACATATTATGTGGTCATACTGTAGAAGTGAAGCGTCTTCGCCTTTTTATTGGTAAAACTTTTTCATAAAATTACCTCAGCGGTTAAAACGAGAACCTAAATCGGTTTTATGGTAAGAACAGTAATCGAAAATTATTTTTTATCTTGAGAACGGCTACATGAACGACAAAATATAAGAGGTCATTTTTGTCAACAATTTATAGAACATTTAAAAAAACATTTTCGAATTGGAAAAAATTATTGACGTGTTTGTTTTTTCTTCAAAAGTATATCATCATATGGTCGTACGGACGCCACTGGTTTGAGTGGAAATATTCTGTCTACTTTAGAATATCTCAAAACATTTTTGAAATATTTAAGAAAATATTTGAAACAGACGAGAAGCTGACCACTCTGTATCTTGGAAACTAAGCGTTTTCGGACATGTGTTTATATGAACTTTTTTACATAAAAAAACCACAGCAATCACCCATTAAAATATTACGCACTTATTCACTAACAGCCTGTATAATAATGGGGAATTTGACTAATTTTGAGAAATTACTTTAAAATACGAATATTTATGTATTATGCATATAAGTATATATAATTTTAATTTTTAAAAATAATGCCGAAAATCGTTAGAAAAAATTAATTTAATATTTGTTCTTAAAATTTGCGTGAAAACGTTCATTAGCTTCAATTACGTCACATTCTCTAGATAGCAACAGGTGTCATGTAACTAAGAAAAAAAACTGTTTATTTTTCTTATAACTAGGAAAAAAAATTGTTGATTTTTTAAAAAATTAATCAAATTTAGATTAATTTCCATAGTTATGTTTGCTAACCGAAATCTAAATAGCGACCCTAGTGGCGACAGTGTTGAAATATAAGAGAATGTAACGTCACAGCTTGTTTGTACTGACGTCATTTGTAGCTGAAAAATTACTTTTTTTATTAATGTTTTTTAAAATTAAATAATGGTAGTTAGGATGAATTAACATAATAAATTGCTGCCTTTTATTATAAATTTTCATGAAAAATTGTTTTCATTGTTTTTCTTTGATACTGTCAAATACCCCATTAGGGTCCGACCCTAATATCCAGATAATATCAAAATAAATGTTTTTGGCATTTATAATTTGTATTATTTACACTTTTTTTTTTTTTTGCTAAAACCGGCAATTTTCTTTCAGATCAACGAAGATAACGTTAGCATTGAAGATCCAAGTTCACCTGATTGTGTAGAAAATTCCTACCATAATAAGAGTACAAACAAAAATATTGTAATTTCAACATCAGAGTCGGAGTAAGTCAAAATAATATTTTTAAAAAGGTTCATAAGTTTTAAATTTTGTTGTTTTGTTGTAGAATTAGTGACACAGATTCGTTAGATTCAGATGAACTGAAAACGCCACAAAATCCAATTATACGCCGAAATTTAAGAAGAAAAGTTATTTGAATATTTAAGATTTTTTTACTTAAGCCATTAAAATCTTTTTATATCACGTGTTTGTCTGAAAATTGTAAAAATATATGTATTGAATAAATTTTTTGGCGGGAATGATCGTTTCGCCATAATATTAATTTTAAATGGACTTTTTTTTTAAATTTTTTACATAGTCGTCTGATTTAAGGATTGTCGAATATATTATATAAATAAAAGATAATACCGTAAAATCAAGTGTATAGGGACATTTTTGAACTGTGTATTCGATTTTTGTACCTTTTTTATCTATTAGATAATATGGAATAGACTTAATTTTTGTTTCGGTAAGTTACTAGAATGGTAAATATAAAAAATAAGTATTTTTTTTAAGTTAATTTCCTTATTTTATTTAACCAAAAAGTCTAAAAATATTGTTTTTCTTATTCTACCTCTCAGTTGGGGAAAGGAAGTTCAATTTGTTTATAGTAAAAAAATAAAAATAAAAAATAAAAAAATAAAAATATCATTTAACGCTTTGAATGTTTAAGAAGAGTTAACTCGTCATTCAATATGGCGACTAAAAATGCTTTGACATGTATATATTCACTAATAGAAGTGCCGCCATCTGTGACAGATTTTTCTAAATACGGTAAGTAATGTTCAATTTTAGGTACCAACATATTATAGTATAATTTGTATTTTGCAAATTTCTAGGGTATCATTTTTTTTTATGTTGGCATCTCTGATTTATTCTTTCTTTTTTATAACTTTATCTATTGTACTTGTCACTGGCAGTAAAAGGTCCGGCATATGGAGGGTAGATATCAGGAGGACTATCTTGGCCGGAAAACAATAGAAAAATAGTTCAAAAAGTGTCCCGTTTTAAGTACTAAGTAACAGTTCAAAAACTCGCCAGAATAGCGCTAGAGTAGCAAAAGAGTATGAAATGAACTTTGTAGTTGTCGACGGAGTGAAGTGTGTTGTTTAATAACCTACAAAAAACTCGCTGTGAAACACGTTGAAAGTGATTCATAATTACGCGATTTTTTAATGTCTGTTAGTGATTTTTTTGTGTTGAGTTTTATAAAAATTTTTAAAATAATAAAACAATTATGTGTAACAATTATAATAAAAAAATAATTACATAACAACGCGGATGTTTTTCTTTCCTTGTTTACTTCTCTAAATTTACCTTTTTGCTACAGTAGCGCCGCCACTATTTACGCCTTTCTATGGACATTTTTTGATACAGAGATGGTCCTCCTGATATCTACCCTCCATAGTCCGGCATTTTGAGACAAAAAAATTTTCTGAGACGTGTTGCGATCGTCATTGGGTCTATTGAATAAAAAAAGTAAAACCTTATTAAGTAGTTACTTATGCAGAGAAGTGAATATTTTTAAGTATAAGGTATTACTTTATTTTACTTGAATGAATAAAAGATACCTTTTATTTAAAGGTAAATACTGGAAAAAAATTTAAACATTTAAGTATTTACCCTTAAGTATTAATTTTACTTGTAAGTAAACATTTGATTTTGGAGAATTATAACAAACGTCAAATGATTTAGATCATTAATTGTTTTTATTAAACTAAAAAGAAGTACTAACTGGAATTATATTAGTAAATACAAAGTAAATACTGGAAATTATTTGAGTTTACTTATTTCTTGTAAGTAAACTCTTTTTAAGTAATCACTTATGTTTTTATTCAAGTAAGAACTTAAAAAATAGTAAATAAAAGTGAATACTTCTTTTTATTCAATAGACCCCAAGGCGGCCAAACTATTATATGATAGTTAGTATTCCAACTGTAGCAGAAAGGTGACGTAAAATCCCCTTCACTTTGCATCACTATGCTGTGTAGGTACACACTGTAGTGGTGTAGGTTTGATGTTTGCTTCTGTGTGAGTATTCACACACACAACTACAAACACGTATTATCGAACAGAGCAACGTGCAGGTCAAGTAACAATGGTCTTACAATACATAACAATCGTAGTGGATTCGGTGACCGACACCGACTGATTGATGAAGCTGTGACAGACCAACAAATGGTTCCAAGCGAACTACACTTTTTTGATATTAGTTTGCTTCTAGTGTTCTATGATAGACCCATTATCGCTGAGTGGTAGGGATGAGCATCAATAAGAAAACATCGACTGTAAACCATCGATATATCAAAAACATCGATGTTTTGCGGTCTTAAACATCGATGTTTTGTATTGTTTAAACACCGATCTGTAAAATATAAATACAGAAAATAATTGTTATAAACTATCGTCAACTGTAAATTGGGAATTAGAATATTTTTATAGTTTTTATAGCTTGTGATGTAATATTTTCGTTCTTACAAAGTTCATATTACCCATTGGCGACGCAAAGATTACGCGAGCGCTCCTGGTTTTTTAAATTAGAAGCTGTATCAAGTAAGAATTTTTGTATATGTTTAATTGTCGGTAGAAGAATGTACTATACAAATTATTCGCGGATTACTATATTTTATATCACCCATTAATCGTATAAGTATATTTTTACTTGATGCTAGTTCTAATTTTACCACCAGAGGCGCGAGTGAGAATCTTTGCGTCGCCAATAGTGTATGTAAAAACATCGATGTATAAATACATCGACGACTTACTATCGATGTACAAAAAACATCAACGACTTACCATCGATGTCAAAAACATCGAACATCGACAACAAAACATCGACCATCGATGTTCATTCCTACTTAGTCGACTGTAACGTTTTTTAAAATGGAAAACGCCTAAGTTAAACTTAGATATCATTCTATATAAATAGTATGTATTTAAAAATTTTTAGTTAAAAATGGAAAGAAATATAATTTCTATTTATTCAAAGTGTATTAGTAAACAAATAGTTCCTGTATTTTAATATCTATCTTTATGGGAAATCACTGATTAAACTTGTTTGGAACCACTGTTCTCTGAATCATCATTTTAACTGTCAAAAAATATACTAATAATAATAAATGTCAAATCAGTTGAATATGATAAAAATCCAAATAAACAAGAAAATGTTAAATTAATAATAATTTTATAAAAAAATAATTGTGTTATTTACAGTATATCTATGAATTTGGGCGTTTTTAATAAAGTTAACTTAAAGGTATGTCCTTACATACTATAACGGTATTTATTTATAAATAATTAAAAATTAGTTTCTTTTTGCTGCATAATTAATGAACTGGAAACATGCTTATAAATATTTGTAAATTAGGTTAGCGCCGAAGGTAAAGGAATGTACGCAGAATGGACATCGTTAGCGCTATTAATGCAAAGCAACGCTCAGGATGGTACAAGTGTTTTAGAGAAACTTGATTCAAATGTAGGGAAAACGGTGGCTTTACAAGTTGTACGACAACTTGCTTCAAATTTAGGTATTGCACAACCAGCAGAGCCTAGTCCCTTAACGACAGATCGGTAAGTTAATTTTCAGTATGTGTTATGTATGTGTTTTTAAATATGTAGGTATCATTAAAAATTTAGCCCATGATTAATACAAATAATTTTTTTTCTAGTGAAGTATTATGGTATATGGAAGTAATATGTTTTGGTTTAACTTTACCTCTTTCGGAACATGACACAATTAGGGATTGTGTTAATGTATATTGTGAATGGCTATCTGCTTTAGATGCCGTCCCAAAAATTAGTGTTCCAAAACCTGTGTGTGACGATCCAAATTTGTATGCAAGGAAAATAATAATTCATTTTCAAAATTTATTTTTTCCACGAAAAGATGAAGGTATCTTATATGGTTGTGGATATACAGGAAGTTTGCACGCGCGGGTAAGGCTGGTCGTCCATTGGTTGCGAGCAACTGCGAAATTCGATTCAGACGATTAACGTACGTTTGTCGTTCGTCTGAAATGATATGTCTGCTGTCCGTCCACTAGCCCAATATTCGTGAGTATTTTTCTTTTTAATTTTTTTTCTCAAGCTATAGATGCTATAAAAATACGTAAAAAAACAATTTATGGCACGTAATATGTAAAGGTACACAGTTATAATTGTAATTTACCTTCAGTTTCATCTCAATAAAAATAAACATTTCATGAAACGGACATCTTAGCGCAAAAAAATCCAAACAAAATTGGATTTGTTTGCACGTTGCAATTATACGCACGGAAATGGACAAACGAAACGCTTTCAACGGACGAGGATGTATAGCTTCACAGTTGTTTGGATCGTTCGCCTGTTTTCATGCGTATCCATCCGAATTAAATTTCGCACGTTTCCGCATTCAATGGACAACCAGCTTTATACGCACGGAAACGGACGAATGAGACGCTTTCAATGGACGAGGATATATAGCTTCACAACTGTTTGGATCGTTCGTTCGTTTTCATGCGTATTCGTCCGTTTCCGCATCCAATGGACGACCAGCCTACGAGCGAGTAGAAGATTACAAGCGCGAGTAAACGCGTGTAAAAAATAACTACATAAGGCTCGTTGTCCATTGGATGCGGAAACGTGCGAAATTTAATTCAGACTAATATGCATGAAAATGGACGAACGATCCAAACAGCTGTGAAGCTATACATCCTAGTCCATTGAAAACGTCTTGCTCGTCCGTTTCCGTGCGTATAATTGCAACGTGTGAACAAATCCAATTTTGTTTGAATTTGTTCGCGCGAAGAAGTCCGTTTCATGAGATTTTTATTTTTATTGAAATGAAACTGAAGGTAAATTACAGTTATAACTGTGCACCTTTACATATTACGTGCCATAAGTTGTTTTTTTTTCACGTGTTTTTATAGCATCTATAGCTTGAGAAAAAAAATTAAAAAGAAAAATACTGACGAATATTGGGCGGACAGCAAACATATCATTTCGGACAAACGATAAACGTGTGTAATCGTCTAAATCAAATTTCGCAGTTATCCGCAACGAATGGACGACCAGCCTAACCACTGAATACAAATTCAATGTAACAATGTACACGAGCGTGCACGCGCTTGTGTTACACGCGCGTGCAAGCGTCCTGTATAACCACGACCTATAGATTTTATTCAAGGTGGAGTTTATTGTAAATATATTTTTGTTGTCATTAAAGGTATTGACGCAATCAATAGACAAGCCGTTCTCTGTCATCGGGTATTACGAACTCTTCAACATTTAGCGCAATCGTCACCTTTACTAAGTCGAGAAACATGGGATGTTCTATTATTATTTTTAATTTCAGTAAATGATACTTTGCTGGCGCCACCTAATTTAAAAGATGATGTTGGAGATCAACTCTGTGAAAGAGTTTTAGGTGTATTATTTGAGGTATATTTTTTTAATCAATTTAAGTTTTTAACAAGATATCTAAGTACAGTGAGTTGATCTATTAAACGGGAAATGCTTCTCATATTATGCTTTCATGGTAAAGAATGTGGCAAACTTAAAATTTTAGCATTATTTTACTATATTGTATGTTTATAAATATCAGTTAAACTATTGATTGTTAGCTTCCGGTGGGAACGACTGATTTTGTGTTTATCCTGTGTAGCCGGAGCTCTATCAGTTGAGGCGGTCAATTTTGGCTTCATCTACCTTGCAAATCAGATATTCTGAAATTAAAAAAAAATCAGTTCTTTATAGTGTTTCGCGCTTCTTGCCCAACAATTCTATTTTAATAGCGTATCTAATTTTTATGCCAGAAGACGTTTTCGTAGATACCCATATTGATAATTTTAGGGACACTTTAATTTCCGATCCTTTTTGAGATTCCATTTGAGGATCTCACTCATAACACTCTAAACTCACGAGTTCTTATATCTGAAAACGTTTCGGAGTCTCAATAATATATGAACAAAATTTGGTTAAGATTTATCCAATCGTTTATTTTTGACGTTTTTTGGGTCCCCAGGTCTCTTTTTTACGTTCGTACATGCACAATAACCAGGGCCGGATTTAGAGGGGGCAGGCAGGACACGCGCTCCGGACTGCGGGTCTTTGGGGGCGCCAAAATTAGGTATGTGAAATTTTTTTCTACAGGGACGCCATTTTTTGGCCCTGCCCCGGGCGCCACTTAGGCTAGGTCCGGCCCTGACAATAACCATTATTATTCTTTACTAAGTTACTAAATTTATAGGGGACTATAATTATGTTCGCCTCAAATAGTCTCAAAATTTGAGCGAAGTGGAGCTAGCAGCAAGTAGATATTTCGACATTTAATGGGATTTCACGGTGGTACCGTAGCTATTGTTACTCCGATTGCGATGAAATTCGTAGGATACCATCTAGGAACCGAATTGCATAATTTTTGAAAATTTCATCAGAAACAGTCGACTAATTCACGAACTGGCGGACAGACACGAAACTAAAATTGTTCAGGAAGCGCTAAAACGTAAAGTGCGCGCGAAATTTTTTTTTTTTTTGGGGGGGGGGAATAATTTTCATATTTCAAAAGTGATCTCAATACTTCCGCTACTTTAATAGTCTAGCAAGCAAAAAATGTACAAATTTGAGATTCCGTCAGTTTTAAATGCTAGCCCCACAAGTTTTGTATAAATATAGTGGTATTTTGCAAAGTAAAATATTTGTTTTATTATTTATTAATTTGGAATACCATAAAGTATTCCCCCTTTCAAATACAATTGACCAGGAGTCATCATTAAAAAAATTAAATAATTCTTTTATTCCAAACAAATAAATCGTCTATTCTTTTCGAAAAACAAACTGCAAATTTAAAATTTACGTAAGTGTAATAATGAAAGAGATAAAGCCAAGAAAACAGAAGTTATTTAAATTCATAAGTGATAAATCATGGATAAATTTAAGTGAAATGGACTATAACGCTCAAATCTATTAATATTATAATATTTTAATTGTAGGTGTGGTTACTTGCATGTTCAAAATGTTTTCCATCACCGCCACTATGGAAAACAATGCGTGAAAATTGTATGAAATGGCGACATCACATGGCACTTATTGAACAGTGGAATAGAATTAATCTTGCTTTAACAGCAAGACTTTTATCTTTTATGTATGGACCAACATTTCCAGAATTAAAAATCAGTATGTAAATTTGAATCCTGTTATCGGGGAGGGATAATATATTGAGGTTAATTTATCTGTAATTTTAATTTTTCACCAGGCGAAGAGGACGCTCAATTAATTCCGTCTGATATGACTAACGATTGCATTGCGCAAAGTTGGTTTCGGTTTCTACATTGTATTGGCAATCCCGTGAATCTATGTCGACCTGCTGTTATTTCGCAAACTGATAAATTTTTGCAGTTTGCCATTGGAAATGACGGAACAATAGATCCAAGTCAACATCCATGTTTAAATAATTTACCACTAATTTTTCATAAGGCTGTAAAAGGATTTTCCGGTTTAGTTGATGCATTTCTAGGTTTGTTAATACTATCTAAGCATTACACACTATATAAAACGGGGTGAATCGGAACATTTTTAGCATTTGTATTCGACTTCACTTTCTTACATATTGAATGATACAGAACAGACTAATTTTGGTTCCGGTACTGCGTTCTTTAAATTTTATTATTTCGAAAATCTATTTTATTTTGAAATTTTCAAGAAAATGTCATAAAAATTATCTCTTATACTTTTCTTGGTAATTATTGAAAACTATTCCATTTTAAGATATTTTTAAGGTAAAATGACCAGATGTATGGCTTTTATTAAACAAATTTCAGTTTTTTAATATATTTTTCATTCATTTATAATAGTAAAATGTCCTGATAAATTGTAATATAATCACTTGATGTAGATGGCTATAGCTTCGGATCGGAGCGAATACGCTTCAAATTATAATAATTTATTCTCAAAAAATTTTGGCCAGCTGTGATCCAACAAAAAATCCTATTATTATACTATACAGGTTAGCCAATTTCGCTAGTTTTTTGGTCCCAATTTTTAAATGCATATATAACTCAGTGGCGTAAAATCTAATTATTAAAAAATTGCAAACTAAATAGGTTTATATGATATACGTACGTATAAAAGAAAAATATTTACAAACGTGTGCTTTCGGAAATCGAAAATAACTTTCATCTTGAGGAAAGTGGATTGGCGAATATTTACTTACTTTAAATACAAAATCTGCTATCATTTTTAAATTATACTTTTTACCTAGTTGAACGTCAGTGGTAAAATATATATGAAAATTACAGAATTTTTGCGCAATTGTGGTATTTACTATAGTAATTAAAGGTTTGTTTACTCTTGTAACTACGGAGATGGCTTGCCCGTAGTAAGCTGTAGTAAGAAAAATGGGTATAGGACAATAACATGTAACTGGCCTACCTGTTTAGCAAATAGTGTCAGATTGATGTATCTTTCCTCATACGGGTTTATTAGTTGCATCCCTATTAACCTGATAGGCGTCTTTATTTACCCCCTGCTGTCGTTCCTATTCTTGCCAATTATATACCAGTTTGACGTAGATTATTAATATATCGAATAAAAAGTTAACATAATTTTATATATTTTTAATAAATAAAGGAAGAAATTTACTATCATTTTGAACCTAAATATAATTTAACCCAAGTTTTGCTTTATTTCATTCATCAGCCTTCATTTGTGCCTGTTAGCACCATTTACGTACCTATTGACCTGATTGAGGTCTCTATTCACCCCTGCTATTAGCGTCTATATTCCCCCTATTATGTATCAGTTTGACGTAGAATGTTAATTTAGATAAATATATCGAATACTGGTAGATATTTAACATCATTTTACATATTCCTAATAAATAAAGATAGGTACTAAAATATTAAATTTACTATCCTTTTAAACGTAAACATAATTTAACTAAATTACGAAGAAGTTTAATTTACAATTAGTCTAATATCAGTTTGAACATTAAATTATTATTTATTAATGGTAGCTTATAATCTCGAGTACAACGTTCTTTAAACTTAAACTATTAACCACAACAATTACAAAAAATTATCGGTTTTTAGGATCCCGAAGAAACTTTTCGGAGCCCTTATTTCTGTATTCACCCCGCGTTTTCCTATACATTTCGTTTTAGGGTATTAAAAATCTTACTAAAGTTTTAATGAACAGGAATTGGACATGCTTACTCTTGGGAGGATACTACTCCAGTTGGTGTTTGGGAAAAGGGGAAAGATCATCGATCAAGTATAAATGAGTCTCATAGTACTACTCCACCAACTCAACGACGATTAGCTAAAAGTTTTAGTGTAAATCCATCAAATGTAACAAAGGGATTACCAAAATCGGCCCTTACAAGTTTCTCATCATCAAGATCAACTAGCGTACAGTCAGCCCCTGTCAGTTCAGGGCCATCTTCAACATCAAGCTTAACTTGTAAGAATTTTTTAAGGGGAGAATTGTTTAAGAGAAGATTTAAAATAATTGAATCAAATTTTTAGCAAATATATCTTTACACTATGATTGGAGGTACACATTCACCCCAAATCGTCCAAAATGTAATAGTATATTACATTTATTTGGCGAGTGGTTATTTGAGGCAGCTTTTATTGGCACTGATCAAGAACATCAATCTTCAGGTAAATTTTAACAGAATAAATTTGATTTTTATACAGGGTGGAAAGTAAATAACTCTCGTCGTTTTCAAGGGTGACTCATAGCACTCTGTAGACACTTAAAACTACAGTAATTTTTTCGGAATTAACAGTTTGAGAAAAATGCAAATGAAACTGGCTCCACGATGTTTCCAAATTTTTTTAAGTATGGCCCTGACTAAATTATGCATACATCTTTTTAGTACCAAAGGTACAAAATAATTTTACTGACTAAAATTCAATAAATTTTTGTAAACATGTTTACTTCTAGTTACTTTTTATTGTATATTGTTTTCTTAAAAGCAGAAAATTTATCTTAAAAACATGATGGTCAGAACCGGATTAAAAAAAATTGTAAGGGCTCCTTTTTTGACCCATATTTAGTATTAAATTTTTTCTGAACAAACACTTTTGATTCAAATTTATTGGCAAATATTAATTACATTGGTGAGATCTACCCACTGTTTTCACAGCGAGACTTATGTACTTTCCATCCTGTATAGGTATAAATAATCTGAGAGTTTACATTTGCTTTATTCTTAAAATATTTATTTAGTTAAAAAACAGCGAAAGAATATAGATATTAGTGGAGTGTTTACAAAAAAATATTGCAAAACTTCAGGTTAACGTTTTCCTAAAAAGCTTTTTTTCTTTAAAGAAAAATTTAAAAATTAAAAAAAAAATTATTTATGATTTAAATAAAACTAACAGTTATACTAACATTTCCATTATTTTATCCCATGTTTTTTAGTAATTGCGTTTTATACAAATTAATTAGTGCTATGGAGGTGGATCTCACGCTTATCGAATCCAATGAGCACGCTCTATATCAAAACCCCAACTTGAACCGGGGTCGGCCGAATTATTTAAAAAAAAAAATGTATTCTTTGACGGTGACTTTGGCAGTAACCGTAACATTTACGGTCGACTACTTGTGGTTTAAAAAATATGCCACAATTACATTTACGGAAATAATTCGGCTGTATTAAACACTGGCGAAATATTACGTTGTTATTATTTTTTTTAAACTTTTATTATTTTTTTAGGATTTCGTAGTTCTGACAAGGAAATCCTTATGAATTCATCATTTCTGTTATCACATTAGACGGTCTAGCCGCACTTGACAATTCTGTAATAGTCAGTGTTGGATCTTACACAATGGGGAATTTCACTAATTTTGGGAAACTATTTTAAAATACGCATATTTATGTGTTATGAGTGTATATAATTTTATTTTTTAAAAATAATACCGAAAATCGTTAGAAAATATTAATTTAATATTTGTTCTCAAAATTTGCGCGAAAACGTTCATTAGCTTCAATTACGTCACATTCTCTAGATAGCAACAGGTGTCATGTAACTAAGAAAAAAAACTGTTTATTTTTCTTATAACTAGGAAAAAAAATTGTTGATTTTTAAAAAAAAATAATTAAATTCAAATTAATTTCCATAGTTATGTTTGCCAACCGGAATTTACGTAGCGACCCTAGTGGCGACAGTGTTGAAGTATAAGAGAATGCAACATCACAGCCCATTTCTGCTGACGTAATTTATAGCTGAAAAATATTAATTTTTTAAAAATTAAATATTGGTAGTTAGGATGAATTAACATAATAAATTGCTGTCTTTTATTATCAATTTTCATTAAAATTTATTTTTATTATTTTTCTTTGATACTGTCAAATACCCCATTCAGGAGAGAGTGTTGTTTCTTTAAAAATTATTATTTAAATTTTTTTAACTTGTATAGAAAATAAGAGGTTTGGATATTCATATTATTAACAAATTAAAGGCTAATTTTAATATTAAATAAAAGGAAAGAACATTTTATCCAGAGAATTTGTGAAGAACATTAATTACTAAACTGCGAAATCCTGACTTTATACATATCTTGCCGAATTTTTTTTTACTTAAGTCCAGCGTACGTCTAAGCGTGCAATAAGATTAACTAAAATGTCAAAGTTATTTTAAAGCAAAATAAATAATAGAATTAGTTTACTTAATTAAATAAATGAAAAATGCAAATAATTTTCGATGAATTAATTAAAATGTCTTAAATTGTAAAATTAGTATTGGCCATTTCATTTAAATTTAACCATGATTCATCACTTATGAATTTAAATAATTTCCGTTTTCTTGGCTTTATCTCTTTCATTATTGCACTTATGTAAATTTTAAATTTGCAGTTTGTTTTTAGAAAAGAATAGGAGATTGATTTATTTCGAATATAAAAATTATTTAATTTTTTAACGATGACTCATGTTCAAATGTATTTGAAACGGGGTATAGTAATTTTGAATGATGATTTTTTTTTTAAATGTATTTGATTTTATTACAAAAAATAAATAAAAAAACTATTAATAGTTAAACAGAACATCTGTATTATAAAATGTAAACTATCACATTTACAACTGTAATAATTATAATAAGGTAAATGGCTCCATAGTATAGTCATTGAGGAGAGAATCGACTAGAGAGAATGCTGTGTATTACAAATACATTAATAAATTGAAGCAAAAAAATTGACTGATGTGAGCAAAAAAATTGACTGGTGGGATTACTTTAATGGTGGTTAAACCATTAATTTAATGGTTTATCTAATATTTATAAACAAGTCTCCGTGGTTACAAGTTGGGCTTACTAAAATGGAGTCATGCTTCAAAATTTAATGCCTGTGGTATCTCTAGGAAACATATGTTAATATGTTCGATTCAGTGCTCAGTGAGTATAGTAAGGTAGCGGTTACACTGGATACGAATTCATCCGAAAATTCATTCGTACGAATTCGTACGAGTTTATACGAATTAAACAAATGCATACATTTAGACATGCGTGATTACACTGCTTACGACTCGTTCGTACGACTTTTTGATACGACCAAAATATTTTATTTTTTGATGCGAATTCGTACGAAAAAAATGCAATGGATATAGAAAAAATAATTATTTTTGTTGAACAAAGGCGGTCTTTAAGGGATCAAAACATTAATATTATCATAATAGAAAGTTAAATAAAAAATTGTGGAATGAGGTGGCAGAGGAAATGTTTAGATAATTTTTTAATTAAATATATTACGATATAATAAAAGTAACCTAACAAAAACATTTTAAGTATGTGTAATAAAAAATTAATTAACTAAATATTGAAGCTGAAATTCAGTAGATTTTAAAATGTAATTGAATGTGACTTGCGACATGTTCAAGTATTCTAAAAATTCCTGTTCGTCTTGAAAAATTTCCTCAAAGTAATTCCCAGAACTCAGCTTTTTCTGCTCTACATGATTAATAAATAATCGTTTACACAGAATTGTTTGTTTTCTATAATTAGAAATTTTGGAAACGGTGATTCTAATAAATAAGATTCGGTAACTAGATCCATTGTTTGATATCATGCAATATGTACTAACGATTTTCAGTTTAAATTTAAATACGAATTCGTATTACGATTCCGTATCCAATGTAACCACAGAGTCGTACGAATGAATTTCGTACGAGCTTGTACGAATCAATTTTCGTACGAATTCGTATGCAATGTAACCGCAGCCTAATTGATTATCCCCTGGTAGCTACAACTATTGGCGACGCAAAGATTCTCACTCGCGCCTCTGGTGGTAAAATTAGAACTAGCATCAAGTAAAAATATACGTATACGATTAATGGATGATATAAAATCTAGTGATCCGAGCATAATTTGTATAGCACCTTTTTCTATCGACAATTAAACGTATACAAAAATTTTTGCTTGATACAGCTTCTTAATTTTAAAAAAACCAGGAGCGCTCGCGTAATCTTTGCGTCGCCAAAGCAACTTTTAAATTATTTATGTTGCAAATATAAATTAACATTTTTGATAATTTAGGTTCAACAAATGAGGGCAGCAAACGTTCAAGTTCATTAATTGAAGAACCACATAACAGTGCATCGGGTTCTTTCGAATTATCACCAGCGTTAATGTCAGAAAGTTATGAATCTGGTCGCGCTGAAGCCATCGGTACTCTGTGTCGTGTTTTTTGTGCGAAAAAAACTGGCGAAGAAATTTTAACCGTATACTCTGCTCGATTCTATTTGGCACTGCAATTCGGTTTGAAAACTAATTCTAATCGAGAATGCGGTGAAACTATGGCGGCCATTTTACTAAACTCAGCGGATTTATTTAAACTTGATTTAGATGGCGTTCAAGTTTTAATTCCATCATTCATTACAGCACTTGAGATTGTACTGCCTGAGAAAGATTTAAAATTGAAAGCGAATCATATTTCGAAGATTGAATTACGTCGCGCCTCAATACAGATATTATTGTCGTTATTAGTTTTACCATTACACTATCAAAATTTAACAATTCGTGAATTATTAACAAATAATAGCAGTGAGAGTGGACGAATTATAACTTTTATGCAACTAAAACCACGATTAATGAATTTATTGATTAACGCGTTACAAGTTGAGAGTGATACCTACAATACACATATGCTGTTAGGTGGTCTTCTACTGAGTGTTCAAGATTCGGCAACGTACGAATTATCGGATACCTTCGTCCAATCACGAACTAACAGTGAAACAAATTCAAATTTATTATCCTCAGGTAAATTAATCATATTAATTTTTATGTTTCAATTAAAAATTCGTAAACAAATAATTTTGAAGGTATAATTTCACAGTGGCGATTGGTTATGGCGTTATGGGTAGTATGGTGTGCACTGTCAATTATTAAAAAATAAATAAAAATATTTTTGTACTTTCGGTGAATTTTTTAAAAGTTCAACACTTGACCATTTTATCGCTAAAGGGGTAGTAACATCACTTTGTGTTCAGAAATTTAGGAGCCGTGTTCTCAAATTTATATAATAGGGTACTTGACTGAAGTTGCAAAAATATTCTAAAAGCATTGTTTTTCTATATCAGCTAAGTGATTTTTTTATTTTCGACAGATTCTGTAAAAAATCATCAAAAAAAATAACCCTCACTATAGTGACGTCACAGTTTGAAGTAACTAAACGTCAATGTCAATATTTATAACCTCAAAACTTTGATTATTTTCATAAAATGTCAAAGTAAAAGCAAGTATTTATTTGAATTCTGATCGATTATTATTATTATATACATAAGCTAATAGAAATATTCAAAAGAAAACACAATTTCACCTCACCGATGAAAATTATCAAAATCGACATATCTAGCTACAAAATGTTACGTCATTTTCAAGAAATGGCGCGTTTTCACTAATTTGAATATTTGTTGAAAAATGGTGATTTTCAAAATAAAATTTCTAAATAGTTATCAAATTTTTTTATGTTTCATCATTAAAACTGGGCATATGTAATGATAATGCATAGGTAGAATTATTTAACATTTGACACAAATTTTAAATACAGTCAAGTATCGTATTAAAAGAATTTATTGGTATTCGGTTTGGTACATAAGAAAGTAGAGGCCTTAGGATAGGAAAAGAATTTTTTTTATACAGTTTTTAAGAATCAAATAGTGATGCAGCATCAAATAGTGATGCAGCATCAAATAGTGATGCAGCATCATGCAAAACAATCACTTTTTTCTACCTTACTATATCTTTAACTCTTCTGATGATTAAGACGAGTTAACTCGTCCCGCAATATGGCGGCTCAAAGTGTTTTGATTATGTAAATATTCACTGGTACAACTGCCGCTATCTGTTACAGATTTGTGGAAATACGGTATAATTGTAAGGAATGTTCCATTTTACCAACATAGTTTAGTATAATTTATATTTTGCGAATTCCTAGGGTGCCACTTCTTTTATGTTGGCATCACTGATTTTGTTTCTTTTTTGTAACCGTATCTATTGTACTTATCACTGACAATAAAAGGCCTGACATTTTGAAAAAAAAATTTCTCTACGGTCCAAATAAAAGAGTTAATTTTTATTCAATTGATTTCAACTTTTAACTGTAGTAGCTTAATAACGAGTTTTTGTTTTAGTGAATATTGTAGAATTTTTCCCATAAATTAAATTTTGTCAACTTTATGACATATTTTCGACCGATTTTTCGGAAGCAATTTTTTTTTAAATCGATGGCAATTTATGAAAAATCAGTTTATAAAAAATCAAAAAAATCTTACGACGTTCACTAGAGAAACTTATTATTAAGCTACAGTTAAAATTTGGAGCCAATTGGATAACAATTAAAAGAGTTAAAAATACAGTAAGAGGAAAAAAGTGATTTTTTGCAGACGATGCTGCATTGCCATTTTATTCTTAAAAATTGAAAAAATTTATTTCCATACCCTTAGACTTGTATTTTCGTGTGTACCAAACTAAATACCGGTTAATTTTTACATTTTATTTACTTATTTATTTATTAATTTTTTTTTTTTTTTTGTATATTTATCGGGTTTTTCAGAAATAACTTTATAAAATATCAAAACTGTTCGAGTATTGAATCGCGTTCGAGTATAGGGGCTTTTACCCTATATGTAAATTTGAGAATATGAGTAAGTGAATTTGTGAACACAAGGTGATATGATATTAGTCCTTATATCATACTCATCAAAATTTGATACCACATGAACCACTGGTGCTTCAAAGTGCCTTACAATTTGCTAAAACCCTTACCAATTTTGTTCTTTATATTTATACATTCAGTATTGTTACTTACACCATCGCCATTGAAACTTAGTATTATGTAGAGTAGGAATTCACTATATCGCGATCTCTTTTCATATACCAAAAAAAAAAAAAAATGTGTAGACACGTGTAAGTGCCTCTAAAATTGGATTATGTGAAGTTTTTCGTTTATAAGGGTTGTTTTTAAATTATGCTTATCTTAATCTTTTGATCGTAAATATTTGGTGAACGGTTGTAAGAAAACAATTAAGAAATGTTTAAAAGTTTATTCCAAATATATTACGATTGTTAAAATGTACTTTTCGTTATCGAAAATTATCGATAACCGAAAATATCAAAAATTCACGATTTCAAAATAAATTTTAATCATGATAATCCAGCTTTAGAAGCACTTCTGACAGTAATAATGTAATACCCATTGTCAATGTGTTAAGGACTACTTTTTTTGTGCAAATTCGGATACTGATTTTTCAAAGAAATCCAATATTTGTTTAAATTAGCAAGGCTTGTTCGAGCAGCAATTTTGGATAGTACCAAACTGTCAGGATTATGCGCAAAGCAATTTTAGTATGCGCAGAGCGGTCTTAATAATGACTAAAAACGTTTTGCGCACAATCCTGACAGTTTGGTACTATCCAAAACTGCTACTCGAACAAGTCATAAATAATTTATGATCCATGAATAATAATGACTCGCTATGAATATTAGTTATTTACTAATAATAAATAAAACACTGAAGAAATATCACTACTACTTATTTAGTTTTGTGGCATGTTTCGACTTGAAACACTCTTTTGACTATTTTATGCGCCACAGTGATTAAAGAGTGTTATTAGTTCTGTCATAGGCATGTCCCTGCCACTCTGCATATAGTCCATTATAAAAAAATGGAACGTTTTCTGACGCCGCTGTAACTAATATACCAGATGGCGTTAATGTACTGGGATAAAATTAGAGTCGGGACATGAGTTTCGATAGTTCGCTATTTTTCATCAGATTCATCTAAAATAAATTGGAAATAAATTAAATATTTAAAAAAATACTTTAATTCAACCTAGAAAGATTAATTAAATTAAAAAAATTTAATTCTTCGTTAACACATAACTTGGTGACGATACTTTTGTACTCAATCATATGATAATTAATTTTGACATCTATTTGATGAAAAATGCTCACATGTCCCAACTCTATTTAGTATACCCCCTATACCATTAGCGCCACGTAGCAAACGTAGCAAACTGTGACATTTAATGGTCCGTCCTTGAAAACAAGTGGCAGGGAACGGTCATAGGTAAAAACTTAAAAACGTTACGTCACAATTCAAAAATTGTTAAATTCTTGTAATTTTTAAATTAGCTGAGCATAAAAATTTCTTGTAATTTCAAAAAATGGTCTTTGTTTACTTTTTAAAATAATTTAAAACGATTATTTGAATAATTACAATAAGTGCTTTTAGCAGGTATATAGTTGCTTTTATATTTGAAACGAATTTGCTTTGCTTAGCTTTCAATATTGAATTTTAAAAGCAAAATTTCTCTCTTGTTTATTATTATGTTTTGGAAATGAAAGTTGGAAGACCATTTTTACTTTTACAAATCACATCATATTTACCTGCCTTTTTAAATCGTTTACAGTAATAATCACTCATATATGTTTCGCTAAAACCGTGAAAAACTGTTTCTTATATTTCACTTGTTACGTATTTTTCATAAATATATTTTACTTGTATTTCGCTTGCATTTTGTTTTTTGTTTTGCATGTAAACGCATTTTTAGCATCTGATTCAACGAGCGTGGCGAGCGCTGGTACGTGCCCCACAGCTCCTTTCAATCCAGCTGCTGATTTTCATAGTCTGCCAGATGATGTAGCCAATCATGATTTACAAACATTGGAAACATCTCAACCGTTTGGTAAATTCGATAGCTTTTTGTTTTTGTTATTTGTTTATATTTATATTTTGTTACATACAGGGTGTCTCACTTCAATTGCACAATTTTTCATTTTTTTTTACTATAATGCATCAGTTAAAAAATTCAACTGGTTATCGTTACTTAACCAAATAACATGTACATTTGCATGGTAATCAAAATACATAAAATATGTACCGTAAAATGGATCAATTGGGAAGTTTTTGATCTTTGCTCTCGAACGAAACGTCCTACTTTTACGAAATTTGGTGAAAATATTGAATGTCCCAAACCGTTGGACGAGTTCATTAACCAGGCACGTCCGATGCCTGAAACATGTTTTTTTGGCAATTTTTGAAAAAAAAATAGTTTTTTGCCAAAATTTCCTTTATTTAAAAATTTTTGTGACATTTTTTTACAACATTGAAACGAGGAGAAAAAAATCACACAAAAAAGGTCTTTAAACTATTATTCTGTGTCAACTAGTTTCCGAGAAAAACTAATTTTTTTAAATGGAAATTCGCTATGTTATGCTGCGACAGGGGTATTTTACATATTGGATGATATAGAACAGACTAATTTAGTACTTTGTTCTTTATTTTTCACATTTCGAAAATTTATTTTCTTTTTTCATTTAGTTGGAACATCGTATAAAATGATCAGTTGATATTCCCCTCGCTCTTGAGGACAATTAGAACAAATGGTGGTAGAGGGGGCAATAGGAAATATGTACAAATTTTCAGCTAGTGTTCGTGTGATGGATCCGTAATCATAAAAATGTTATAAAAGAAAAAAAATCGAGGCTGTAATTTTTTTTATGATTTATTTTGGTAAAAATTCTTTTATCATCTTAAATTTTTAAATATTTTTGAATTGAGTAAAAAAAATTTAAGTTCTATATGGACGTATATGTAACTTAACTAAAATTAATAGAAATGGCGATAGGAGGAAGGATTTGTATTATAAAAAAATTCCGAAAAACGAACATAAAATCGTATAATAATTATATTACTGTACATTATACATAATATATTTTAGTCTTCTCCTATTTTGTATGTCAGGTTATTCCTTCAGAAGCAAGTTTTGGGAAATTCGCTAGGTTATACAGGATGTTACGACATAATATTTTTTAAGGATACACTGGTGTAATTGAGGTGGAACACCCATTGTATATTTGTAATTTATTTAAGACTTTTTTTTTTTAATTTTTCAATGATAAATAGATTTACTGCTTTTTTTCAATTTCATTTTTAGATTGTTCTAGTTTTTGTTAAATATTGCTGTATATAATCATACGAAATATTTATGGAATGTTTTATGGATTAATTAAAGAATATGCATTTTTGCTTAATTTGTATATATGTTATGTATAGTATAACAATTAAGTTTTTATTGATAAATAAAAGGCATGACATTTTTAAGAAAAATAATTGTTTTAAAGGTTAAGAAATATAACTAAAACATCACTGTTAATTTTACAGATTCTGCACATGCACTTTTTGTACGTGCAACCTACTTAGTATGTCATCGTTTAATTTCATCATGGAAAACTGATTTAAATGTATCATTGGCTGCTTTGGAACTTTTGATGGGGCTATCAAGAATTCATATAAAGGAGTCAGGTAAAAATAATTTTAATATAAGGCGACCAACTTTTTCACTAGTCACTGCGGAATAATATCACGAACTTGGACCTTATTTTTATTCGTGTGATATTTTGAAAAATTCCCAAAAAACTGATGCGCAAAAAAAAGAATTACATTTTTACAAAAAATACAATTGATTAGTAAAAACAAAAACACTGACATGTAAAGGTTCCGAGGCTGGACCACAATACAACACAATTTTTTTGTTTGAAAAAAAGAAAATATTATAATTAACTTTGGCCGGATCATATATTCAATAAAATAGTCGGAAAGCGACAAATCATATAACGCGACCTAATATTATGCCAACTAATGGTGGAAATGATTCCAGACTACAAGGATTCGGTCCAAAACTAAAAAATTACTTTTAAGCAATTAGCTAACGCTATCTGAATTACATGGTAGACGCAATGGTCGGAAAACGACATTTCATATTACACGACCAAATATTATTCCAACTAATGGCGGAAATGATTCCAGGATACAATAATACTATTTAAAATTAAAGAACAGCTTATAAATATTTCTGTAATACTTAAGAAAGTGTCGATATGTATCTGAATTACATGGTTGGCCAAGTGGTCGGAAAACGGCATTTCATATTACACGACCAAATGTTATTCCAAATTAATGGCGACAGTTTTTTCAGGATGCAGTAATACTATTTAAAATTAAAGAACGGCTTTTAAATATTTCTGTAATACTTAAGAAAGTGACGATATGTACCTGAATTGTATGGTCGGAAAACGACATTTCATATTACACGACCAAATATTATTCCAAACTAATGGCGGAAATGATTCCAGGATACAATACTATTTAAAATTAAAGAACGGCTCATAAATATTTCTGTAATACTTAAGAAAGTGTCGATATGTATCTGAATTACATGGTAGACGAAGTGGTCGGAAAACGACATTTCATATTGAAGTCCGATTGTCTGTCTGTCACACCCTTATAATTCCTCCACATGCTACTGCTACATAATATGTAAATCTCAACAAATTGATGTACAGTAAACATAATTATTCTTAATTTCTTGAAATACATTCCCATGTTAGAAAATGTGGATGAAAAATTAGGAAATGGAGATGGAAACATTATATGGGACATCATTAGAAAGAGCTGTTAAAATGAAGTTAAAATTTATTTGATCATTTTTAATTTTTAAATCCCATTTAAGAAATACTAATCTTCAAAGTATGCCCACAGTATAAATAAAAGATTATTACCACAGGCAGTAGCGAAACGCACTTGCTGTCCTTTTTTGATATAAGTACAAACAATTTTGTATGTCCTTTTTTACTTATGTGATTTTATGTGTTTGTACATGTGAGATTGAGGGTTGATAATGGTCATGTTAAATTATATGAACAACTAAAAGCAACTTTCTTCAAAATGAATTGAGCAAACGCGAAATTGACGACAGTATTCAACACGAGAATTTAGATCGTCACGACCTATTAGCACCAACCACTGTCGAAATCGAAAATATTAACTGAATTATTATAAAATATTAATAATTATTTATTATTTAACGTATTTTTACACAAGCATTCAAATTATAATAATACTTACAAATTTGCATCAAACGGCACTCAGAAAAAAACATAAATTGAAATTTTGTTTTGAATGATTTAAACAAAATTTAGCAGCACAAGAGTTATCACCAGAAAAGAGTTATTTTAAGCCACCATAATAATTAAATAAATACATATCAGAAATATCTTACAGATCACAAAACACTAAAATTACAAGGAAATATCAAAAATAACTGATGGCAAGCTTTAATTAAAAAAAATTTAATGACAGTTAAAATTCCACTGCCATCGTTGTTAAAAATTTTAAAAAAGTCAGTGAAACTTAGACAAAATTAAATAATTTACATAATTATCAACTGTAAATTTTCACAAAATAATTTGACTTGCAAATTTATTTTTCTAAATTAAATTTACTTTAGTGATGATATTTTCACTGTATTAGTATGCATAATGTTATGCATTATTTAGGTACATAACATGGATAACCCTTTGGAATTTTTGAATTCCAAATGACACTCTTACGTCATCTCGTTTCGTAACTGTTTGTGAAACAAACTATTATTTAAACTGTGCTTATATTGTTTGAATTACAGATGCATTAGAATGTAAACGAGCGGTAAAGTGGCTTTGTGATTACATTATTTACCAGTGTTGGCGACCACCGCAAGCACATTCCAAAGATTTACATTCCACCATTGTGGCCGCATTCCATTGTTGTTCTGTTTGGCTTGTGGCGCATCCTTACTTATTGCAAGATAAAGATTGTTTATATACGGCACTTGAAGTGGCTGAACTAGGCATATCTGGCACAAAATCAGTTGGAAAACCGGGAGAATCGGTTACAATGAAAGATGAGAAACAACTTAAACCTGCGTCAATGCGTGTACGAGAAGCCGCTGAGTACTTACTTTCTGTCATTATGGAACAAGTAATTTTTATTTTTTAAATTTTTAAAAGCTTTTATTTAACTTGCTATGTTAGTATGTTGGTTTAGATCAAATCTTGGAATCAAAATTTAGACAGGTTCTAATTGAGCTAGAGGTTTCAAATTTTGCATACGTGTCTAATCTTGATGACAATGCAATATTATATAATTAGTTTTTCCCTAAATTGCCCCAAACCAAAATTGTTGATTTTTAGTCCTATGCAACTTTTTGACATTTCGAATTGTCAAATATTATCCATTGATTTTACATTGCAATTTTTTGTTTCCATAGTTATGTCTGATTAGGGTAAATTAACCGATTAAAATATAGGTAAAAAAATTACTTCTTTATTATTTTTTTTTAAATTAATTGTAATCAGACTAAAGAGTAGAAAATAAAGTAAAAAAATTTTTTTTTACGAAAAAGCTTTTATTTAAAAATGGGCTAAAAAAAATGAAATAACTACTGAGTGAAGTTTGAAGCACTATGCATCATTTTTTTAAAAGCTTGAGGCGTTTAATCAAGTTTGGTAAGTACTGAAAAGTAAAATAGCTACACTTATATCCAAAACAGAAATAATTAATGATAACGCCTCAAGCTTTTATAAATTATGTTGCATATTGCTTCAAACTTCACTCAGTAGTTATTTCATTTTTTTTAGCCCATTTTTAAATAAAAGCTTTTTCTTAAAAAACATTTTTTTTTTACTTTATTTTTTCGTTAAAGTTTTATTGGTAAAATTTAAAATGTTTCTAAATTAAGGTTGGCTATTTTCCGAGTGAATGTGGCCCTGAATCTCTAAGTTCATTATTAAATGAAGTATCACTCTTGAAGCATTGTAATTTATGGTCGAATGACAAAAATGAATTGGAAGAAGCTATACAACATTTTCGTTATTTCGTTGCTGAGAACAATACAATTTTAGCACTATTAGAAGAACCGTTAGGAAATGATCAGGATCCACAACCAACCGTGACATTAATTATACGTGGCCCATTTGGACGATATTGTTGGACAATGCAATTACGACATTTACCACGATATAAATCCGGATCAAAGTATCATGCTACAAATTCAACACGACCAGTTGCTATGCATGATCCACCCGCGCAGCCGCAAGTTCACCAAACGTATTTCCCAGAATCCGTTGATCGAATTCCAACATTTAAAGTGTTAGTATTTTTTTTTTAATATACTAATTTTTAATAGTTATTTGGCTAAATTATTTACATATTTTTAGGACACCTTAAATTTAATAGATTTGAGCGTTACTTTATGGTATTTCAACCATATTTTGTTATTAACAAATTAAACATTTTAGATTGCAAAAAATATTCTTTTTTGTTTTATAAATATTGATGAAAATTATACTACATTTCATGCCTTATAGTTTCCCAAACTTTTTTCAAATAGACTACCTCAAACATTGCCTCAAATAGAGTTGATGAGCAAAAAAAAAAAACTCTTAGTAACTTGACTCCATTTCAAGATCTCATGATCTTCCTACTTTCCATAAAATTTTCCGCGTACGCCATTTTTAAAAATTTTTTCGCGGAGCACTTGGCGATTGCTCGCGGAACACACTTTGGGAACCACTGCCTTATATACGAAATAATATCTACATGTAACACACGTAAGATACAATTGCAGAAAATAAAATGGAATTAAAATATCGGTATAATCATTTAAAAATTGATTCGAGTTATTTCACAAATTTCTATCCTTTATTTGCTTTGTAACAAGATTTCATGTAAGATTTGGACTGTTACTTGTCTTTGGACTGTTACTTGTCAGTACACATTAAACTATTTGAATTATTTGACTTTCTTTGAGTGACATGAAACATACATACAACTAAAGCAAGCTAGACTTTTCAGGGAAAAACATAAGGTAAAATAATGGAGAAGCTATTGGCGACGCAAAGATTCTCACTACGCCTCTGGTGGTAAAACTATAACTAATATCAAGTAAAAATATACGTGTATGTTTAATTGGTGATATAAAATCTAGTAATCCGCACATAATTTGTATAATACATATTTCTATTTTCGACGCAAAAATTCTCACTCGCGCCTGTGGTGGTAAAATTAGAAATATACATTTTTCTATCGACAATTAGGCGTGTACAAAAATTTTTATATTTGATAGATTTGAGCGTTACTTTATGGTATTCCATTTTAAAATTAAAAGACAATTTTCACTTGGCTAATACCACTTTATTTAAAGTTTTTAAATATCTGTGACATGTTTCGGACCCATATGGCCATTAACGAACAGTTACTAAAGTGGTATTAGCCAAGTAAAAATTGTTTTTTAATTTCAAAAATTTTTACTTGATACAGCTTCTAATTTAAAAAACCAGGAGCGCTCGCGTAATCTTTGCGTCGCCAATTGACAATTTAACGTATACAAATTTTTTTTACTTGATACAGCTTCTAATTTAAAAAACCAAGAGCGCTCGCGCAATCTTTGTGTCGCGTCATCAATTATAATCTTAACTGTCTTTCAATTAGATGAATATTTAGGAATAAAACAATGTCAACTCTCAGTTTATTTACCCTCTATAACGCTATTGCAAAGAACAGTTCGTTTTCTGGGCGTTATAAAAACTCCCATTGTACATTTTCGGTTCCTAAGCGCAATAAATATAATACTGTTTTTCATATTGCAACCATTTTAATTATTTTTTGTAGTGATACTTGCATTCCAACATTAGATTCACTCATATCAAACGAAAATGCATCCGAATTCGAACAGTTTACTCAACTGATTGAGCATCAGAGTTCATTGGAGACCGCGTTCTTGAAGAAAAATATAAGCGACAATGATCATGAACTGTCAAATGAATGTGTACCACCAAGTATTTGCCATGAATTTCAAACAGCGCGATTATTTTTATCACATTTTGGTTTTATATCGTACAGTGAAAATTCGGAAGAGAATGACATGCCAAAATTAACAGCACTCGATTCATCGTTACCAGGATTTTGGAATGAATTAGAAATACTGGATCGAATGAGTGCTCGTACTTGTGATACAGTTCACATATTTTATGTTGGTGCTGGGCAACGTACGGCCGAAGAAATTGTTTCAAATGTTACACACGAATCAAATGTTTCGACAGCATTTTTAAATTTCTTAACAAGTTTAGGTTGGCCGGTTGATGTATCGCATCATCCAGGTAAAATCTTCATCGTTAATAAATTCTGTAATTGTTTGTTGTTGTAAATTTTGTATTGTTTAGGTTGGTCAGGTCATATTTCAACAAGCTGGAATTGTGATGTGCCTGAATTAAACCAAAAATCAAATGATGTAACACAACACGGCGGTAGTTTGTACAATGGTGAAAAACAGATATTGTATTGGGCGGATGTTAGTTCGGAAATTGCATTTGTTGTTCCGTCTAAATGTAAATTAGTTGACAGTGGATCAGATGAAACACTTTCAACATTTGATGGTTCATCGTTTAAAAGTTAGTTTATCACTATGTAAACAAACTATTTTATACTAAGTTTCTCTTTTACATCATTTTTTACGTGGCATCAGTGGCGTAGCATGCCTTGAAAGAGCCCTGTATCAAAATTAGTTGGGGGGGAGTGGCAAATGAATGGTAAAGATTTCTCACGAAAGAAACAAAAGTGCTTACATTAAATTAAAATAAATATTTATTGATTATAAGGGTGTCTACACAATCAATGAAATAAGGAATAAGAAATATGCCATTTCATGACGTTGAATGGAACTTTAACGTAACTGCCCATAGGTATAAGTATTTAGGTCTTTTGTACATCAAAATTCATTAAAAAATAACATTCGTGATGACTTTTTTTGTCACTAAAGTGAAAAAAATCACGAATTTTGACGTAAAAAAGTACCTACATATTTATATCTATGAGCAGTTACGTTAAAGTTCCACTCAACGTCACTAGATGGCATACTTCTTACTCCTTATTTCTTATTTCTTATTCCTTATTTCATTGATTGTGTAGACACCCTAAGTTATCGCTTCCTTCTAGAAATTGAGCTAGCCAAACAATTCAAATTAAGTATACACTTTTCTTGCCTTTTTCGGCAAATTGATTTATTAAATCATCTATAGCTGAAGACGGTTTCAGTTTTTCTAAAATTTCTGTCTCTATAGACAATAGCGACAAGTCTGATAGCTGTTCCTACCCTATCGAAGTCCTTCGGTAATTTTATGAATTTAAAAATTTAAAAACATCTAATGTGCATCAAATTTCAAGAGAGCATCAGCAGCGGATCATGTAGCATTAGACGTATCAGAAATGTCATGATGCTGCATCGATGCGGTAAAGTTTGCATTTTTGAAGTTACCCATGTTGCCAACTTTTGGACGCACGCTTAACTCAGGAAGTGAAAACTCTGTAAGCACGTATGACAGTTTTTTTTTATGTTTTTTTTTCCCGGGAAGCACAAGATTAAGTAACATTTTGGATAACATTTTACTAATTTTTGCTTACACACGTTAGGGGCCTCTGTAGCCCGGGGGCCCCGTATCATTGATACAGCTGATACGGCGGTAGCCCTGCGTGGCATTGAATCGGTTAAAAAAAAATTAATTCAAGTTATTGAGAGCACGAAGTCTAAAATATAACTCGTTTACGCTAATGACATACGATTTTTAGCTGCTCTTTAAAGATTTTAGTGTCACAGTAATGCTTAATGTTTTTCTAAAGTTTTGAAATTCTTGAAAAACTTGTAATTTTCTTATTTTAGCTTGGTATGATGATGAACATTCCACAAAGACTAGATCATCCATAGATTTTGAGCGTCAGACATCTATTGGTGATTCCGGTCGACGACGAAATACTTCACGTTCTCAAAGCAATCAGCATTTAGATGCTAAAATTTTAATTGCATGGCTTGAAAATTATGAAGATTATTTATATTTACCAACAGGTACTTGATAAACGTTATTACGGTATTTGACAATTTTTTAAAATTTTGATCGATAAGATATAGTATGCTTTTTAAGATATAGTATGCTTTTTATTTTTATTTATTTAATTTTTTGTAGATGATTTATTACAGTGTATGAAAACAGGAAAGGAAACCCAAAATGCTCCCAAAAGTTCAGATGTTATTATAATATTTCTACATGAATTAAAATCTGGTTTATTAAGAGTTCATTTAAAAGGTCCTATTGGTCGTATGAATTTTGCTACACCATTAGTTGATGGAATGATTGTAACTAGTAAGGTGTTAGGTCCACTTGTACGACAGACAGCCTTAAATATGTCCAAACGACGAAGACTTGACTGTGATATGTAAGAATTTTATAACTATAATCTTGTTTTAAGGTCTAAATTACTGCTTGTATATTTTTAGGTATCAACCACCCCATGTGCGACGACGTTTAAAAATTCAAGATATTATGCACAATTATAAAAGAGAAATGACGCATCCCGAATTACTTACATCGTTATTTAGTAGCTTTTGAAGAGATACTTAATTTTTTTTTAGTATTATTTTATATCCGTTTTGAAATTTTTTTATTTAATTTGTACTTAGTGTATAATTATTAACAATACATGACAAATGATTATTTAACATATCTTTAACTCCTTCAATTAAATACATTCAAAAATGTTTTCAGCTCAAACTGTCACACTTTTTATGACAAGTCCAATCCTTTATCTTACGCTGATCTCCTCTGTTTAGACGAGACTATTCCTTCTACTAGCGTATCATTTAACGAAAATAGAAGAAAAAAACGAAGAAAAATATTTACAGATGCGATCAGAAAAAAAACAAACAAAATAAAAAGAAAAATAGTTAAAGCAAGTTGCAGCTAAATTTGCAAAAACTAACTCCGAAAATAATAGAGGGGCTGTAAAAAGATAAGCCCAAAGTCACCCCAAAAATATATATAAAAGCCATATACCACTCACTCACTCACTTACTCAGTCACCTATCACGAAATCTCCAGAACATGTAAACTTGAAATTTGGTATGTAGGTTCCTACTGGGTCATAGGGGCTCGTTAAGAAAGGATTTTTAAAATTTTTTAGTTTAACCGTAGAAATTTACGAAAAACTATAAAATGCCAATTTTTTATTATTGTATACTATAGCCATCTATGGACAACTATTTTTTAATCAAATGCTAGCGTCACTATAAATACTACGATTAATGAAAATAATAGGTAAGTTATATGCATAAATTTTGTATTAGTAACATTCTGTTAACTGTCTCTTAAAAAAAAATAAAAACAACTAAGAGTTTATAGTTTTCTTTCCTCATATATGTTTCAAAATAACTAAATTTTCGATTTAACAACAATTTATCCGTAAGAATACCAAAATAAATTGTTTTTAGATAAAGTTTTAACAAACAAAAAATAGCACTGTTTGAAGGCATCAATCTAAATCGATTTTTTAATATTTTTTATCCAACTTCAAACTTAGTCATCATTGCTCCCCGAAAGAATAATTGTTCTACTATAATTTAATAGCTCTTCACATCATTTCAGTAGCATTCCAATCCAGTGATCGAAACCAGTGCTGCAATGTCACTGGAATAATGTAGATCGGCACTGGAATGTACCCATTCCAGTAAGCAATCCAGTCCAGTGACTAGAATGACGGTCTACTTTTCATTCCAGCTAGCCTATTCGAGCTAGCCAGCGCCACTGGAATAGTGTACACGGCCAGTCCAGTGCTGGATTAAGCGTTGAACAGTGAACAAGCATTGTTGTTTTTTTGTAATATAATTAAATGACTGGAATGGACCATTGAATGACTGGAATAATGTAAACTATACATATAATCCAGTCCAGCACTGAACTGGATTAGCTCACTAGATTACTGGACTGGAATAATGTGAACAGGCTATTAGAGAGATATGTGTGTTCGTCTTTACGTCATGAAAAGTCACTTGAAAGTTCATAAAAATTATTTTTCATTTTGTTCCTATTCATCTATCCGAGTCCCGAGTCAATCCGTTTACGGTAATATATAAGTACCGGGTTTCTTCGGACAGGTCAGGACCGTACTTATTTCAATAAAATTTTGCAACTAAATTACATTAAATTATGCACATTTGAATGAATATAATTGGTCAAAAATTACATTTTTCACCATTTAGAATACTAACAGCATTTTTTATTTGACGAAAGTAAGAAAATTCAAAAAATCGGAAAAAATTTTTGTAAAATATATTGAAAAGTTGTTGAATATTTAAACGGTCCACTATAATAGCTAAGACGTACGTATTTACTAAGATTTTTCATTAGTGAAAAACAAATTTTTAACAAGCAACTATACTTCTATCTCTCAAAATAGAAAACAATAAAAAAAGATGCATTTATTTAATTTAAATGACATGTCACATAAATCACATACATAAAATAAACAAAAATAATTTTGATAGTCAATTAAAATTACAGTGGCATTTTTCAGTTGTGCAGGTAATAAATAAAAGAAAAAAAAGGATGTTTACATAAAATATGTATAAATAATATTTTGATACACATATGTATGTGTGTGTATGTAACTTGTGTACGTTGTTTTTATGAAAATATTTTGAACTTTTAGTTACATTGAGTGCAATATGTATACCTGCATATGCTAAAGACGAAACTGTCTGATCCGAAAGAAATCCGATACCTGGTAACCCTGGTAATATATTATATAACCAAACCCACTGAGTACTCAATCGAACATATTAACATAATATGTTTCCTAGAGATATCACAGGCATTAAATTGTGAAGTTATGACTCCATTTTATTAAACCCAACTTGTAACCATGAAGACTTCTTTATAAATATTAGATAAACCATTAAATTAATGGTTTAACCGCCATTAACGTAATCACATCAGTCAATTTTTTTGCTTCAATTTCTTAACACTATGAGGCCCGAGCACTTTCACAACAAACTTCCCCGGAAGCCGGCAATATTTGAAAAAAAAAAATTATATAAACAAATACATAAAATAAAATGATTCAAACATTGAATAGATTCAGTACCGTTCAACATTTACATATGTATGTGTAAAACTGTAAACATACAGTCATAAACGCACACATAAACGTGATATGTACATACTACATAATTATACAATGACTACATTCAAATCAATTTTATTTAAAAACATAAATTATATTTTTTATGCATTTTTTGTTTATCTTAAAATGTTTTATATTTTATACGTACATAGAAACCAAAAGAGTAGTGTGTGTTGGTATGTATTTGTGTGTGTTTGTGTTGGTATGTATGTATCGCACACATAATACGTAACCAACTTACTAATCAATTAATCATTGATCGCGGTCGGCCTCTGGGGATGTTTTGTTTGGTTTCAGATGCCGAATCCATGGGACTGAAAGTGTTAATGTATTTGTAAAACACAGCATTCTCTCTAGTAGATATTCTCCTCAATGATATAAAATCAGCATGGTATTCAAAGAGCTGTACATAAATTTTGACGATCACTGGTTTCTTTTCAGTCAGTAAAAAGAAAACGATGATGTTCAGGAACACAATTCAAGAATATAAGTTTAAAAATGCCACATTAGCTTAGTTAACTTATTATGTGTCAAAATTGTACATAAGTTTTAATAAAATATTTAAAAAATGGAAGAAAATAAATTAAATATAGGTGAAGACATTCAAAATATTTTAAAAATTTTACCCAGAGATATCGAAGGTGTGCTTCAGTTTGACTTATTTATTTAAAACTTAAATTTCATTTCTTAATTTAAAACTGAAACAATTTTTTTAGCACCATGGTTCGACAAGAATGAATTTTTTAAATATATTCAAAAACTAGGCAGTTTAGATTTACAACAGTTACATAAAGAGAAACAAAAATTAACAGAAGAATCAATAGACATTGCTACACAAACGCAAGATTTAGCTATAAAAAATTATAAGAAATTTATTGAAACAGCAGAGAATACACGAAATATTTATCAACAATTTGAAAGTACTGAATCAAAATTGAATGAGTTAGTTGAAAAATTACCATCGTTTGAACAAAAGTGCAAACATTTTACAAATGAATCAAATGAAATAAGTTTACATAGGCGACTAAGTACATTAATGTTTCAAAAAACATCACAACTAACTGAATTTCTTCAGTTACCTGAACTAATGGAAATAAGTATTTCGGAAGGGAATTATGAAGATGCTTTGGAAATTGTTGATTTTATACGGAGATTGTCACATAAATATCCCGAAATTAAAATATTTTCAGTAAGTTAAAAATTATTTATATGATTATTCTGTAAGAAATTACAGCAATCCCCTGAAGAACATGATTAATTGGTTCCGTGTTCTTTAAAACCGTGTTGTTTCAGACTACAAAAGACAAAATTTCATTTAATATACATGTGTATGTAATGTGTATTTATTTATTTCAATTAAAAATTTTTATTATTTTTAAGTTTTTTATTATGTTTGTTTATAAATGATGCTTTACGTTATTGAAAACTTTGATCGTAAATATCTCGTAAATGAAATTTTTGAAGGATTAAGCGAAGCAAGTTGTGGGTATTCCAAACGTATTGCAACTAGAGATGTCGATTTTAAATCGATTAATCAAAGCTTAAAAAATCGATTCTTTTTTCGATTTTTTCCATTTGAATCGATTATTAAAAGTAAGAGATCGATAACCGATATTTTTAAAAAATAATTTCATTTTAATTGTAATTCTACAAAGAAACATGTGTTAAAATGAAACATCAAAAACGTTATTGTTAATTATCAGTTTTTACTCGTTATTATCAACGAACCCTTCATATAGCTCTACATATATACGCACTATCTTGTCCAGTAGAAGACTATTAATACAAAAGGAAGGAAGACCACCTATTTGACAAACGATCCCTTTCCCACAAAAACGACTTATTTAGAACGCCTTTACAAATATAATGTAAGGCGTTTTTACACGATATTACCCATGTATCAATTAAATCCCTTAACAAAAATTATCAGTTAATTTTATTAAACTTCTCAAAATTTCGATTTTTTAGATCGATCTCACAGAATCGATTTTTTTAGCCGATTTTTTTTATGTGATTTCTTTAACTTCGATTTAAATCGATCTTTTTTTTTTTGGAGAATCGACATCTCTAATTTGCAAATACTGTCAAAACCTACTTTTCGTTATCGAAAATTATTGATATCAAGTTACTCATCATAAACTGATTATAATTGATGAATTCAGGCTCATTAGTCCCATTAATTTAGTCACCAATAGAATATTTTCAAAAATATTAGTTTTCGATACTTTCCGGTGCATCATAGCTCAAAAATAACGAAATTTTTGAAGGCTTAAGCGGGGGCAGGTTGTTGGTTATTCTAAACATATTGGGACTGTCAAAACCTACTTTTCGTTATCGAAAATTATCGATGTCGAAAATAACGTTATTTTCAAAACTTAAATATATGTAAATTTCTACATATTCGTTATCGTTTGTATTATAAAATTCTCTAAAATTTTTAGTAGTTTTTATTTCCAGTATTTTTCCTTTTATAATGACAGATTTAATTTAGGTACACGATTTTTATTCGTATAAATTAAATTCACATGCAACGGATATATTCACGTCCATTAATGACCGGTGTAACTTTATATCAAATATATAATATACATATGTATTTTATTCTTTTTCAAAAGAATTACTTATTTAAAAAATCGTGTTGTTTGAAACTGTGTAATTCGGCGTAAGGTACCCGTGTTCTTCGAGTACCGTGTTCTTCGGGGGTTACCTGTAATTTATATAAAATGTATAATACTTTGTAGGTGTTGTTAAACGAAGTTGAAAAATTGTGGTTAATAATTGTACAAAAACTATTAGCACAGTTACGGTCTGATATTCAGTTACCAAAGTGTCTTCAAGCTGTCGGCTATTTGAGGTGTATGAATATATTTTCAGAAGGGGAATTACGATTGAAATTTTTACAAACAAGAGATACGTGGTTACAGTCACTACTGGATGAAATACCCAAAGACAAACGTATGATAATTTATATTATTATTTTTATTATATAATACAGCTAAACCTTCTTTTATGCGGTGGATAGGGACCGCATAAAAAAAATCACAAAAAAAAAAAATATATTCATAAACATCATAAATATATATAAAAAGTTTAGTATAAAACGTTTTTTATGCAGTGGATTGAGACCGCATAAAAAAATTTTCATCGAAAATACATAACCCAAAACGCTCAGAACCTCACGATATCCTTAGAAGTTGCTTTTTTAAACGTGATAAAGCATTAATTTACACGTGGGGACATTTTATTTCATTTTTACTCCATATTATGAAAATTGTGAAAAATACGTCTTAAAAAAAATTCAATGATGCAATAACTTATATTCTTATGCACTGTACTGATTAAATGCTTAAAAACCATTAAAAAGTATTTTTATCAAAGTAATTATTATAGTTAACACTATGAGGCTCCAGCACTTTCACAGTAAATTTCCCCGGACGCCGACAATATTTTTAAAGAAACTTTATATAAACAAATACATAAAATGATTCAACATGTACATGTATGTGCTGCGTACATACATATATTTGACATTCAAACACTTTCAAATCAATTAGAGAATTACAGAAAGTTTAGATAACAAACTGGTAAAAGTAAATAAAAAAAAAAAAAAAAAAACAAACAAACAAATACTTTTATTAGTTTTTATATTATTTATTTTAAAATTTTTTATAGAAACCAAGAGAGAGTAGTGTGTGTTGGTGTTTGTGTGAGTTGAGTATATACACATCGGTGTGGCAACATCGCACACATACATGATGCGTAATCAATTAATCATTGATCGCGATCGGCCTCTGCGGTTGTTTTGATTATTTTCAGATGCCGAAGCCGTGGGACTGGAAGTGTTAATGTTCACATTATGCATTTTAACGACCATTTTATTAAAAACCGCATTAAAAAAATCGCACCAAAAAAGACCGCATAAAAAAAGGTTTAGCTGTAATCGAATTGACAAGAATTGGTACCACACTTAATTTTCGATACGAATTTTTTATGAACTGAATTTTTTGAAAACTCTTGGAATACTTATAATTTCGTCCTGTCAGTCACACTTTTATAGATTTTATTATAACGTACATCCTTGATGTATATTATATTAAAAAAATTTATACGTTTATATTTTATTTTTAGCTTCACAGCATTTGTGTAAAACAATTGAACTATCAAGGATTCATATATTTCATATAATAACGCAATATAACGCTATTTTCTGTGACGATACAAAATCAACTGTGTTAAAAAATGACTCAAATATAAATGAAACTGCAATATTTCAAAGTTGGATTCAAGAAAAAGTATGTAATACGATTTATGCTTTATAATTACTATGTTATAGGGTAGGGGTTCTCAACCTTTCAGACTCTGAGCCCCCTTCATACTTTGGTGTGAAGTCACGCCTCCCTTTACGGATTAAGTTAATTTAGACATATATGATAAATTTACTTACATTATGTTTGAGTAAAATGACTTTGAACTTAGGCTAGACATACTCTGGTAAGGAATATAAAATTATATTTCTTCAAATACAAATTTTTATTACACAAATCATCGAAAAAGTCACAAGTCAGCTAGTTTCTCACGCCTGGCCGGACGCTCACTTACATTTTATCGAGTTAATAGCTATGAAGAAATTTCAATGATTGTGTGTTTGTGTCCAGCATCAAATTCAAATTTTTGTTGTTGTAAATATACATGCAAAAACAACTGTTTCAAAAACTACAAACTTATTTAATTTCTTTTTAATTTGTTGACGCCTCCCCTGAAATTCTTCTACGCCCCCCGGGTTGAGAACCGCTGTTATAGGGTGTTTACAAGCTCAATAAATATCGAAACAAAATCGAATCAAAACTGATATTTAAAATAAAAATGGCGTATTTTAAAAATGACGATTTAATACTAAATAAACATGTTTTTCGTGGATCATAAATATTAATAAATATTTTATAGACTAACTTATTTTCTTTAAAAGTACAATATGTATTTTAGGGTGTGTATTTTATCTTTTTACTAAACTGTTCTTGTCCTTAAGTTGCTCTTATATCCTTATTTTATTTTGTTATTTTTTAACTTGCTATTCAATTTTAAATTAAGCTAAGAGAAAAATAATTTAAGAATCATTTCAGCTTTCTCTTAGATCAGTTAAGAATTGGTTATGTTTATTCAGTTAGAGTGAGAAATTCATATGATACACAGACCAAAGAACATATTATATATTATATTCTAAAGACATATTGTATCAATGTATAAGTAAAGCACCCAGATACGATCATAAGATCTAATAGTATTCTGCAATATAGTAATCAATGCAATAACCAGTTGTATCCGTAATAACGGTTTCAAACAATTATTGTCAAAATATAATATTGATAATATAAAATTTATCTTCTTTGAGAAGAAACAGCAAAATTTTGAAAGAAAAAAGTGATATTTGGTTTATTTTCAAAATATGTACGTATACAAATTATGTCCTGCAATAATTATAGTCCTATTTGCTGAAAAATAGACAGTACATTATATTCCTTAAATCTCACTCATCTCACCCCCTTACCCGCCTTAAGGAAGCTGCCTATAAACTGGCTTTGGGCTCCGTCTAGTTATATAATATAATAGTGTTCATTGGTCTGTGATATGACACTTCTTGTTGTTATAGCAACCATTTGTTACACCCATAAAGTTATATAGGTCACATCAACTAAAAGTGGTTTGACGTCACCAAATAAATGAAGCAAAAATAAACGAATCTAGTTTTCTGTCTCTTCCTTTTTGTTACATTCATATTTTTATAGTAGAGTAAGGGTGTCTACACAATCAATGAAATTAGGAATAAGAATTATGCCATCTAGTGACGTTGAGTGGAACTTTAACGTAACTGCTCATATATATAAATATGTAGGTACTTTTGTACGTCAAAATTCGTGACTTTTTTCACTTTAGTGACAAAAAAAGTCATCACGAACGTTATTTTTTCATGAATTTTGATGTACAAAAATACCTAAATACATATACCTATGGGCAGTTACGTTAAAGTTCCATTCGACGTCACTAGATGACATACTTCTTATTCCTTGTTTCTTATTTCTTATTCCTTATTTCATTGATTGCGTATGACCCATAACTATAGTAACTTAAGTTTGTATGTCTAATTTTGCTTCAGTGTTAATACCAAAAATGTCCGATTTGTGCCAGTTTTTTCATCCAGTTCGATTTTATTTTGATATTTGTCGAACGTGTAAACGCCCTGTTTGGTTTGCTAATGTTCCATAATTGATTTTAGATTTCCCAGTTTTTAAAAACAATGGAGCAGGATTTAAGTCAGTGTGAAGGATCATCATTTGGGTCAACATTAAGTCAGTGTATGTATTTTGGACTATCGTTCAGTAAAGTAGGCTGTGATTTTCGTGGATTAGCCGCTCCAATAATAAGTAAATGTATAAAACGACATTTTGAATTAACTGTAGAGAACGCAACCAAAAAATTTAAAAACGATATGCAATCTTTTACGCTAATTAACAAAGTGTACAGTACTACAACTTCCAGAAAACAAATTGAAACAACCGATTCTTTGAATCAGAACAGACTCGAAAAGTTACAGGATTTTTATCCATTAGCTGAATATTGTAATGGGATATTAACCGCATTTAATGATTTACGAGTTTGCGCACCGCTCTCGTTAGTTTGTACAGTTACAAAAAGTGTTCAAGCATCGTTACAATCTGTATCTGACGTTATTTTATTATTTTACCAACAAGAACATCAGGCGTTTTCCGAAATTGCCGTAGAACAATTTTCATATTTTTGTAAATGTTACGTATATGAATTAATACCACATTTACAAAACTGTATACGAAAGCTATATCCCCCATTGCAAGTAGCAACTCATTTAGGCATAACTGTACAATATTTAGAAAAAGGAAAATATTTAACGTTAGATCGGGAAGTCATATTGGAATCAATAAAACATTTACTGCCATTAAAAATAGATCCGGAAATTGTTCATAGCATAGAAAAAGAAGCGAAAAATGAAGTGAGTGAAGAAGAAAGTAAAGAAGATGTACTGCACACAACTGAATAACATTATATAATTTTATTTAAGTTTATTTTTATTGTTTTGCATAAATATATGTATAATATTGTTAGTACAGATGTTTTTATTTAAAAATCACTATTTTTTCATAAAATAATAAACTATGAATTTTTATTATATTCAAATAGTTTTCTTTAGTAACATTTTCTTTTTAGAGAGTGTGAATTAATAATAGATTACTTAACAAGGACTGTAAGAGTTTTTTTTGTGGCTTTTTGTGGGTTGACCTTAATTCTATCGGGGAACACTTAGGTAATGATTGCTTGCGGACACCAGTGTTCCGCGGAACACAGTTTAGGAAACGCTGGTATAAGTGATAAAATGTCAAATTCATCATTTAGCTATAACTATAGCTACATAGCTATCACAAATTAATTTTTGTATTTTTTTTTTAATTCGTTGATGTATACCATGTATATTGTATACTATACGTACCTACCCATGTTACTCACGCTACCCATCCTACCCATTGCTTTTGACTATGGAGTGTAGAATATAAGGAGGACTATCTTGTACGGAAAACAACAGAAAAATAGTTCAAAAAGTGTCCCGTTTTAAGTATTAAGTAACAGTTCAAAACTCGCCAGAATAGCGCTAGAGTAGCAAAAGAGTATAGTGATCTTTTTGTGTTGTTTTATAAAAATTTTTAAAATAATAAAACTATTATATGTAACAATTATAATAAAAAAACAATAATTACATAACAACGCGGATGTTTTTCTTTCTTTGTTTACTTTTCTAAATTTACCCTTTTGCTACAGAAGCGCCGCTACTATTTACGCCTTTCTATGGACACTTTCTGACACAGAGATGGTGCTCCTGATATCTACCTGATATCTATTTGACTATCAATGATCAGGACGGCAGATTAACAATTGTCTGTATGGTCATACTTTTGAAAATGTCAGAATATGAACGAATCTTAATGCCCTTAATGCTTTGTATAGTTCAAAGGTTCAGGGGCTCGCGGACGATTAGTAAGAAATCCGCGAAATGTCATTACATTATAATTCATAACTAGAGTCCCTATAATAAATAGAGTCGTGACATGTGTGCTGAACGCTGATTGGTTCCGGCATTTTCTGTCCAAAGTTTGCGTAAAATACATTGGAAATAATTTAAATATTAACAAAAACCATTTACTTTAACCTAGAAAGAATAATTAAATTAAAACCTTTTAATTGTTCATTAATTCATAACTTATTAACAATAATTATGTACTAAAAAATATTTACTCAAACATGTGATAATTGTGAAGCTTCCCGCTCTGTTTTGGATAGAAAATGACTGACATGTCACGACTCTATTTATTATAGGGACTCTATTCATAACCTCATCGGCGTGAGAAGTATCGTTACACTTTAAAACCCTCCCTATTTACAATATACACGTGTATCATTAATTAATAAAAATTAATTAAAAAAAAATTAATAATAAAAAAAAAGTCACCCTGTTAGAAATTGTTGTTTAATATATAATGTATATTAATTATTTGAATGCGTGCCCTCTGGTTTGTAACGGTGAAAGTTCCGTTGGCTAACGTTAGGCTAACAAAATTTTCGTTTGGAACGCCAGCAATATTGTAATTTGTTCTTTATGATATGACAATAAAACTATTTCAAGTAATATTTAAATTACCGCTTTTGTACGGATGCCTTCATTTTTAGACTTTTTTTGCATACACGGAGTTCGGACACCTTATACAGTCACCATTGATTTAGGAATGTCTGTCAAAATAACGACTGGATGAAGAGGTCCGTGGGAAAAATGTTGAGAACCTCTGGTATAGTTTTACATATTGTTAAAAGGTACATATCGTACGTATTGATTACAAAGTTACTTAACTTATAAGAAGTACATAAAAATTTAACACCCATCCGGTCATTAACGTGGTAAGACGTCAAGTGAAACCTTACTAATTCATTCACCACGTTGTACGACGTCAACAATTCCATATAAAGAGTATTAACTATCAAATTAGTGTACCAGTTGGTCATTACGTCATAAATCTTCATGACCGTCATGTAGTGTGTTCGCTCATAATTATGGAGTATAATGCTTTACATTATTTTACTGAAAGAAAAGAAAAAAAATGCCGCAGAAAAATGTAATGCGCGTTGGCTTTATTGTAGAAAAAATTTATTTTCAAAGAAATGTAAGTGGGGAAATTTATCTTCGTCAGTTCTTTAAAATAGTTAATAAAAACTACAAAGATGATTTCCAGTGGAATAAAAATCAACTAAAAATGGTATGACGTCATTAATAAATGAAGCAAAAATAGACGTACAAAATTAAGATATATATGTAAATATAATAAACGTTAAAATTAAGATACTAAAATAACTACTCTAATATAAATTCAACAAAAGAGACAAAAAGCTAAGAAAAACGTCTAATTATGTTTAATTTTTTGCATTCGTTTGATGACGTCAGACTATTTTTAGTTGATTAGACCTATACCAGGGCTTCTTAAACTATGAGTCGCGACCCCATTTGGGGTCGCCTAGCGAAATCTTGGAGTCATAGCGAAAAATTTTTTATATGTATATATATATTGTTTACCTAAGCAATAAATCCTCACAAAATACTCTCTATTTGGGGTCGCGAATGAAAAAAGTTTAGGAAGCCCTGACCTATACTATCAACTCTGACTAAATGACTTCACTCAAATATTATTTTGACATGAATAGGCCTGACAAAACGTGTTTCCAACTTAAAAAGATGTACAATAAAAATAATGTAGATTTCAAAACGTAAAAAAACAAAAACAAAATTCAAGTGACATGCAAGTCGTAGTAAAGTTACATGTTGCGTTTGTTAATTTATCTTTTATGTGATACAATTTTACATCAGTGTTTAAAATATGTATTTGACAAAAATTCACATTTTTAAACATTTTCTTATTAATACGTAGTTTTATTGTTTCAACCAATTTTCAATATTTCTAACAGTGAACTTACTTTTTAATCAGATGTATATTGTCGTACGTATTAACTCCATTGGTTTATAGATTTTATTCTTTTGACGAAATCAGGCATTGGAAAAATACGCCACTGTGAAGCTTGTGGAGTGCTGACAAAATAGTAAGTGTAGTAAGTACATATGTATTCAATTCAACCCATTCAACCTATTCAACAGTATTCAAGTGATTCAAGTAAAAACGTATTCAATATCCAAATGCACTCAATGGAGAACAGTTTATGCTTATAGACATAATTCGTGTAGAAAAAGATATTAGTCTTAAATTTTTCATCGTTGACATCTTAAAAAGCTACTGTCATATCAGGTAATTAAATTAATAAAACTATGTTTTTAAAATTAGTAATTTCAAGTAGTTAAAAAGTACTTGGAAATATTTGATTGCTTATCATATGCGTATGTATTATTGTACCTTATATACGTATGCTTATTTACTAAATTTATTTCATTTATATGGGGATAAGCGGTCTAATATGAACGATGTAGTTGGCCATCTTTAATTTTAAACTGTTCTAATTTTTTTGTTTTTCATATATCCTTCAACATCTTTTATTCCAATGTATGTTTTATTTTTATATTTTTCTATAATTGGTAATTATTAATTTATTTATCAGATTATGTATAAATTTTTTCACTTTTGACATTTATACATACATATTTTTTTTTTTTTTACTGTACTGAAAGGAGATAAATATTTGCAAATAAATTTTTTAATTTTTTTCGTTAGTGCATCATAAAAGTTATAAGTTCCTGTAAGCTTAGTAAATTAAATAAGGAAATCATTTCGCCAAGGATTTTATTTTAAGATTTCAAAGTGAAATCTAACCTTGCAAATTTTTTTTTCGTATACTTATTGGTTACTTGCTTTAGATTAAATTTAAATTTATAATTAATTAATATTGTGTTACTGTTTTTCTCTTTTTGGTAGATGAATCAGTCTGAATAGACAAAAGTTTTGATACACATCTAAATTGGAAAACTATAGAATTTTCGTAACTTCTTTATTTTTATTTTTTTTTTTTATCAAGAAAGTTACTATTTTTATAACTTCGAAATGTTTAAACTTGTTTAAAGATTGTTTTGCAATTAATTTATGTAAACAAGTTATTACGTTACGTATGCAAAATGTTTTTGCAATTATAAAATACTTTCATCCACTTTCTTTTTAGTATATTTTTAAAAAAATATTTCAAAGTAGGTTATTACAAATTTTAAACAGGATTTAAGTTTTATTTTTGAACGGTATTGAACTATATTACAAACTACATAATTTCAACTGTCTTACAAAATTTATTTCTTATTTCATATTTTTTTAATGATGAATTTAAATTGTCGGATTTTCCTTCAATTGTCTCAATAATTGATAAACTTATTACTGATAATTTTTAATATTAGTTATAAAAAGAAGGTTAAAAATTTTTTTAATTAATATCCTTTTTATTTTTTTTTTACAGAGTGAAAAAAAAAATTAATTTTCAATTGTAATTATTAGCTCGTGAAGAGCACGAGTGTTTTATTTAGTTGAACTAATTTAAGTCATCGTTCATGATGATGGAAACACACATAAATTCGAATAATCATACTATACTGAATAGTTTGCAGAGTAAAAAGTGAGTATTCATTTTTAAACTATTTTTCTGTCGTAATCTTAAAGTCTCAAGATCCAAACTTATATGAATTGCTAACTGCAGAAAGGACTGAAAGAAGACAAGTCACTATATTTTCTAATTTTACAGGAATCGAAAAAGATGTATAAATACTATGTTTTATGTTTCTCTTTATTTTTTTTTAACAAAAATCGAAATATATATAGAATTTTTATTCATTATTTTACTACAGATCAAATATATTATCATTTGATTGTATTTTAAAGCGAATTTTATTTGTGAAGATATCTCCTTTCTGCAATTAAATGGCGACATGTCCCTTTTCTGAGAAAAAGTAGGAAATTATGCAAACGTTTTTCAGGTTTCTTTTTCTATTATTTTCGAAAAATACATTTTTTTTTTTAATTAATAAACAATAGGACTTCATTCTAAATTATTTGCTTTATTTATAGTAAGGCATTTAAGGATTTTTTTTCCAAATTCCATTTGGAAACATGGGATGAATTTTATGGTTTACATTTTTTTGTATTTATTTTCATTTAGAAAGCCCTTTTCCTTTTTCTCTTAGGAACATTAACTTCCGATGATCTGATTATAAAAATTTAAAAACTAGTTCACATATTTTCATAAAAATTTAAGAAAAAAAAAACTAAGTATGACCGTTACTTTTCTGCAGAAAAGTTAAATCTATGACCGTTTTATCTTAAGTTTGTCTCCTTTCTGAAGTAATCGAAAATTTTATACACGCAATTATATACTGTAAAATTGGATATTTTATTTTTTTTTTTTCTGCAGTAAATCCATGCTCTATATGCATAAGAATTTAAAAATTATAAATCAATTTTGAAAATAATTGAAGATGTCCCCTTTCTGCAGTTAGCAATTCATATAGTTATTATATAGGTATTATCATGAAGTTCATAGTTGAGTCAGTGACCTACATTAAGTAGAAATAAGCTAGATGTAAGCAGTGCAGTTCTTGCAAGTAATTTAATACTAACTTGATTATTGTTTTATTTAACATGCTGAATTAAGTTTCGAATTTTCAGAAAAAAAAAATGTATAATTTTACTTGGTTGTTATTTTTTTAAAAGTAATATAAGCGATAATATTAGCAATATCAAATTACATGTATTGCATCATGTTTTAATAAATGTTGATAGGAGAAGGAATTTTGTTTAAACATTTGATTTACAGTAGAAACTCAATTTTTCGGGGTCGGATCAACCGGAGTTCCAAAATTGATTAAATATAAAAATTGTTTGACTTGAAAAAAACCTTAGGACATTTTTAAATGAAAATGTAAAAAAAAAACTCCACCCTTGCGTGGTTCTGTGGGGTCTAATTGGCCTCCAGCGTTGTACTCCTTGTTTGCCTTTCGGATTAACCGTGGTTTTCAGTTATTCATGATCCTCCTCATGATTACCTCGGTTAATCGAGACTCTACTGTATTTGTGCCTATATCGTGCGTGTAATGTTGACCAAATTTTCAAATATTAAAAAATCGAGTGTATTTGTTTACTATGTTTGAGGACTTAGAATTATGCGAATAAATTCCCGAAAACATTTCATTGAGTTGAAAGTTTGTACAAAAGTTTCACTATTTGGTATAAGTTAAACAAAATAGCTATGTTTTAAACTATGTTGTTTCCAACAAATTCCGTTCTAAATCATCGTAAAATTTTATCGAAACTCATCAAAATTCCATCCTGTATACATAAATAATGATTTGTTTACAAAAAAATATTAAAGTTTTTTTTTATATCCGTGTGACCAATACATAAACACTTTTCTTTCTTTCAATCGGAGCACTAGTGTAATTTTAATACTCGAAAATTCGCTATGTTTTACAGGATGCTGCGACAAGGGTATTGTTTATATATAAATATACATATTTATATTTATATATTTACATATATATTTAGTTTCTAGTTAAAAAAAAATTCCAACTGGCCACGGAAAAGCATTTTGCTTGGTACTACAAAATTTAAAATATTCAAATTATTAGAAATTGTGACTGGTATGAGCATGTATTCGCTATGTGACGTACATATGTCAGTATTTGGCTAATTTGCTGCCCAATATTTCACAAATGTAGTAATTTCTTCCACTTCATTGCAAAATAAATCTCAGCTTCATTGCAAAAGAACTTTCTAATGGTTGGGCTACATGAAAAGAAATTTTCATCCTCATTTTCCAATGTGAGCAATTACCACGGAACTCTTAAAAATGTAATTGCGATTAATTAAAGTTCTGTTACAGTCAAAAATATTTTTCACAAAATTGATGTCAACTTTTAAGAAACCCTGTAGAACAATCGATGAGTACATACATAATATGTGCATAGTTTTTTGTCTCCCCTTTGTAAATAATGGGACTAGATAGTTAACATTTTCGAGAACTAGAAAAATTGACCATGATACATATTTTTCGAATTTTTAACTCCCTTGAAAAATTTAATTTATCCATAGCATTATTTAATGATTTATTAAAATCATTATCATAAAGATAAATAAATTCTTCTCATATTGCATTAATCAATCGTTATCTTGTTATTAAATAATTTGTAAACACAATCATTGAAAATGAATATACATCATGAGTAGTGATTTTAATATTCTTAAATTACTTCGGGGCAGATTTCGCAGAAATACACTTATTATGAATGTCTCAACGTGTGAAATCCTTGGAATTTTAACGCTTTAAATGATTAAGACGAGTTAACTCGTCCTGCAATATTGGCGGCTCAAAATGTTGTGATACGTATATATTCACTGGTACAGGTGCCGCCATCTGTCAGATTCTCCGAAATACGGTATAATTTTAAATAATGTTCAATTTTATCAACATAGTTTAGTATAATTTATATTTTGTAAATTCCTAGGGTTCACTTTTTTATGTTCGGATTTTTAATTTTCTTTCTTTTTCTCTTTTTGTAACCTTATCGATTGTACTTATCACTGCTAATAAAAAGTCCAGCATTTTGAGACAAAAAAATTTTCCATATGGTTTGTTAAAAGGGATAGATTTACTAGGGATAGATATACATATCTATGTATACTTACTATAGATTTACTTTACTACTTATTTACTATAGATTTTACTTTATTAATGTATCTACCGATCATGACCCCTAGACACCAATTTTTTTTTTTTTTAATTTTTTGTATTAACTAGGCTGTATTTACAAGAATATTAAAAAATATTTAAAGAAAAAACTTTCTATTTCATCTGAGGGAAACAAATTTCCGGTAAAAGTCTTTATAAATAATAAACAAATATTTTACTTCGCAAAAATACCACTTTTATTTTGAAACTGTGACAATATTGTTTCGAACATGCCTTATATACGGCATGTAACGAATGTAATATTTATTCTGTTTGAAAATGAACTGACGGTTCGAAACAATATTGTCACAGTTTCAAAATTAAAGTGGTATTTTTGCGAAGTAAAATATTTGTTTATTATTTACAAATATGGAATACCATAAAGTAACGCTCAAATCTATTAATATTATAAAAAATCTTTATTTTTTCAGTACATATTATAAGGTTTTTTCCATGGTTGTTTTAACCCTTTTATTTTAACCATAGAGAAAATTTGTTGTCTCAAAATGCTGCACCTTTTGCTGCTAGTGACAAGTACAATAGATTATAGTACTAGTGACAAATACAATAGATTACAAAGAAAAAACAAGGCACTTGTACCAGTGAAAATATACATATCAAAGAATTTTGAGCCGCCATATTGGAGGACGAGTTAATTTAATCATCAGCCTTAATCATCAGAAGCGTTAAAGAGATTGCTAGATGTCATTTTGTGTTAAAATTTTCGTTGACTTTTTTGTTTATTGTTTCTAAGCAACTTAATATGTTACATTTACAAATATAGTATTATGGGCGCAAGCTAAAAAGAACTTTTTTATCTACATCTTATACTTTGTCTATTATATTAATAAATAGAACTTTACTCACTTACTCTTATAAAAACATAATTACTTGGTTTGGTTGGTAACTATGGAAATAATACAATTTGTGTTCCCCTCACCTCAGTGTCTGGAGGTCTTTTGAGCTTGCGCCCATAATCCCAATTATCTAAAGTTATCGGGATCGAAATTACCTGAAATGAAAATTGTGATAAATACATCTGTATTTATATATTCTTATGCAATGTACTAATTAAATGCTTAAAAACCATCAATAAGTAATTTTATCAAAGTAAATTATTATAATAAATGTTTAGGTTTCTTATTTTCTCTTGTTTTTTTGTGCACTTTTTGTGATTCATATTGTGCACTTTAATGGCTATTTTTTTAATAACCGCATAAAAAATGGTTCAGCCGTATTTATTTCTTAAACAAAAAATATGTATTTTTTTTTTTAAGAACGATCGAACAATGTAATCATTAGAGTTAAACCACATTTGATTTATGTAACTTGAACAAAGGATTCACATTTAAAGTATACAGAAATAAAAATCAGATGACAATACACAAGAATGCTTTTGTTTAAAAATGAATGTACAGATAATCCCCGAAAAACACGATTAATTGGTTCTTGACCATTAAAAAAAAATTTGACGTAATGTGTAGTTTGAAACTGTGTAATTCGGGGGAAAGTACCCGTGTTCTTTGAGTACCGTGTTTTTTATGAGTTATCTGTACTATAATAAACAAATATTTTACTTCGCAAAAATACCACTTTTATAAGTAGCACTCAAATCTATAATAAAAGTGGTATTTTTGCGAAGTAAAATATTTGCTTATTATTTACAAATATGGAATACCATAAAGTAACGCTCAAATCTATTAATATCTGTACTATATTTGAAATAAAAGTTTTCAGTAAGTGTAAAAATATATTGAATGACTGGGACCGAAGAGGTTAATGTTTCTTTTATTTTTTTTTTTCTAGTGACATAAACGAAATGGATGATCAAGGATGGAAATCAAAATTAAAGATACCTCCAAAAGATAAACGAATCAAAACTAGTGTAAGTACTTTTTTAGTTGTTTAGTTTTAATTAATTTTACAGATATTTAACCTTTAATTAATTTATTTAGGATGTAACTGATACTAGAGGCAACTCGTTTGAGGACTTCTGTTTAAAAAGAGAATTATTAATGGGTATATTTGAAAAGGGATGGGATAAACCATCACCGATTCAAGAAGCGTCAATTCCAATTGCACTGTCCGGTAAAGATATATTGGCTAGAGCGAAAAATGGCACCGGTAAAACTGGTGCATACTGTATTCCCATATTGGAGCAAATGGACCCATCGAAAGATTGTATCCAAGCGTTAGTTATTGTTCCAACACGAGAACTTGCCTTACAGACAAGTCAAATATGTATAGAACTTGCTAAACACATGAATATTCGTGTTATGGTTACAACTGGCGGTACTAATTTACGTGATGACATAATGCGAATTTATCAGAAGGTTCAGCTGATTATTGCTACGCCTGGACGTATATTAGATTTAATGGACAAACAAGTTGCAAAAATGGATCAATGTCGAATGTTGGTCCTCGATGAAGCTGACAAATTACTATCACAAGATTTTAAAGGAATGTTGGATCATGTAATCTCAAGATTGCCACAAGGGAGACAAATTTTGCTCTATTCAGCAACTTTCCCACTTACAGTGAAACAGTTTATGGAGAAACATTTAAGAGATCCATACGAAATAAATCTAATGGAAGAATTAACATTAAAAGGTGTCACACAATATTACGCGTTTGTGCAAGAACGACAAAAGGTTCACTGTTTAAATACATTGTTTTCAAAGGTAATTAATTTAATTGTATTTTATATAGACAATAAAACCCCTCTATCGGACTTCACTAATTCGGAACTTCTATAATTCGGACTGATTTGTACAGTAAATTAGTGTATAGTATACATTTTTTAGTCAATTTTTATTAAAATTAAACATATAGTAATTAAAATTTTTCATTTTTATACTTCTTATTTATTCAATTTTCAAATATTATCGAGTGCCTACGTATGACAAACTTTTGTTTGCATTTAAACACACGCAGTATTCATATGTTCACTTATCGTTCAGCTAAACTGAAACTTTAAGCACTCGATTTCTTTGGTTAGTATGACCAAAATCCAAATGTTAAGTGTCTTGTAACTAAGAAAAAAGCTCTACTTTTCATAGATTAATTAAATTTAATTTCCATAGTTATGTTTGATAACCGGTATTTAAAGTAGTAACCCTAGTAGCGATTGTGTTGAAGTACAAGTGGCGTCACAGCCCATTTCTGACCACGTGTTAGTCACTAAAAAATTACTTTTTTAGTTATTTTTTAAAAATCTACTTAATAAATTTCTAACACTGACTGACTGACTGACAGACAACGCACAGCCTAAACCGTTGGGTTTAGAAGAATGAAATTTTGCATAGGAGTTCCCTATGTAATGTAGATGAGCACTAAGAAAGGATTTTTAAAAATTCGACCCCTAAGTGGGTTTAATAGGGGATGAAAATTTGTATGTAAATTCGTCATTTTTGAAGTTAGAAACGTGGATATTGATTTAGGCTTTTGAAAAAACATTAAAAAAATGAGCAGAAAGTGAGTACCTAATAAAAAGATGTTGTCGATGGGAAATCCCATCGGGTATACGGCTAGTATAATAATATTCGTTAAGATGAATTAGCATAATAAATAATACATTAAAAATTGTTTTGAATATTTTTCCTTAATATTGTCAAATATCCCATTGTGTTTATTTTCAATATTATACGGAACCTTCGATGCGCGAATCAGACTCACATTTTACCGAACTTGTTTTTTTATAATGATCATATTATTTATTGAATAATTTTGTTACAGCTGCAAATAAATCAGAGTATTATATTCTGCAATTCGACTCAACGTGTTGAACTATTGGCAAAGAAAATAACCGAATTAGGGTATTGTTGTTATTACATACATGCAAAAATGGCACAAGCACATCGTAATCGTGTATTTCATGATTTCCGTAACGGTCTATGTCGAAATTTAGTTTGTTCGGATCTGTTCACACGCGGTATTGACGTGCAAGCTGTCAACGTCGTCATCAATTTCGATTTTCCAAAAATGGCTGAAACGTATCTACATCGTATTGGTCGATCGGGCCGATTCGGCCACCTTGGTATTGCCATTAATTTGATAACGTACGAGGATAGATTCGCTTTACATCGTATCGAACAGGAACTAGGCACTGAAATTAAACCGATACCGAAAGTGATCGATCCCGCTTTATATGTCGCCAATTGTGGTGGCGAGACACAACAAGAAAATGACGAGAACAATGTGAGTAAATAATTTCAGTGATTTTCGTGTTTGTTTTTGATCAATATTGACAAAGGCAAAGACAATTTAATTTTTATTTATGAATGTTTTTGTAAATAATACGTGAAAATTGAACAAATAGTGTCCTGGTAAATGTACTGATCGATCACTCGGTGATAATTTAAAAATGATGTCCAGATAATTTAGATTTATACATCAACAGAGTCTTTCTATGGAAGACTTGTTGTAACAGTTTTTATAAAAATTATACATATACATACACAAAACACATTCACATCGTGTTCAATGTTTTTCCAATATTGAACATACAATTTCAAAAAAAAAATTTCATTCATTTTCTGAAAATATTGACAAATCATTTTGTAAATTTATTTTTATAGTTACATGAAACGTATCCACGTTTTAAACGTATCAGTATTTTAATCACGAGTTACTAAAATCACTAAAACGACCGAACGTTAATTTCAGTTATTAGTTTAAAAAAAAAACACCATCTTTTGGATCTCACTGAAATTAAATTTTGTCGTTTTGACTGATCTGATTAAAACGTGTGGTATAGTTTCGTTTCAAAAAAAAAAAAAATAATGTCAAATTCGTAGACGTGCATATTAGTATAGAATAATTAAAAATAAATTTTGACTCGGGAATGTATTAGTGACTGTTCTATGCTCATATTTCATAGCTACGAGTGTTTAAAAAAGTGTTTAAGAGCAAGTATAAGTGACTTAATAAAATATTGTGGCGAGCCATACGCGACTCTTAAAATGAATGTTTTTCATTATAATTAATCGGTGATATAAGAAAAGCGAGTAATCAGCGCCTGCTCCTGTCCATGTAATCGTATGCTACAATTGACGGGGGCATTATCAAGAGAGATAATTGAGTGTTTTCGTATGAAGCACTATTTTTGGAACTTTGATGAATGTAAATTTTTCAAATGTGTTCAAAATGTGTTTTATTTGAAAAGGAAGAATTGTCTCGATTCGTTTGTATGGTGCAAAAATTTTTGTAATGTAATTTAGTACCTGTGTTCGAGAGATCCAAACTAATGTAGAGAAGAAAAATCAGTACACCCGTTTTCTTCTCTGATCAATTTTTTGTTTTTATTTAACAACATTAAGGGTGACCTCTCGTTTTTTTAAGCTTCACTTAAAAAAATGAGATATGCTGAAATTTGTGTACTTGACAATACAAGTTTTTTTTTCCTTAAATTCAGTTTTATTTCATTTTCAGATCTCGAAAAATTTTAAACTTTACTGCACAAATTCAGCATAAAATTATTATCAAAATTTTTGGTGGTTTGCAATCAAAATTTAAAGAAATGGGCCCGTTAAAAAATAAATTATGATTTTCGTTTATTTATATTAGTATTTTTGGTTTGTTGTTGGGCCATGAATTTAAAAAAAAAATGTTTCCGTACTTGTTACAAACTTTTTGAAAACTAATTCAAAATTTCTGTTAATCTATTACTTTTTTTTTCTTTTTGGGAAAATAAGAATTACAAAAAAAATAAGAAAAAAAATTGTGAAGAGTTTTTTTTATTTTTGTTTTGAAATGTTTTCTAAAATTAAAGCTGTTACAATTTCATTTGATTTGTACTTTCCGACTGAATTGAGAATAATTATTTTTTGCGAGTTATAAAAGGAATGTAATTTTTTTTTTTCCATTTTCACCTGTTATATTCCTTGCACAAATTCAAATTATTTTTGAAACAGCAGGGTTACATAAATAGTACAAATCAAATAAATTTAAAATTTTTGTCGAAAGTATTTACAAATCACTCTACTCAAATATTTTTGTATATTTTGACAAAAACATGTTTTTGAATTTAATTTCTTACTAGTAGTTTAATTCGAAAAACGGCCAATAAACTTTCATTTAAAAACATAATTTTTGACTTTTTCTTGTTTATCAAAATTGAATTTCTACTTTGTTAATTGGTCATTTTGCATTTTTTTTTAAAAAAGAATTAACTGTAGTCATTGATGAAGAGACTGAATGCTTTAGAAAACAAAAATAATCTCTTGCGTCTGTATGTATTTATTTTTTATTTTTATTTCTTTTAATTGTATATATTTTCAAAAATGTGATATTGAAAAATGTATAACTTGATTTTTTTTATTCAAATTAATCAAAATTATTTTTCTGATTTAAAAAAAAATATCTAAATTATTGTTGTATGAAAAATTAATATAAATTTCCAAATAATATAAAAACGAAATTAAAACAACAATAAAATTATTTTTGGTTATGTAAAAACAAATTTATAAAGAATTTGTATTTTTTTGTTCGTAAAAAATTCCTGTTTTGCAATCTAAATTAAAAATATATTCCTTACATTTTTGAATAAATATTGAGATTTTTAAAAAAATCGTTTCGTAAATTCCTGGCTATTTAAATTCATATAATTAAAAAAAAAATGTTTTTAAAAGGTTTTTTTTATTTGTATCTTTCAAAAAATTAAGTAATTTGTATGTTTTTATTAAAATGTACGTATTAATTAACCTTTCAGTGGTCAAAGCTGTTCTTTAGCTTCACTCGGATTATTAAGATCCTCTTAGTTTTTTCTCAGTTTTACAAAATTAAATGTATTTAATACGAATATTTCCAATTAAAAAATCGATGAATTTGTGACCACTGTAGGATTAATTTAAATATTTAATATTATTGAAAATTTCAGAATTCATTAATAATTATAGTAAGCGAAATATTCAGTTTGGTTTAGCATGAAATCATTGAAAATTTTAGTTTTTGTTAAAAATGTAAAGTCAATTGGATGTTTGAAAATCAAATTTGAAAGTAAATTTATCTATATTTGATATGTTCAAGATCGACCTCTACAAATTTCATTTCCTTTCAGTCAAGTTAAAAAATTGATCTAATTTATTAATTTTTGATCGGAACAAATAGAAGAAAACAGCATTTTTTGATAAAATTTAATAAATTATTCAACATCTGTTTACAATTGTATATCAGTTAAGTAATTAATGAATCTTTTTAAATCTAAGTGATTCAAAAATGAGTTAACCCATCCGTCACGCAGGTAATTGAAACTGCTTGAACCCAAAGACTGCAAAGCGATAATAGTGCTATCTAACGGACAAATAAATTAGTAGACTAGGTACTATCAACAGGATCATGTCACCTAATTGTTCTGGTTATAATACTTGTTATTGAGGTACTTTAATTTTAATTTTTCTCACTAGATAGCGCATTTGTCACCAAATGTGCTGCCGTCAATAGAGCATATACGGTTTCTTTCGTGAATTACTGTGGAATGACATTATCTTGACTGAACTATTCTAAGTATCTCCATTCCAGTAATTATTATTTGATAACTTAGCGGTTTTTATTAAAATATATGGTCTTGAACGTATTAAGTTGCTAAAACCAAGTTTTAATAAATTTTCGTCTTTTTTTTATTGAAAAAGTAATCTGTTATTACATTTCGTAGCATTTATTAGAGAATTATATTTTCAAAGCAGATCTCACAGCTATTTTAGCTTGTATTTCTTTAATTTCAATACAAAGGACTTTAAGTCAATTACAAGTTAATACAACTGATTTACATATTTGTAAAAAAAAGCTTTATCATAAACTCAATGAGACGTAAGTAACCTGCAGCTTTTAAAGAAAAAATATTTCAGGATTATTTTTGTTAAAATAATGTACTTATCCCAAAAAAAAGATTTAAGGATTTAAGTTAATAATCGGCGTGTTCGGTACTGAGTTTTTTCTCAAAGTGAGCTGTGACACATGCGCAAGACCTTTTTTATGGAATCGTACTTCATAAAAATGTTCTTGCGCATGCGCTAACATCTCACTTTGAGCAGAAAAACTCAGCAACGAACACGGCGAATATGGTATATTGTTTGAGTACTCTCACTGCAATTGTAATTACAGTTTAAGAGATAGTAATACAGTTGTAGCGAGTGTAATTTATATAATTTTTTTATTTTAAATAAAAACATCTTTTATTATATAATTTAACCTGCTTATGTGCAAATATTTTTGACTCACAAATAAAAGACCATAATATCTCGGAACAAGTTCGTGTAGTACAATGGAAGGTAATTTTTTTTAAACTTTCTAAATTAATTCAGATCAGAAAATAATGTAAATAAGTTCATTTTTCATTTTAGTTAATAAAATTCTCGTAGTTGATGGAATTAATGCAGAATTTATATTGAAAAATTTGAAAACATACTCAATTTTATTGTCTAGTTCACTTTTGCATAAAAAATGCGTATAGTTATAGTAATCTAGAAACACAAGTACGAAGAAGACGAATTTGAGTACCAAATTTTTTTTTTTTTTTTTTTAATGTACGCAGTGTAATTATATAAAGAGAATTTTTAAAAAAGGGGAGAACCATATGTTTATCAACACGTTCATTGCCAAGCTAAAAATATTGACTTGGTGAGATGGCCAGATATTTTATGTTAATTAAGTAGGTTCTTATATTTGTCACGCGATATCGCGTGATTTGCTGTAAAGTAGCTGTATCACGCGATATTGCGTGATCAGCAATGAGTGTTAAGCTAGGTTTTCACTATGGTAATATTGTCATGATAATACATTAACTGTCATAACTATTACATAACTAAGAGTGTTTGTTTACACGTAAAAAAACATCGTGAAAAAATTACGCATGCGCTTTCTGTTGGTGTAATTTTTAATTGACCACGAGCAACATGGAGGATTTGAAATCAGGGTGGTGACAGTAGCGCTGCGTTGCAATAGCGAGAACTTAGCTTTATTCATGGCAACTTGTCACTGTTATAATGTTTCGATAGTCCTATTAGGATAGTTTGATAGTGAGTATCATCTTGGAAACTCGATTTAATGCATTGTCTACACGGCATTAGTAGATGCTACTTGCAAATGCCACTAAACGCAAGTAGTGTTCACACGATCTGACAAGTGAAATTATACGAGCAGTAACAGATACGTACGTGGAAACACACCATTCGTAAATAGAACTGATTTATATTCACTTGCACTCGCAATTTTACTTCTACTTAGTACTGTTTCGATGTATTTATACGTAATTTTTTGCGTGCAAGTTGCGAATACTAATATTTAGTACTAAGCTCGTGTAAACAAGGTATTATAAATGTTTCTTTTTGGATAATTTAACTGCAGATTCGTGTTATGTATTTTCGAATAGTTCTGTCTCGTTTCTGCGTCCCAGGTCGTTCTGTCGTTTATTAATTCGACAAGTTTTGATAATTTAACTTGTAACATCAAAAAATACCTTACACAATACATAAAATTAAAATCAGACAAGCAAGTTGTGACAAGAAATGTATACACGCATATCTAAAATATATTCGAAATATACCGATAGAAAAGAGTATTACCCGTATATAGGTATCCATAATTAAATCGCATCAAAATGTTTTATCAAAAAAAAAAATAAACAATTTTTAATACCTTAAAAAAATAAAGACAATACTGTCAGCCCCGCAACCTTTTCGATCAATAGTCATGATACATGAGTGGTTTCGCTAGTATAGAGATACGAATGTACGTTTTAATGTTCTGTAGTTCAATCCGAACAGATTGTTCTTTTGATTGAACAGTTTGTGGATGAAGACTGTCACTTTGTTCTGGAATTATCTTTTGCTGTGCCATTCGCGGCATAAGAATCGGATTGAACTGTCAGTGAGTACAGGATGTATCACAATACAGTGTAATTTCAAAATAAAATTTGATTTTTAATTTAAATTTAATTAAAATTTAATTTTTTACTCAAAATGATGCACGAGAATATAACAACCTCACCAGGCATAAGTAGGTTAAATTTAAAGTTCACATTCGAATGAGAATGTGGAAATATACTTTGTTAATTAAAGCAACAGAATTAATGATTAGAATTATTAAACAGTAATAGAGGAGTATTTATAAATGGAATTCGTATTATTTAATCAGTTAAATGATTAATAAAATGTTAAATACAGTGAAATGTGTATAATGTGTGCAATTGACGAAGGAATCGAAATAATTTTGTATTAAAATTAAAATTGTAATCAAATTTTTGTAATAAAATACAAACCGGCAAACAAAATTATTATTTATTATAATATATTACGTAATTGAGATTGTAAGTTGCATATTACACACGAGCGAAAAGACTGCGCAGCTATGAGTGCGTAATATGCTATACAACCGAGTTACGTACTATACATGATCTACGACTAATATGAAATTCACAATAAATAATAGAAATTTGATATGAATACAATATACTGAAGTTATGTCAGACGCGAAATGTATTAAAAATAAATGCTAATTTTCAACTGGTAGGTAAAAATTTTGTACAGATTTTAATACAGTGTACAGTACCTGCAGTGACTTGATAACAGTGATAATAAATAAAATAATAAAAGTTTAGTAAGCTGTGGTTCTTTACACACAGTCATGTGTAATATGCGAAATTACGCACAACCATATGTAAAACAGCTCAGCTCGATAGTATTTTGTACAGTAAATAAGCAATTTCATAATAATCGTAGATAAAATCATTTTATAATATCCTAATAAAATAATCAAATTTGTTTTTTGTATAAATCAAATCAACTACAAATGGTTTGACCTCATTAACAAATGAAGGAAAATTAGACGTACGATTTTAAGTTACTATAATTATACGAATATAAAAATAAAAAGGAAAAGAGACAAAAATAACTAGGTGCTTCTAATTTTGCTTCATGTATTGTATTTGTTTGATGACGACAGACCTTTTTATAGTTGATTTGATCTATATTAAATTTTTTGTTACTGTATTTTTGATCGTATGTTGAAGACAACAGACAAAGCAATTATTTATTAGTGATATTAAATAATTAACATTTAAGATACCAAAATGAAATTAAGATCCAGAAATTCATATATGTAATGCAAGAAAGTCCGGAAGTTAAATTATGTTGCTTTACTTAAATGGAAAAACCAATAAATTTACTGAAAAGGTATTTTTATGCAATCTTGTATTTCTAAAAATAAGGACAAAATATTTTTTTGGAGTAATTGAAAACATGAGTGGATGAAGGTGTTATGTAACATTTTTTTTATAATTTTGCAATAGAAGCGTTTGAAAGTTTTTATTCACATATACTTCCCATGCAATAGCTTGAATTTCTACAAAACTATTAGGCGTAATGAAACCAAATTGTAATATATGATACTTCAGCATAGGGTATTCCAAAATTTTGCAAAAAATGACTTTTTGTAAAAAAATGTTATATAACACCTTCATCCACTTACGTCTTAAATTTTTTGAAGTTATAGTAAATTTTGAATTTTAAAATTTCCATCGTACACAGTTTCAATAACATATGCTATGTGTTGTCAGATAAAATACTGTTAATTTAAAATGCTTCAAGCGTACATTTATTGGGAACCGTAAAACTTAGATATGAGAATTAGTGATCAAAAGTTTGTCCATTCGTCACCAGATGGTTAAACATTATACTACACCATCGTTTGGTTTTCCAATACATATGTTTAGAGTACCCGCACACTACCAATTTTTAGTTGTACAACAGTTTAGTCGTTCATACAATATGCATAGGAGTCAGTCTATAACGATCCAATCCTAGCCCGATTAAAAAATTGGCGAACACCGCCGACAGTAGTCCAACTCAATTATAATAAATATAAAAAATAAATTTAATGGCGTGTAATCGTTGGACTTACTCAATTTCAATTTAACTATATCGTTCAACTAAAAAGTGGTAGTGTGTGTTAGGATCCCTATAATAAATAGAGTCGTGACATGTCATCCATTTTCTATCCAAAACAGAGCGAGAAGCTTCAAAATTAATTATCACCTGTTTGAGTAAATATTTTTGAGTACATAATTATTGGTAATAAGTTATGAATAAATGAACAAATAAAAATTTTTAATTTAATTATTCTTTCTAAGTTAAACTAAATGGTTTTTATTAACATTTATTTCCAATGTATTTTACGCAAACTTTGGATAGAAAATGACGGAACCAATCAGCGTTCAGCATACATGTCACCACTCCTAGTGTGTGTATACTCTTAATGCCATCTGTGATAATTTTTTAATATTTATGGAAAAGATGTCATTGACAACTTATATTTTTTAGGGTCCCCTATAATAAATAGAGTCGTGATATGTCATCCATTTTCTATCCAAAACAGAGCAGGAAGCTTCAAAATTAATTATCACATGTTTGAGTACATAATTATTGTTTATAAGTTATGAATTAATAAATAGTTAAACATTTGTAATTTAATTATTCTTTCTAGGTTAATCTAAATGATTTTTGTTAATATTTAATTTATTTCTAATGTATTTTACGCAACTGTGGATAGAAAATGCCGGAACCAATCAGCGTTCAGCACACATGTCACGACTCTATTTATTATAGGGACTAATATTTTTTTTTTATTGAAGTGTTCATTTCCAAGATTTTTAATATATATAGTAGAACCTCTGTTAACCGGACAGCAGTGTCACGCAAAAATTTGTTCGGCTAACAGAGGTGTCCGCTTAACAGGGGCAGAGTAAATAATAGCATTAAATAATGTAGTATTCATAACTAATTTTTTAATTCAAAATTTTTAATTTTTTAATTGAAATCGATTTTATGAACGAATTTCGGTACTTATACAACAGTGTTTTTAAACCTGTGGGTCAACACCCCCTGGGGGGGGGGGCGTCGCAAAGCCTTTTTAATGGAGTCGCAGTTACTTTAACAATAAAACCACTCTAGTTTAATATATTATAATATTTAATAAAGAAAAGGTTAATTAAAGGTTACATTAATGTGATGGTTTCATACTTTCGCTTGATAAAATTTCAAAACAAATAACTGCGACTTATGTTCAATAACAGTAAATCCGAGTTTTAAATAACTGTCGTCATATAGACGCTTTTTCTTTGCTTTTGTTTCATTACTCTCATTGGAACTTAAAGTTGACGGTTGTGCATGTCTTTCCAGAAATTCATCCATTTTCATTACAATGAGCACAGAATTTTGAATATTAGATAATAAAAGACAGTGAGCAACTACTAAACAAACAACAAGTCAACTCGATAAATTTAAACACAATTCAAAGTAAATTCACAATTCAAAAGTGTCATCCTTTGCTCGCCTGATGCTCCACAATCCTTCGATGTTCATATAAAAATATGCCTGTTTAAAGTCCTTTGTTACGTATTTAATTGACCCCTATCTGAAAATAATCAATAATGTTGAACGGATTTCGATATTTATAACATAAAATAAAATAAAAGTTAGAAATAGCAGAGGGTAGGGGTCACGAAATACTTTTCTATACTAGGGGGATCGCGAAATATTTTTCCATACTAGGGTGGTCGCGCCATGAAAAAGGTTGAAAAACACTGTTATACAAAAATATAACGTTTACAAATGCATCGTCACATTAGAATCAATGTTAATAAGTTAAAACATGAACAATTATACCTAACTCTTGTAGGTATAAATACCCACTAGACGTACTCGCGTCCGGTTAATGGACGTAATAATGTATTAAATAGTATGTCTTCGTCAGAAAATATTGTGTCCGCGTCCGGCTAACAGAGGGTCCGCTTAAGAAGAGTGCTGAATGAATTAGTTTTAGTAGAGCATGCCACACCGTCATAAAAAATTTGTCCAGCTATGGGAAGGGTCCGGATAAGAGAGGTGTCCGTAATCAGAGGTTCTACTGTATTGTCCTAACGTTCAACAGGTTGGCTCGATCAGAAGAGTTTGGCTCACGTTTTAAAATTGCCAATACTCCCTAGATAGGGGCGTTCTCAATGAAAGATTTTGGAATTGATAAGTTTAATTCAAGTAGTGTTGTTTTAATTCTTATTAAATAAAGTTTAAAAATGATAATTATAGAAAAAATTCCTGTTACACGTTAATTCTCGTAGAATGTGTATAAAAAAATCTTGGTTCATTTCATTTTTATATTTAGTTTTTGAATTAATCTCGATTAACCCGAAACTTGGTTAATCGGGGCCAGTTATCGTGGCTCTACTATATCTGTAAAAACTAAGTTATGTAACTAATATTAGAGATTATCAGTAAAAGTCAATCACTAGTGCTAGTGGTTTTTAACCAAATTGATTGGGATTAATCAATATGTTTATGTCTTCCATTTGTATTGTTTGATGGTTTGATAAGAGTTTTTTTCACCAGAATAATTGTACTTACCGTTTGGTAAGTTTTGCGGAATAAATTCTGAAAACGATTCATTACGGTTTAAATTTTGAGTTTTTTTCTTCATGTAGGAGGGAAGGGAAATATTTTATTGAACGAATGTAATTTTTGAATAGAAAGTAATGACAAACTGTTCTAGGGTTACGCAGGACCCCATCATGGGCTCCATTAATTTGCTAAGTGCTGTTGAAAGGTTACTTGTATGAAATTGAACCAAGTATACATTCGGGACTGTTTAAGTGACTCGTGAATATTAGGCCCGCCACACACGTACAGTTTCAACTGACAGTTTGAACTGAACAGTTCAACTATACGGTCTCAGTTCAACGAAACTGTACAGTTAAACTGAGACGAATGAAATTTCAATTTTTTAAACTGAAAAGTTCAACTGATTGTTACGTGTGTGGGGGTTCAACTGTACAGTTTTCAGTTCAATTTGTGTCAGGAGCAAGAGTATTGTTTTTTGAGTTTTTTAACAATATAGGCTAAGTTCAAAAATGCATCACTGCTTGCATGAGGCAGAGTCAAAAGTTCAAAAACGCATCAGACGCATCACAACGAAAAATCAAAAGTTCATTTTTGCATCTGATGCGTCAAAACAATGCATCAAGAAATTTGGTGATGCGTGTCCAAGATGCTTGTCATGTGTAGAATTATAACTACTTGCCATATTATGTAGGTATTAACACCAACAGGAATAATTCCGAAAAAAACTGTTGAAAAAGATTAATGTATTTACTTTTCATTAAAATTGTTTAAACTATTTGAATACATCTTGCACTCAAAATAGGTATGTAATATTTTTTATTCAAATAATTTCAATATTTTCAATTTCAAGTAAGTTCAAGTTGAAATTCAAAGATAATATACCTATACAAGGACTGTATTACTATATTATCTATAGTCCATCATGCTACATTGGCTACATTGTGTGTCTATTATGCTACATGCATCATGATGCCAATATCCCATTCAAAAATATCTAATGTGCATCAAATTTCAAGAGAGCATCAGCATCGCATCATGCAGTATTAGACGCATCAGAACGTCCTGATGCTGCATCGATGCGGTAAAGTTTACATTTTTGAACTTACCCATAATTTTCACAGAGTTAAAGACGTTGCTGGGTGAAATTGCCCTGGGTCGTGTTCGATTTGTGGTATAAAAGATTCTCGCGCATGTGCACTATTAAACCGCGTAAACAAAAATTCAAATTATTTAGCGTCTACTACCATATTTGGAAACTTGTAGCCGTTACATATTTAAATTTTTGCTAATATGTTCGCGCGGTTTGGAAATACACATGCGCAAATGCACTGGAATTTTTTGTACCACAAATCGAACACGGGGCTGCTGTTTCGAATCCATGGTAAGAACTGAAGGATTGAACTGTACGTGTGTTTGCTTCTACAGTGTACAGTTTCAACTGACAGTTTAAATCTGACAGTCAAGTCACGTCAAGTCTGACGCATCTTGATTCAACATACACTGATTCAATGCAATTACAACACTGTATTTTTGCTTTCAAATATAATCAGTCGCGTCCAGTCAAGTCAAGTCAAGTCACCGTCAGTCCAGTCAACGACTCAAGTTGAATTTTTTAATCAGTCAACGTAAGTCATCTGTCCATTTTGTACATGCGTATTAAGAGATACATACATATTATATGTGTGTTGTGATATGTGTTGTGTTGATGTTAATATTGTTATGTATAATCAAATCACAGAGCATATTTATGTTATCTCTAGTATAATATATTATGTATGTATATGTAGTACTATTATTTTTTCAAATAATACGTTATTCAAACGTTAAATCCTTAAATTATTGTTAAACATGGACTTGTTAAACAATATTAATATTACTTGTTAGAAATTATCCAGAAATTTATTATCTTAATCTCCGTATTATTATTATTGCACTTAATACAACATCCATTTTCAAATATCAAGTAATAAACTAATTTAAACTGACTGATTTGACTTGACTTGGTCTATCTCAAAGCACCTGACTGGATTGACTTAACGCATCTGGATTTGACGTGACTTGACTGGACTAGAAATGATTTGACTGGCTTGGTCTGAAATGAGCCTTAGGAAAAAAAATTTATGAATTATTTACAGCAGTGATTTTCAAATTTTTTGGTCTGCGACCCCCCTTTTTACCTAAAAATTTCAAAGAACCCTCGAAATATATATAAATAGGTAGAAAGTGTGTAGAAAATGAGTTTGTAATCTGTAATCAATTGTTTTCGCGACTCCCACTTTGGGAATCACTGGTTTACAGTATGTCAACTATGATTAACTAAAATTTTAAGATCCTAGGTTTAACTGTTGGTAGTAATAAAAAAAAAAATGTTTTTGATAACTTACCTGACCATCAGCAGATAAAGTGATGAAGAATATATTATGAATTTTTAACAAAATTAAATAATTTGTTATTTGCAAAGTAATATCTGGATTTTTATCTACTGAAAATAAAACACCAAACAGTAACGCTCAAATCTATTAAGTAGTTACATAAATTTTAAATTTCAAAATTTATTATAATTCCAAAAATAATAATAGTTAATACTTTATAAATCCACAATTATGTTTTATTTAAAATAAACATAACGATGTAAGATAGAAAATATAAGGCTGAAATATTTTGTAAGTTTTTGAAAATTTGGAATTTAAAGTCTGAATAGAAAATTATCTGTAAATAAAAATGATATTGAGTGTATTCGTTGTCCTCATCACTTCCAAATGATGCAGGCACATGCGCACACTAATTAAAAATTGTGCGGGAATTGGCGGGAATGAGTGCAATGTCAATTTCCGCGCCGTTTTTAATTAGTATGCGCATGTGCCTATATCATTATCGAACGAATTTACTAAAACTCGATAAACTTGTGTTGGACGTGTATTAGGTGATACATGAAATCAGTCAATATAAAATTGGTTTTCACAGATAGTTTTGTATTCTAGATGATGAAATTTTAAGTTGTTTTTAAGCACTTAAAGTTGACGTTAACTTCGATTACAAATAATTTTCCCGATAGATAACACTTACAATAAATAATCTGCGTACATCTGCGTCTTCACCCGATACAAAGTGTATATGAAATTATCAAAATTACATTAATCACAATTATTTCTGTAATCGATGTAGCGTCACTTTTTTTTAAGGTGCAGTGTTCATACTAATTTGATGTTTGATATTTTAGACAAGAAATATAACATCACTTAATACTGAACATTTTTGTATATCTTACATTCTCAAAATATCAGTAAATTTTAAGTTTCAGTGGAAAATTTGTAATTTATTTTGATAATGGCCTATTTAATAAACGGATTTTATATAGATACAAAAATATACTGTATGTAACTGAAGTTTTATATAGAACATGTAGCCCATAAGCTTACAGAATGTTAATTTGTGTATTCGTTGCCCTTATCACTTTCATCTTAAATGATGTAAGCGCATGTGTACACTAATTAAAAACTACACGGGAATTGACATTACTAATTCTCGCCAATTCTCGCGCAGTTTTTAATTAGTGTACGCATGAGTGCCTACATCATATAGAAAAAAGTGATGAGGGCAACGAATACACACTCACTGAAACCATCTTGAATATAAATGGGTATGTTTTAACTCTTTGAAAAGTGGTGGAAAACTTTCATGTGAACTAATAATGGAAATTATTTTAAGTCTCGATTTTATAAAATCTATGTTTTTTTAATCATTTACAGTATTTGTTCGTTTGCTAATACACTTTGAATAGACAAAAATGAAATTATATTTCTTTTTCTTTTTAATTGAAAATTGCCGATATACAGTAAACGAACTATTACTATTCTTATTTAAAATAACTTTGATTTTATCTTAAAAAGTGCAATAAGCCAGACACGTTAAAACGATTTATGTTAATTGAGTATGTACAAGAATTATTATAATGCTCCAATTAATAGAATTTTTTTTTTTTTTGAAAATAATACTCCAAAATAATGGCTGCGATCAGTAGATTGTAGCGCTTAAAAAGCGATTAGTGGAAAATTGCAATAGTTTTTTATTCTTATGAATGTAATATGAAATAATTTTTTTAAATTTATTTTAATGTTTATATAAAACAAGTACAGAATGTGTTTTATACTACGGCGATGTCAAATAAAGTTTGACAGGCAGGCAGCTAATCCCTATTGACCATGTCCGGTAATACATGTTGCAACTCAACGGAAAAATAAGTACCATTCAACAGAAAATTGTAAACTTTTTTGTAACTGTTGCGTTTCTATTAAACTTAGCCTTCTTTTTACAGTGCAAATAATCATGTACTGTTATATTTAATTGTATTTAACAGATCAATTTAATTGCAAAATTCAGAAATTTTATAATTTGCTAAAAAAAAAAATTATATAAGTTTTAATAAACAAAAGTTCAGTCTGTGCAATGAAGAGAACGTTAAAGATGATAAACAAAAGTATGCTTATGAAATAAAAGTACTAAATCAGTTTATTTAAATCAAAGACCTGTGTAACTTGAGGAAATACCGCAATTTTTGTCCGGATAACTCGAAAACCGAAAATTCAAGTACAAGTGTATAATCAAGTACAGGGTGACGATCGACCTGAAAAACCTGTAAGTCAGGAAATTTCGAATTTCTGGAATAGTCAGGGAATTTCAATCTTAGTCAGGAAATTTTAAGAGTTACAGATATTTTATTGATATAAATAAAATTTTTTAATTAAACAAAAATCTGGAAATAGATTGACCCAGTAAATCACAGTCTCAAAAACTTCACGCAGTTTTTGGTAGTACTTTTAAGTTTTGATGGAAATTTTATTTCTAGAAATAATTAAAAATTTTTAGGGGACGTGTTACAAGTCATCCATGCCAACCTCACGCTCTTGGCTTCTTTAACAGTTTCCGGTGTAAACGAAAGTATAAGGTCTACGAAGGTTAATGACCTTCGTAGCCCTAAAAAATGTAATATATATTTAAACAATATTTTTTTCAGTAAGCCCTGGAATTTTTTTCAGAGTCGGGGAGAAGTCAGGGAATTTTGAAATTGATTTTCAATCGCTACCCTGAATAAGTATAGTCTCTTATGTCTGCGTATTTTGTAAATACTACTGTACAGAATTTAATAAAACTTGACAAATTTATTCCTCAGAAATTTAGTCATTATCTGTAATCAAAATTTTCACGATTTTTTCATAAGGGTTGAGATATTAAAGATGAGAGTTAATAAAGATGTTCATTTAGTTATATAAATGAAAATATAATCAAAAATGAAATATTCGAAAATAGAAATGTCAAATTCAATTTCTTTTACGAAAATGAACACTATTTTAAAATTGCCTACCAAGGCTCTGGGGCATAAAGAAAGATCTAAAATTAAATTGAATTTACATAAAGGCCTCAAGGTATGGAAATTAGAAATGCTATTGAAATATGAATATGGCTAGTTGAAGAGTCGTTTGACAAACGAAGCGAAGTACTATAAGAAACTGATTTAGTACAGAATTTCGGAATATCTTATTTAAAAATAATTTGACTCACAGTTGATTCCATTGAACCACCCGGCACAGTTTCTGGTATTTTTTTTAATAAATTTTTTTGTTCAATTTTTAAAAAATTATTACTTTTGTGAGAGTGTAGGATTACAAAGTAAAGGCAAACATTTGAAACTATTGAAATTAGCGGTTAAATTCATTCATTTGAAGATATCTCTAGTCGAAATATTATATTTATAATATTTATATGTATTTTTTGTGGTACGTAATAGTGATGTCGGCTGGTTAATCGATTAGTCGGTTTAGTCGACTAATTTTATTTACATTTAGTTACTTTTTTGTTGACTATTTTACCTTCGACTAAATGACTAACATGATTAATTTTTTTTTAAATGACTATTAATTTTTTGTATTATTTATTGGACTTTAAAAAAATGAAAACCAAAAAAATGCATATGATTTTTCACTTTTATGTGATTAAAATAGATTATAATATACCATATATTTCTTTTTCTTAAAGTATATATTAAAATTCAGTAATTAAATTCAAAAGAAAATGTTGTTTTTGAAATAGTTACATAGATTACCCTATTTATGAATTCGACTAAAAATTTAGTCGATTAGTCGACTACTGTATGTTCGATATTTTCAACTAATGACTAACTTTGTCTGAAAAACAACTTTAGTCGATTAACTGCTCCACGGCTCGACATCACTAGTACGTAATTATGTAAAAAGCAAACAAAATTTTTTATAAAATCACGAATTCAATATAAAATAAAAATACTGTTATTCATCTTTTTTTGCCAGAGGCTGTAACTAAAAAATATTATTTCTTTTCTTAGATATCCATATATAAAAGAATAATTTTTCAAATACATGCTAATTCAGTTACATGAACACATCCAAGCAGTTTAAAAATATAAGGAAAATAGAATACAGCTTCGTGTTCGATTTGTGGTATAAAAAATTCCAGTACATTTGCGCATGTGCATTACTAAACCGCGCGAACATATTAGCAAAAATTTAAATATGTAACGTCTACAAGTTTCGAAATATGGTAGTAGACACGTCCTAAGCGTTTCTCTACAAAACTGTGGATAGCTGTGTGCCAGTTTGTGGTAGATACCGTTTAAGCCGATTAGTCACACAGCAACTGTAGCTGTGTAAAGATCGATTGTTTGTATTGTTATCAAGTACTTCCCAACAATATAAGCGAATACATACATAATATGTATGCAGGAGCTGTACGTACACTTACAATCCCCACTTTCTACAGATAGAATGACCCGTGACACACATACCAGCGCATATTACACATACATAGATAGATAGCTTATGTAGTAACATGTTGTGCGCTTAGAGTGGGAGAAAAATTTTACGTCACCTCTTGTCCACAAAAATCTTGCTAGTATAGAGATACGTAGTTGGAATATGTAATATGTGGTAGTAGACGTCAAATAATTTGAATTTTGTGTTTGCGCGGTTTAATAGTGCACATGCGCGAGAATTTTTTATACCACAAATTGAACACGGCCCAGGTATAATTCAAGTAGTAGACAAACTCGACCTGTGTATACACGGTATACACCGCCTGCGATTTCACTCAACTTTATAACAAACCGTAAATATGTACTCAAGCATATAGCTAATGGATACATATGTATGATTTGTCAGTGTATCTCTATGTTTGCCAACAAATTGAATGAAACTGAGCAGTGTATATAAGTAAATCGAGTTTGTCTATAACTTGAGTTACGCCTGTATTTACTAATATTTAAATAAAACATGAATAAAGTAACTTTTGTAACAAACCGTTTATTAAAAATGGCCTAAGCAATATAATCAAAATTTAAAAATTATGTACATCAGTTTACAACAGGTTTTATTAAAAACTCTTCACAAAACAATATGTGTGCTTTTCATTGAAAAATTCCAATACGTCCTCTTTTCCCTTTTTAGTTTTCGTGGAATTTTTTAAGTTACAAAAAGATACTCTACCAAAGGATGTAGGTAGTGTATCTTGGTACCCATAACACGTACCTATTTTTATATAAATCAGTACAATGTATAAAAATCGAACGAGTAGTAAGTAAGATATCAACAACATTTAACTCTGATGATTAAGACGAGTTAACTCGTCATCCAATATGACAGCTCAAAATGCTTTGTTATATTGTATATATTCACTCTAGAGTCCCTATAATAAATAGAGTCGTGACATATTTGCTGAACGCTGATTGGTTCCGGCATTTCTGCCCAAAGTTTGCGTAAAATATATTGGAAATAAATATTAACAAAAATCGTTTAGTTTAACCTAGAATAATTAATTAATTAAAACTTTTTCATTGTTCATTAATTCATAATTTATTAACAATAATTATGTACTCAAAAATATTTACTCAAACATGTGATAATTAATTTTGAAGCTTCCCGCACTGTTTTGGAGAGAAAATGGGTGACATGTGACGACTATTTATTATAGGGACTCTAATTCACTGGTATAGTGCCGCCATCTGTGACAGATTTTTTGAAATACGGTATAACTGTAAGTACATAATGTTCAATTTTACCAACATAGTTTAGTACAATATTTCTATTTTACAAATTCTTAGGGTGTAATATTTTTGATGTTGGCATCTCTGATTTTCTTTCTGTTTTTGTAACCCTATCTATTGTACTTGTACTGGCAGTAAAAGGTCCGGCATTTTGAGACAAACATTTTCTTTATTACTTTATTATTTTCTTTATTATAAATTTTTCTTTAAACGTTTCCACGTTTGTGCAAGCCACGGTAGTTGAGATTCCACGCTAAGAGTGGCAAAAAGTAGGTAGAAAAACGTCCTAAAGCTGTGAATAAACAAAATTAACGCTATATAGTCTGTGCACTTTCATAGTAAACTTCCTTAGGGGCCGGCAATACTTTAAAAAAAAAAAATTATGTAAATAAATTCATGAAATGATTTAACATACGTGTAAACATACACTTTATTAGAAAAGACAATACAGAAATTCAAATTATATACAAATTATACAAACAATTCTAAAATTACAATTTATACAAGTAAATTAAAACTGATTAAAATGCATTGTAGAGATCTTTAAACAGTCATCAAAATCAATAATTGAGATTTTAATTCGTCAAAATAACTAAATTATCATATTAATAAAACTAAAAAATACAAGTATTCGAAATATATTTAAGTGTCCAATTGTATGGCACCAGTTACTTTTAATGTTGAAAATTTCTGCCCCAGTAGTTTCATAACATCTCCATGTTTCATATTCGAATTACCTTTAACTGTATTGTAATTTTCTTTTACAAATTTCGCGAACCCGGTTGGTTTATTATTTTTAGGAGTAGCTACAGTTTTTATAACACCATTTTTTAATTTTCTATTTAATAATAATTCGAACTGTCCGTAACAATATCCACATCTTTTACGTTCGATATCCAATGATTTTGAATGTCTTCCAATACTAAAAAATAATTTTGATATAAAAAGGTAGTTAAAAAGTATCTAATTATGTAATCCATAAATAAAAATAGGCTAACTTCAAAAATGCATCACTGCTTGCATGAGGCAGAGTCAAAAGTTCAAAAACGCATCAGACGCATCACAACAAAAAATCAAAAATTCATTTTTGCATTTGATGCGTCAAAACAATGCATCAAGAAATTTGGTGATGCGTGTCATGCGCATAATGTAATATCACAGCTACTTACATTTAAAATATAGGTGGCTGTCGTGGCTAGAGTCTGGTAATGTGAATAAAGGATGATGCTAATGGTCCTATGACCATAATGGTTAAAGGAATAATTCCGAAAAACTAAATGTTGAAAAAGATGAATTTATTTATCTTTTATTAAAATTGTTTAAACTATCTGAATACATCTTGCACTTAGAATATGTAATATTTTTTATTCAAATAATTTCAATTTTTTCAATTTCAAATAACTTTTGAAATTCAAAGATAATATATACAAGGACTGTATTGCTGTATTATCTATAGTCTAATCATGCTATATTATCTATAGTCAAATCACGAGTTAAATGATGCCAATATCCTGTTCAAAAACATCTAATGTGCATCAAATTTCAAGAGAGCATCAGTATCACATCATGTAGTATTAGACGCATCAGAAAGGTCATGATGCTGCATCGATGCGGTAAAGTTTACATTTTTGAAGTTACCCATAACTTGCACACTAATTATTTACCTGTATCCACAAGAAGTACATTTATAGGTATATTTGGTATTTATTTCATAATCATGACATCTTTTGATACGTGGCAGTTCCGGGTAAGTTTTCATTGCTTTGGAAGCCCTAAAATTAAACATAAAATAAATTTGACTCTTCTGATGATTAAAACGAGTTAACTCGTTATCCAATATGGCGGCTAAAAATGGTTTGACATGGATATATTCACTGGTACAAGTGTCGCCACCTGTGACAGATTTTTCGAAATAATAATTGTAAGGAATGTTCAATTTTACCAACATAGTTTAGTATAATTTATATTTTGCAAATTCCCAGGGTTGGCATTTTTTGATGTTGGCATCTCTGATTTTCTTTCCTTTTTTGTAACTTTATCTATTGTACTTGTCACTGGCAGTAAAAGGTCCGGCATTTTGAAACAAAAATTTTTCTCTATGGTTAAAATAAAAAGGGTTAAGTCCGTATTGGGATTTGTTGACTGACGGTAGGACATCTGGAGTCGGAAAATTAAACTATTAGATATATCTGTACGTTTAAGGCGGCCAACTTTTTCACTAGTCAATGCGGGACAATATAACAATCTTGGACCGTATTTTTATTCGTGTGATATTTTGAATAAATCCAAAACAATTATTTTTAAAAATATAATTCATGAACAAAAATTTTAAATACGCCTATCGCAACATCCTGCATAACATAGCAAATTGCTGATTATAAAAATTACTTTTTCTCGATAAGTCTTTTAACTGGGATAATGGTTCAAAAGGTATCTTATGGTGATTTTTTTTCGCTCTTTACCATGGTGTAAAATAAATTCGAACAATTTTTACAATTTGGCAAAATTTTTCAAAAGACACATTTTTGTGAGGTTTTTGGCATTCGACGTGTCTGGCTGCAGAACTCATTCAAGATTTTTGGACTTCCCGCATTTTCACCAAATTTTATGGTAATATTGCTCTTTTTCAATGAGGTATATATTTCAAGTGTCGATATTTATATCTGAATTAAATGGTAGACGAAGTGGTCGGAAGGCGACATTTCATATTACACGACCAAATGTTATTTCAACTAATGATGGAAATGATTCCAGGACACAATAATACTATTTAAAATTATAGAACGGTTTCGAAATATTTCTCTAATGCTTAAGAAAGTGTCGATATGTACCTGAATTACATGGTAGACGAAGTGGTCGGAAAACGACATTTCATATTACACGACCAAATTTTATTTCAACTAATGATGGAAATGATTCCAGGATGCCATAATTCTATTTAAAATTATAGAACGGCTTCGAAATATTTCTCTAATGCTTAAGAAAGTGTCGATATGTATCTGAATTACATGGTAGATGAAGTGGTCGGAAAACGACATTTCATATTACACGACCAAATTTTATTTCAACTAATAATGGAAATGATTCCAGGATACAATAATACTATGTAAAATTAAAGAATGACTTTCAAATATTTCTCTAATGCTTAAGAAAGTGTCGATATGTTTGTCAAAAGAAAAAAAAATGCAATAAGAGAAAACGACGTTCCCGAGAGAACAATTAGTGTATATAACTCCTTAAACCACGTTTTAATAGATATAATTATGTGGGGAAAGGGAAGGGGCAACTGACGAACAAAGAATAAATGTTTCTTATGTAAATATTTTCTCGATAGATGGAACATTTTTTAAATCTCATAATTTACTTACCAAGCTTTCCAGTAGGGTCCATGCCCGTCACTGATTTTATTTACAATCCACGTGGCAGCATGGCACATTTCATGAACCAAAGTGTCACGAAGACGAGACGGGTGATCAATAACTTTACTACTCAATACAATTCGACAGGATCGCTCAATTTCGCCTGTGGATCGAGTCGTTTTCTTATTATAACAAAAACCTTAAAATAAAAAAAAAAAAAAAAACTTTAATGTGTGTGATTCAAAAATATATTTAAAAGAAATAAAAATGTAAGTACCCATGTTTTTAAGAGATTTAAAGAGTTTTGTTTAATTGATATTTAAAAACTATTTTCAAATTATTTATTCTAAGCTGTTTTATTAATTTTGATTTTTTATAATCTTAAGTACCTACTTTAGTAAATTACTAGCTGTACCTACGACGTCGTTCGCGCGACGTTATGTTATAAAATCAATGAGAAGTATATAAGTGTAATAATTATACAGAACTTGCATAGAACAATAGTTTTTGCGTAATGCGTGCATATGATCAAAATGGTTTTTCTATTTTCCCGTGGAAAAGGGACATTTTCCCGGAGTAAAATGTATCAGATGTTGACCCAGGTAATAAGTTCTCATCATACCAAATTTCATCAAAATCCGTCCAGTAGTTTTTGCGTGATGCGTGAACAGACAGACAGACAAAAATTTTAAAAATAATTGTTTTGGTATCTACGTCGATAACTATTTATAGTAGTAGTACAATTTTCAAAAAATATTCCATGTACAGAAACGGTCTCGTTACAGTTTTATTATACATATGTATAGATTATTTTATACTACAGGTGATTTTACACTCAATTTAAATCGCATATTTTGCTTTTAGACTACTAAAATAGCGGAAGCATTTAAAAAATGAAAATTTTTGTTCCTTCTAAAATGAAAATTTCCACACACATTTTACGTTTTAGAGCTTCCTGAACAATTTTGGTTTCGTGTCTGTTTGTCGGTCCGGTCTGTCTGTGTGTCTTTGTCTTTAATGAAAGTTCCTAGATAGTGCCCTACGAATTTCATCGCAATCGGAGTAATAGTAGCCACGGTGCTACCGTAAAATTCCATTAAGTATATCTTACTTCTAGGGAGCACTCTATATATTTACATATTTATTATTTATTACATTTTATTGAATTTTTGATTTCAATAAGATAAATGAATACTTAAAAACAGATTACACATTTTAATTGGTGCACGTCAAAGGTGCGTGAAATTTGAGTAATATTTATGTGGTCAAGGTTCTTCTAATAATACTTTCCAAAATTGTAAACAATTTTGATAAGATTTAGTAATTTTCAGGTAACCTTGTTATAGATATCTGAATAACTAAAAATAAAATCAATGAAAATCAACAGGTACTTTTTATAACTAAGAAAAAACTTTTTATTTTCATTTCTCAAGAAAAGAAATTGTTGATTTTTAATCTTGTGAAACTTAAAAATACCCCTGTCGCAGCATCTGCATAACTTAGCGAATTTTCAAATATTGGACACTGGCGGATCTCATCTAAGACCTGTGTCCATTTAAAATAGTTTACCTTTCTAACAGTGAAACAATTTTCAAAATCAGTTCAGTAGTTAATTTTTGGCGCTTTTGGGTCCTCAGGACCCTAACGGATCTCATATAGTGTAACATATTATATCCATTTAACAATATATTATTACATTACATAACTATAGTTTTCGATTTTTTTTTCTAGGTATGCAAATATATATATAAATTATATTTTCTCTCTAAAGGAGGGCATCATACAAAAACTTCCTTTCCATAACGTACTCTTAAAAAATCTGGCTAATTTTAATTTAAAAAGATGAGACAGAGCTATTGTTATTATAACACAGACATACATATTGAATAACTGACTAGCACTTGTTTATCTAGAAAAGAATTGCTAAAACGATGAAGCATTTATTGTAAAAAAATTTATCAAATTTCTTAAATTTTCTCAAAAGCTAATTCACTTAGAACAATGTTTTAAAAACTTATGCAATTTTTTACGCTCTTTTCGATGGTGTAAAAAAAAAATTTAAAAAATTTTTGAATTCTGCCCAAATTTTGCAAAAAACCATTAAAAATGGCGAAAAAACCTACTTCTGGGCATCCGACGTGTCTGGCTAACGAACTTAGCCGAGCCAATCCGGATTCCAGCTCGCATACCAAATTTCATAAGCACAAATATATATATATATATATATATATATATATATATATATATATATATATATATATATATATATAAATTTTAGTGAAGTAGATTTTCGGGTTCTAGAGGCTCCAAAACAAATTTCTACCATAGTCCCGGACTTAGGTCTTACCATAAGAGCTGCTGTAATAGCTGAATTTCCAGAATGGAAATTCGCTAAAAAGGATTTTACATTAACACTTTACAGTCCGCATTTTCAGCACCTAAAAATAGGCAGAACAATCGTAGAGGCCGATCTCGATCAGTGATCACACATGTGTGCGCAAACTGGTACATATTAGATTTACAATAAACACACTCTTTCTGTGTTGGTTTTTGTAAACATTTATAGAAGAATAACATAAAAATAACACTTAAAAATGTAATTTTACATTATCATTTATTTGTTTATGATTGTATTGAAATGCGTATACTTCAATACAATCACAAAAATCAGTGTGCGTTTATGTTATTGATATTGTTTCTATTAAAAAGTGTATGTTAACCCATGTTGAATCATTTCGTAAATTTAATTATATAATTTTCTTTTTAATTTTTTAAAAATATTTCAGGCCTTTGGGGAACTTTATTGTGAAAGTGCGCGGACTGTATAATGTTAATTTTATTAATTAGTAGAGTGTCATAACTTACCAGCAGTTCCACGCATACGCACATTCCATTGTATTGGAGTATCCTGCGGTATTTTTTCGTCAAATATTGTTTGATTATAAAGTTTAAATAATCGGGTGGCTAATTCTTCTTTCTTATCATTAAAATACAATTTGTACGTAGGAGCATCAGGGTGTGATTGTGTGGCTGATACACAAGCTAAAAATTATTTCAAATTATTTTAAAAAAAAGATTACAAGAAACGCTGAAAAAATTGAGTCAATGGCACTTCGATTCAGGGCCGAATTTGAGCATGGGCCTTGAAACTTTATAAGACCAAGATCAAGACAATTAAGTTTTTTTTAAGAAAATGTAAACTATCTCTATAAATTCGAAATGGCAGATAATCTGACATCGCGGACCCCACGGGTTTATATGATAAACTTGAAATTTGTTACAATCTGATGATCCAAAGTAATGCCTATTTTGTACCTGGATTTTGTAAGAAATATTCATGATATCTTACGGAACACATAGTTTAAGATAGACAATGTGATTCTAGGGGAATTCTAGTGATTTCTAGGGGAAATTTTTTATACTCCGGAGGACACCTATCTTTTCTATAATATATCATACCTGATAATGATGCCAGAAAACTAAGTTGAGTTTTCTCGTCAGTTTTAGTTCGGCTTGGTGTTGGAGGCATTTCAAAGGACGTGTCGCTTGAATCGGATAGATTTTGAATGCCCTCATCATCCGAAGATGTCAGAACAATTATATGATTATTCTTTTCATTCGATTTTTTACAATTTCTTCTTGGCGTACTGTTACCTGAGCTTGAATTATCGTTTAAAATAAGATGTGCCAATCGTGAAATTGGTCTATGGTTTTTCAGTACCGGTGTATTATAATCTTGTTCGTCTTCCGAGTCTGAGGAAGAAGGACTTTCGGTTGCAAATTTCCGACAGCTATTTGTTTTTAATTTGTTTTTCTTATTTCTGATTGGTGTGGGAATATATTCGTCATCTGATGAATCTTCATCGAATTTTTTCTTTGATTTTTTAGTGGTGTCACTGTCTGAATTTGTTTCTGAATGTTTGGTAGATTGGATCAGTTTTTTGGATCGTACAATTCTGGTTGTTGGTATTAAACTTTCGCTTTGATTACTCTCCGTTGACGGTTTCTTGGAGGTTTTAGTTTTTTCTTCCGTTCTGGTAGACTTCTTGGTTGGTTTTGTTTTCTCTTTGGCTACATTATTTAATTCTCTCCATTTATTTTCTCTTTTTTTCTTTCGCTCAATCTTTTTCATCATTTCCTCGTACGCCAAATCAATATATGTTTTGTTATCATCGGCTTGAGAATTTTGTACGAAACTGCTGTATGTTAAACGAGTAACTTCGGGAAATTCGTCATTGCATTGATTGATTAATGAGTTTTCGTCTTCGAAACGTCTCTGTGAAAATAGTTTGCGTTTACCCTGCGTAGTCTGTGCAGTATTTTTAATTTTGTTTGTATGTTTTGGTGTAAGGAAATTATCGGTTTTTGGGGTATTAACTGTAACTTTAAATGTTGGTTGTTTTGGAGTTAAAACTTCAACAATTTTATATTGAAGTTCAGTTTCTGTATTATTTTGTGAGTCTGAAAGTTGTAGCTTGTCCATTTTAACTGAACTGTTATTGTCGCATTCATTCGAATTATTAGAAATTTTCAATTTTTCCATCTGTAAAGAACTTTTAGTTATATCGTTGTTTACATCATTATTCTTTAATGAATCCTCATTAATTTTCGAGTTGACAGATTCTGAGAGACACAATTTTTGCATGCTAAACGAACATGAGTCAATTTGTTCTGGGCTTTTGTTTAAAGTTGTAATTTCTTTGTCGGAATTTTCATCACTTTCAGGATCACAGAGTTCTTTAAGTTTTTGAATACAGGGTGATTCAATGGCTTGTTTATAGTTTTCCATGGCAAGAGCTTGTTTCAATTGACTTTGAACTGGCTTTCGAATACGATTTAAAACTGAATTATGAAATGCGGAAGAATTATTCAAGTGAACTTCCGGGTCGTGGTCATCTACAATAAACGAATCCCTCATTTTTCGTGCGATTGGTGTCCGTGTTGATTCAAAATCGGGCCGTATTTTATGAGCAACTGTCAATATGAGGATTATATTGAATTGAATTTTTAATTATAATATAAAAAATGAAGATTTTTATACTTACAATCCTTAAAGTTTATGCTAGTTGTAGAAATTTCAGCAACGTTCGATCTATTCAGCTTTCTGAAAAAATGAAACGATATTTAATTAAAATAGGTATTGCTGTTTTTGTTATGGAGCAAATAACGACAATAATTATATATTAATATAAGTTTTAATATGTATTCTGGCATGTTAAGACTTATACAGTCTTGGCCAAAAGTATTAGGCACCCCCATAAAACACGTGTAACTCATAAATTAATTGAAAAATGACTTACCTGATTAATAATAGAATGAAAGACAATACTAAAAGTTAATTTTAAACAATAGATAAAGGATTTTAAGGTACCATAAAATACCTGGTCCACAAAATGTGAAATATGAAGTTTTTTGAAAAATAATGTAATTTATTTGTTAGTCTTTTATTAACTTTCAGGATAACAAGAAGCTGCCGAGTGTTGTTTATTTGTGTAGTAGAGACAGTTTGTAATACGAAATGTCGAAACAACGAGAACTTAACACAGAAACACGAATAAAAATCCAGATGTTATACGAAGAAGGAAAGACTCAAATAGAGATTGCTAAATTAATAAAAGTTTGACGATGTGCAATGCAATTTACCATTAAAAGTTTCGCGGAGACTAACTCTCACATAAACAAAATGAGAACGGGCAGAAAACGCATTACTACTGACCGCCAGGTTAGAAAACTTATCCGTGACTCACTTAAGGACCGCAAAAAGACTTCTTTTGAGCATACTGCAGCTTTATCGAGGGATATTGGGAAACAAATTAGTTCTCGAACTGTAAGAAGAAGACTCACAGGAGTAGGTTTAAAAAGCTGCAAAGCCAGAAAGAAACCTTGGCTCTCCGACAACAAAAAGAAAAATCGTTTAGAATGGGCTCTAAGACACCAGCATTCTTCTGAAGAAGATTGGTCCAATGTGGCATTGTTTAATGCGATGGTATAAAATTTAACTTACTTCAAAATTAGATTCGTCGGATCACACCACATTGGACCAGTCTTCTTCAGAAAACTGCTGGTGTCTTAGAGCCCATACCACACGATTCTTCTTGTTGTTGTCGGAGAGCCAAGGCTTCTTCCTGCCTTTGTGGCTTTTTAAGCCCGCTTCTGTGATTCTTCTTCTTACAGTTCGAGAAATAATTGGTTTCCCAATGCCCTCCGATAAAGCTGCAGCGAGCTCAAAAGAAGTTTTTTTGCGGTCCTTAAGTGAGTCACGGATAAGTTTTCTAACCTAGCGGTCAGTAGTAATGCGTTTTCTGCCCGTTCTCATTTTGTTTGTGTGAGAGTCAGTCTCCGCGAACCTTTTAATGGTAAATTGCACTGCACATCGTCAAACTTTTATTAATTTAGCAATCACTATTTGAGTCTTCCCTTCTTCATATAAAATTTGGATTCTTATTCGTGTTTCTGTGTTAAGTCCTCGTTGTTTCGGAATTTCGTATTACAAACTATATCTACTATACAAATAAGCAACACTCAGCAGGTTCTTGTTATCCTGACAGTTAATAAAAGAGTAACAAATAATAGTATATTATTCAACGAGCTAGTAATGATAGCTATTACTCACGAAGATGAAATTGCGACACGAGCCGAGCTTGTGAGGCGAGTGTCGTAATGCATCTGAGTGAGTAATAGCCATTGCAAGCGAGTAGAATACGATATTTTTTCTACTACTTTTTTCCTTTTTGATTTAAATAAAATTGAATATAAATTTTAAATCAAATTTTTAATCTATTTCTAATTTCATTAAAAGTTTGTATAATTATAAAACGATCAAAACAAAACATAAACTACTTTATTTACTTGAACGTTACTAGGCAATATATATTAAATTAAAACTTGTACATACATATATACACAAAACAAAAGCAAACCCATGGAATAATGATTAATACTGTGATTTCATTGGTCAAGAGGGTATTGAGTAATGAATATTCCTCCACACCTTTGAATAATGCCTAACTTTCTCAACAATTAATGGATATATAATGAGTGTGTTCTTCAACAGGAGTAGAAAAATTACATTATTTTTCAAAAAAACTTAATATTTCACGTTTTGTGGACCAGGTGGTTTATGATACCTTAAAATCCTTTATCAATTGTTTAAAATTAACTTTTAGTATTGCCTTTCATTCTATTATTAAACAGATAAGCCATTTTTAAACTAATTTATAAAACTATACGTGTTTTATGGGGGTGCCTAATACTTTTGGCCAAGGCTGTATTGAAATAAAATGGTCAATTTTTTCAGATTTTTTGGATCAACAATTTAAAAAGTGCAGACAGACAGAAAAACCTAATTTTTTGAAGGTCAGTATTTTGCAAACAAGGCTTAAAAATAACAAATGGTAAAAAGAATCTCAATTTTTTTTTTTATTTAGGTATTTTTTCTACCGGTATCCCAGACAACAGGGTACGTGGAATAGGTATATACCTACAATAGGGTAATTTTCATCACCACTTTTCAATAATTATATAAAAATATTTCAAAGAAAAGGGGGAAATTTTTGTTGTTGTTTGGTAACAGACGGACGCATACAAAATTACAAGAACTCTGAGAAATATCTACAAAACCCTAAAAAAGATGAAATTTAACCAATTAATTAAACGTAAATGGAATTAATTGTTAACAAAATACCGTTCAGTTTTTGGCGCGTAATCATTCATTATGGCTCGATGTTTCCTTGGTTCTGTTTTGGGAATTTTTTTTACACTATTTCTCCATTTTGTACCATACAGCTGATCCAAAACTAATTCCATATTCTTATCGATTACTGGTGTTTGCGTTTGATGCTCGGAATTGATATGATTATCACCGTTTGAAGATAATACTTCTGAATCAATTCCATTTTTTATCGGTGTCACCTTAAAAATAATGTAAATGAGTAAATACATTAAGGAGATTTGTAAAAATGTTAAAATTCATTATTTCATTATTATACAGTAGAACCTTAATAATCGAGAATTGTCAGATAAGTTAGAAAACTCTACGAGTCATTTGTTGCATTCTAAATTCGTGGGAAAACCGACGCTTGTGCAGTGCACATGTGCGTCTGCGTCTACTGTACTCTTATAAAAATCTGTTTAGTAAATTTATTCATAGATATGCATCGGTATTTTAAAATATGAATTAGAGTCCCTATAATAAATAATATGAATAAGTTTATTAAGGAAGTAAATCTACAGAGTACTTAATTTACTCTCTACAAAATCTACCAAGTATATTTTATTCAGAGATTAACCTGACAGTTTTATATATTTTGTAGATTTTTTCTCTACAAATTTATTATCTGTGGTTGTGCTCATATCTATGTGAGACGGTTCAATTATCTACGGGTTTTTTGATTAGCAGATAACCGCAAAGTTTATAAATTATTTAACTGCCACGGGAAGAGGGGATGGCATACAGAATGGAGTATTATAAGATGGAGATCTTACTTATATGAGAGGAATTGACAAAATTGGTCAAGATAATGGTAAATATAAGGCTTTCTTTTTTTACCACTCGCGGCGTTAATAATGCTCGAATACTGATGTGAATATAAACAGTACTTATTCTCAAATGGAAACACGTCGGAACTGGGGAAGTGAGTGTTTCCATTTGAGAATCACCAGGTTGATGATATTTAATAATAAGGAAATACATAGAAATTACATATGTATGAAATAAACTCTTATAGTTTAAATTACTTTATACGGTGGATATCCAATGGTACTGACTCCGATTTTACATAGTGACATCAGCGAATTATATAATATACAATATAGATGATACGATGCAAAATAAAAATTGTTAAGTTTACTTTAAAAACGTTCGAAAAACCCACTGAGTTGAACATTGAAAAATATTCCAGAAGATTCTATTCAAAAGCTAACAAAGATAATATAGAAGCTCGCGTTTCCATTTAAGAGTGTTCCATTTGAGAATAAGTACTGTATCGCTTTCGTATCCGACGAACACGAGTGCCATCTTTGATTTAGACACTTTTTTGAATACATTGAGTTTCGTCTCCTTGTCTAATCTCCATAGCATACAGATTCATCGTATCGCAACAGAGTTTTATCCAATCTTTAAAGATATTTTGTGCTTAAACAGTATTTTATCTTAAATTTTGTGTCATCATATTATTGACGCCATGATTGAAACGATTGTGGTTAGTGTCGAATATAAGTGGTCGGTAACAGCCGAACATAGTATGTAGATGACGTAAGTGTAAAATGGCACTCTTATAGTACTGAATCCCGCCGACAGATGGTACAAGTATGAATTTAAAGCAGAGAAGTATTTTAAACGTGAGCTTAGGATTGATTAACGAACTTTGAAGAGTTGAATAACGAAGACGGTTTGGTACTAATCATAGTACTCAGGTCCAAACCTAGCCTAAGTGGCGCCCGGGGCAGGGTCAAAAAATGGCACCCCTGTAGAAAAAATAATAGACGAGTAAAAAAAAAGGAAAAAAGAAAAAAAGTCTTTCTTCCAAACAAGTGACGAGCAAAAAAAAACCTCACATATCTAATTTTGGGCGCCCTCTTAAATCACGTTTTGCCGTCCCCCAAGACCTGTCGCCCGGGGCGCGTGCCCTGCCTGCCCCCTAGATCCGGACGTGTTAAAAAATTACCTATAAATCCACCGAAACAGTAAGTCTGAATGCTTCTCTGCTTTAAATCTTTAGATGAATAAGTAATAACTAGAACTAGTTAATATGAATTACCATGCATTTCTGATTTTCCTGATTTTCTGGTGAGTTTTCTAAACTATATTTGCCTGAATTATTCGAAGCAGTCTTATACGATAGATTACTAGAATCTGAATTATTATGTACGTTCGAATTTTTTATATCATTATCATTACTATTCGAAAGATTTAATTTTTCCATTTCGATATTTGATTCATCCGATGTAAGTAACGTAACTGAATCGATTTTTTCAATATTAGTCTTCGGGACTTCTTCCGAAATATTCGATAACTCTAATTTATCCATTTCAATGTGAGATTCATCGGATGTTAACAAACTAGATCGGACTTTTCGTGATATTAAATCCGAATTTCGTATATTTTGTGTATTATTTGTCTGATCTAATGTAATTATACTTTCGAATTGATCAGATTCTTTTATTTCGGAATTATCGGATGTTAATATACTCGCGTTACTTTCAATTTGATTTGATCGAAAATTTTCAGATTCCTGTACTAAATTGTTGTTTGTTGGGTCGAATTCGATATTCGTTGAATTCTCTCCTATAATCGATTCAGATATTACGATTGAATTGATTCGATTTTGTTTCGGTACTGAATTTTCAGATTCTTGAATTAATATTTCGTTTGAATTTATTGTTGATCTTGTTTCATTTATTATTAGTGGCTGTTGATGAAATTGATGATTTTTGTTTGAAATTTCGGATTCTCTGACTAAAATGTTTACATCTACATTTAGCTCTGTTAAGAAATTTAATTTTTGAGTCGAGCCACTCAAACTAATCGTCGTTCGAGTTTCATCAATTGTAATAGGATTCATCGAATCTTTTTTTTGTAACGAATCTTCAGATTCCGGAATCAAAATACTGTTTGATATCTGAATGGATGAATCAGATTTACAAGATTCATCGACAGTAATTTGTCCATTTTTATTTGGAGATTTTGTGGATTTTTTTAGACTATCGCTTTCTGGAACTATGATATTATCGTTTGTTTCTGTTACACTGTAACTGTTAATATTCGTACAACTTTCGTCAGTTTCAGAAGTTGATTCATTTTTTATGCTTGTATCTTTACAACTTTCCTCAGCTTCTGAAACTGATTCGTCGATTGTCATTGAGTTTTTGATATTTGGTGAATTTTTATCGACTTGTTGTTCCTCTTGATCTGTCGATGTATCGATAACGATAACCGATTCGGGGGATTCGGGCATGGAATTGTCATAATTATTTGTAAATTCGCAAGATTGTTTATCGCCAGATTCCATTTCACTATCTAAACAAATTAAAATTTTATTCACAGTTGACCTTATACTGATTTGATTTTCCGACGTTTCCTCTGCACTTTTAAATGAAATCGATTTTTCGTTATTAACCAAAAAATTTTCTGAATTACCGGAATCGTCTGATGTTATGTATTCCGATCTGTTAGTTAAATCAATTTCTACTAAACTATTTTTTAAATCCATTTCTGATAAGCTTGTTGCATGACTTTTTAAGGGCTTCGAAATTTCTTCATCCATTTCGAATGATTCGTCAGTTGAGCTAATTGAAATTATGCTGTACTTTACAGGACTGGAACAACTTGGGCTTTTATATTTTAAATCAAATAATTCTTTAAATTTTTGATTATCGTCTATGTTGTCTATTTCTTTTTGAGGTTCACTTTTTTCTTTAATGTTCAAGTTTAATTTCTTTTTTAAAGTCAGTTTGCTGTTTTCTGAAAGATTAAAATCAATAAGTCAATTTGCAATTAATAAAATAACTAAAAATTATTATACTTAATGGTGTCCTATGAGTTTTTTTGCTATTTGAACCGGGAGTAAAGGCACTTAATAAAATAAAACTATTTTCACTGTTCATTGCTGTTGTATCTACTATTTATTACATTCATAATTGTCACACTAATTATAATATTTTCACTAAAAATTTGAAATAAATCTTGTATTAACTGATTTATAGTTACATAAACAGTTATTATTAGTCACTTATTATTATTATGTAATCAATATAATATTTTTTTGTAAATAATTTTTTTTTAAAAAACTTCTTATAAAACTTTCTAATAAAAACCGTTATATATTGGTTATATTTAAATTTAAAAACATTTGTTTGTTTCTTTTGCTGTCAACCGAAAGTACCAACTTGGTCTTTCAGTTTACTGCAATATCGATTTACACTGGTGGCCATTGAAATTAGAACAGATTGAAGATTGAAGGGATAAAAATAACCAAAATATGAATACAAATTATAAAGATAAGCATGTTATAAGAGAATAATAAATGATTATAATAAATGATTTTTAAAAAGATGTATAAATATAACTCAGATAATCCCTATGTGTGGCTATAACTGATTCCACACGTAATAAATAAAATTATATTATTTTTATTATTATTATGTAAAATGGACACCAAAGAAGGGAGGTATCGATAAGCTAACAAAATTGACCTCATAATTTAAAATATAAATTTAACTATTATATATATATATTTTTTATTTCTCATTATTTTAGTAAGATACAGGACCCTAACTTAATGCTACAATAGTTTAAAAGTAAAACCAACTACGTTTTCTTCACAAGAAAATCGACAAACTGAAATCAAAGTTTTTTTTTTTTGGAAAATTGTCCCTTTTTTTACTATACTGAGTTTTTTTTAGACGTGAGCACATCTCTTTAGTTTTTTAATTTTTGTACTTTTATATATTTTGTTAACGTCTAAAAAACAACATAAAAAATTGTCATGCTAAAAAAATGCGCTCATGTCTAAAAAAATTCGATATAAGTAAAAAAAAGGTAAATTTTTCCAAAAAAAGCCATTTTGACCAGTTTTTTGATTTTTCTTGCGAAGAAAACGTCGTCACTTTTACTTTTAAATTGTTGTAGCGTTAAGTTAGTGTCCTGTATTTTACTAAAATAAGTAACGAGAAATATAAAAAAAAATATAATTAATTTTTTTGTCATATTATGGGGCCAATTTTCATAGCTTATCGATATCCCTCCTTTGGTGTGGTTATAACTCATTACCTAGGTCGTTAGGGTATTTTTTACTGCGAGAAAATTGCTTCATTACCACGGGACAATGTAAAAACTGGTTCGAGTAAGCTTACACGGAACTTATTACAAATTTTGTGTAACATAGGCAATATATTTACAACAATGTATTTAAATAGGCATATATTTAAAATATGTTATATACTGCAATTAGCCATTCGACTACATTCGACAAAAAATAATTTAAATAAAATTCGACAAATGCGTTTTTTTGACACGCACTAAGTAATGTCATCTCAGTGAAAGTGTTAATTTATGATTTTTTGTTAACTCTACAGCCCTCTTGCGTTTATGTACAACTCAATAATTATTCAGTCACACAACCATATTAATATGTCATCTTCGATGACATAAAAATCACCAATGGATTTTTCCACATTTTCTGTGTCAACAAAAAAGCCGCGAACCATCGCACCAGAGAAGCACATCGAGGAATTCCCATATAGGCGGTAAAGATATATAAATACAGTGACTTCTAATTTCAGAGTTTTAGACTTATGACGAGAGTATTAAAAGAAACTTACGAGGGTATTACAACAGTAGATTTCGAAAGTATACGTATATGTGAATATTAACAATACTTTATTTATTCTTTGTAATTTTATTGTAATTTTGTATATATGTAATATTTTTTCTTAAATAAATAAATATTTTTAACTTAAAATATCTTCGTTATTAATAAAATACCACCGAACAAAAATAATAAATAATAATAAAAACAAGTAAAAGTAAACATCGAATAAGAAAAAAAGCATTGTTGCATTATCGGGTAAAAAAAATGCGCTCATGTCTAAAGAAACTCGTTATAGTAAATAGGGGACAATTTTCCAAAAAAAAAAACCATTTTGTCCACAGTTTGTCGATTTTTCTTGTGAAGAAAACGTAGTTATACCCTATTTCAAATACAATTGATCATGAGTCAAAGTTAAAAAATTAAATAATTCTTATATTCAAAACAAATCAATCTTCTATTCTTTTCTAAAAACAAACTACAATTTTAAAATTTACGTAAGTGCAATAATGAAAGAGATAAGGCTAAGAAAACGAAAATTATTTAAATTCATAAGTGATGAAGCATGGTTAAATTTAACTGAAATGGACCATACTTAAAAAACTGTCGATATTTTTCTGAATTACATGGTAGATCAAGTGGTCGGGAAACGATATTTCATATTACACGACCTAATATTATTCCAGTTATCCCAGCCTACAAGAATAACGCAGGAAAGACTGGTAGGCTTTGCAACAATATCAACTGAACAAGAATTAGCGTCAACCATAGTCTTTAATGAACTAGTTCTTATATTTTTTAAGCTTAAAACTAGGAAAAGTAAAATATAATGTTCAGTTTTTTATTTCCTATTTTGTTAGAGCTACTTTGTTTTCTGTATTCTTTTGTTTTCTTATCTTTTTTTTTTTATTATTATTTATTAATAAGTAATTTATTGTAAATAAATAAGCATTAAGTACCGATTTAACTTTGTTAATATACTTTGTGAAAAACTTTTACACGTTGAAAGTTCAAGATTTATTGGAAGACTTAACTATATTATTATTTCTAAGTAAATGTTTGTCAAGCTCGGGGGCGCCAAAAGATATTTTGTCTAGGGCGCCAAATAACCTTGCGCTGGCCTTGTAAAAACATACATGTTTCCAGATAATTTTGCCATATCTACAAAAACGGATAATCTTAATTTTGCTAAACATTTATTACAAAATACAATTAGATATTAGATATTATAAAAATCATTTAACAATTTAGAACTATGGTCAGCTGAAAATGGTTTACAACTTTTAGCAGATAAAACGAAAGCTATACCTTTCTGTTGGAAAAGGAAACAAAAAAAAATCAACTTCGAATTAAAACTACTTAACCAACAAATATGTTTAACTAAAACGCATAAAACAAAAATAAGTGCCAATAGTGATTCAGTACACTAGAAGTGATTAATGGTCAGAATAACGGTGAAGATAGAAAAAGTCTGTTAAAAGTGTATAGAAATTTAATACATTCCAAATTAGATTACAGTTCAGTATTACATCTTCCTCGGCAAAACCACACCTATTTCGTACACTAGATACAATCCCTAATGCCGGATTACGAATAGTAGCTGGGCTGCACAAAACTTGTCTAATACAAAGCCTCCATTGCGAATAAAAGTATTTGGGCAAAATTTTGAAAAAAACAAGTGTTTTCAGATTTACACCTTTGATATTACTACTGAAATTATTAATTATGTATTAAAAGAGATGCTACTATCTACCCTATACGTTTATACTAAAATGACAAAAAGACTGAATCTCCCCTTTATTTTTATTTAGATAAAATACCTGTAGGTTCACATAAAATTATTACATTTTAAATATCATGTTGCATTTGAAAGCCAGGAGTCAAATCTAAGTCTGTAAAAGCTTCCACTATTTTGAATCATAAAGGCTCACCAAGTTTATCCTTTAAGCCAGGGGTCGGCAACTTTTTTTGGATGGCGGGCCACTTTTAAAAAAAAAATTTTTAGCGGGCCGCACACTCAAATATTTTTCAATGTAGTATGTGGCTTAAGTAGGTCTTTTTAAACGAATCTTCGAATCGAAAATTCAGCTATTAGAGTCACTGTCTTGATGCTGCTTGAGCCCGGAACTATGATAGAAATAATTTATTTTGAAGTCTCTAGAAGCCAAAAATGACCTTTACTAAAATTTATATAACTCTCGAATGAAAAATTCCGTTTTTACGAAATTTGGTAAAAATGTTGGAAGTACAAAAAGTCAGACACGTCCGATGCCCGGAATGGATTTTTAGGCATTTTGCCTAAACAATTTATGTGGAAAAAGAGTTTTTTGCCCCAATTTCCTCAAGTTTTTGCCACATTTTGTTACATCGTTGGAAAAAGGAGAAAATAATCACATAAAAAGGGTTTTTGAAAAATAATTCTATGTCAAGTAGTAGAGAAAAACTGATTTTTGTAAACGGAAATTCGCTATATTATGCAGGGTACTGCGACAGAGGTATTTTCTTTTTTTAACACAATATAAATATTATTAAAAATCAACATGAGGAAAAATTTTTAGTAACAGTTTTACTTACCTGTTATAAAACATCGGAAAAAGTATACCTAAAGTATGCTCAACTCTGCATAGGCAGAGCAAATTGTTCGAAAAGTTATATTGCTTGGCGGGCCGCATGAAAGCTTGCCAAGGGCCGCAGGTTCCCGACCCCTGCTTTAAGCCGTTTCCGATATACCGTCCTTGTCAAAACATCATGAGATACCTAAATAAAAAGAAAAAAAAAAGAAAAAAAACTAAACGACTAATTCTTTAATTTGCTGTTTTAGTATAAACGTATTTAACACATATTATTACATTTATTTTAAATATTGTATTATAACTTATAACAATATTAGACCGGGAGGCGATAACAAGAAAGTGTTTACCCATCGGTCTAAAGAAAATTTAATTTTTCATGTAATAGTTTACCATTAGAAGTTACGAAAAGGTAGGTTAGACTCGGTTAGACATTATCTTGTCCGGTTGCGCGGGTCGACCTCAAAAAGTGGTCGTTTTTTCGAGGTCCCCTTACCCATTGACCTAAAGAAAATTTCATTTTCCATCTAATAGTCTATCATTAGAAGTTACGAAAATGGTTTGTCGGCCAGACTTTGTCTTATCTGGTTGCGTGGGTCGACCCTGAAAAAGTGGTCAATTTTTCGATGCCCCCTTACCCATTGACCTAAAGAAAATTTCATTTTCCATTTAATAGTTTATCATTAGAAGTTACGAAAATGGTTTGTCGGCCAGACTTTATTTTGTCCGGTTGCGCGGGCCGACCTCGAAAAGTGGTCAATTTTTCGAGGCCCTTTTACCCATTGACCTAAAGAAAATTTCATTTTCCATCTAATAGTTTACCATTAGAAGTTACGAAAATGGTTTGTCGGCCAGACTTTGTCTTATCCGGTTGCGCGGATCGACCCTGAAAAAGTGGTCAATTCTTCGAGGCCCCCTTACCCATTGAACTAAAGAAAATTTCATTTTCCATTTAAGTGTTTATCATTAGAAGTTACGAAAATGGTTTGTCGGCCAGACTTTATCTTGTCCGGTTGCGCGGGCCGACCTCGAAAAGTGGTCAATTTTTCGGGGTCCCTTTACCCATCGATCTAAAAAAAAAGTGTATTTCGATCTAAAGTAAATTTTATTCATCATTCGCTTATATTATGTACATAATATATCAATATACAGCTGATATTATTTAGATGAAAAAATGGAATATATTATAATCGTTCAGTATATTTCTTTTATAATGTTATTATTGAAATATAAGTACATAACAGGATTTTGTTGATTACGTACCGGGGCAAAGCACTAATTAAAAAAATCAAAAAACATTTGGAATATAAAAATAAATATCAGTACAGGTTTGGCTGTGATACAATTAACATGGTCTTTTGGGTCTGTGTTAAATATATTTAACAATAAGTTTTAATCGGCTGTGAAATTTTATTTAATTAACAATTAACATTCGTTTTAGTGTTGTTCAATAAACGGATAAAATATTGTGATTTAATTTACTGTGATTTTTATATTTCGTAATCTTTTTTTAAATTTTTTATTAGTGATTTCTTTGATTCTGGTAAGTTTGTCATTATACTAGTTTTACGTAAGAATCTTCTTGAATCTTGAAATTGTAACATTTACAGCAGTAACATTTATTATATTATTTTATATTAATTTTTATATTTCACAATGTTAATAAATAATGTAATAATGTTTAATGTTTGGAATGGAAGCTTATAAAGGAAAATATTGTTTAAATGTTTCACAATGAGCACCAATAGAATTCATGAGAAAATATCTCTCACAATAAAACGTATCAATCGATCGGCATCAAAATATTCCGTAGAAATATGAGACAAAGTGGCCATTATATTAATGTAAAATATTTTAGGTACGATGGAATCACAGAAGCCTATTTTATTACACTCTTAAGAGCAGGGCCGGCGCAAGGTTATTTGGCGCCCTAGAAGAAATTTTTTTTGGCACCTCCGAACTTGATAAACACTTATTTAGACAACATACTAGTTAAAAGTCATACATACAATGAATTTTTAATGTGTAAAAGTTAGAATAAGTGCCATAAAAAGTGACCTGCTTGATAAATTTTAATTTTACAATAAATGGAAAACATGCTAATTTTAATTGTATACCATATTTACTTTATACATAATTGATATTAATTATACATATAATTTATACTATTATCAGGGCCGTGCAGACCAATGGCGGGCCTCAGGAACAAAGCATATTTTTTAAAAATTTCTCCCTCAAAAAATAAATTTGTTTTACTTTTTTCCGGGCCCACTCTTTCAGCCCGGGTATCAGGGCTGCAATCCTGGCTACCCCACCCTCTCGTCGGTCCTGACTATTATTGATATTTATTTCAGAAACTTTTTCTTCTCCTTTGTTTAAATATTAATAATTTTTGTTGAAGAATATTTTGAAAAATCTCCCAAAACATGTTTTAACATACAATAAATTTTTCTATGTCAGCTTTATATAAAATACATTTTTTATCTAGAATATAGATACCAGATTTATAAATTAGATTTTTATTGATAATTAGGAATTTAACCCCGAGTTGGTCTAGTGATTAGCAATTCAGCTTCTTGCAGGTAAATCGTGAGTTCGAAACCAATCGGGGGAGATACGTCATTTTCATTACCATATCTCTCATCTATCAATAGCCATTCCTATATCAAAATTCAGTAGTACATACATTACCAGACATTTTTTTTTAAATTTGGTACAACATGTATGCCTCCGATTGCTTTTAGTCGGGTTTTTTGTTTTTTTATAATAATAATTTTATTTGTCTGCTCTACTTAACTTGTGTAATGTATGTATAGTAACCTTGCTTTAATACATCATAATAAATTTTTCTATGCCAACTACATTATAAAATAAATTTTTTATCTAAAATATAGATATCAGATTTATAATTTCGATTGCTATCGATAATTAGCTATTTTGCTCGTGATATTTAACCTCTGGCAAATGATTTCTATTCTAGTGTGCGTAGTAAGACACGCATATACATTAATTATGTATGCTAAAAATCTAGTCAACATAAACGCACAATTATTATAAACGTATATAAATAAGTCTTAATTCAATAAAATAATATTTACACTCAAAAATGTTATTTTTAAAGGCTATTAAAGTGGCCATTGCTGTAGATAATAAGTATTATTATTTAGTTAATATTTTTTTAAAAGAAATCATATAAATAATTGCCTTGAGTTATGAATTTAGTTTAACTGATTTGACCTACCATTTTTAATGTACCTACTACATTCTTGCCGAGGTAGGACGAGGTTCCTCGCTGAGGTTGGCTGAGGTATATGAATGAGGCGTTTTAACCCAACCACGAGGCACAACGAAGTGACCTTCTACACCACAGATCAATTCTACACTCTCGTACTCGGTCAGCTTCACGAGAATGTAGTTGCTACATTATGTAAGTAGCACCTATAACTAGTTGCAGAGTTTTTGAGGTATCAAAGTCCAACAAAAAGGAAAGATGTATTTTTAGTAAGAGATATACATATTTTATTATATTAAGAAGATAAAATACTTTTGCAATAAAGATGGATATAGAGTAATTATGTCTAAACTCCCCCTATTAGTTGTTATATCTCTCACTCAGGTAATATTGAACAATGTATAAAAATACACTACATTGTAAAAAAAAGTAATCGAATTTGAAATAGTTTGCTTATTTATATAGTAATGCAATGATGTACCTACTTAAATAAGTAATTTTAAATTAAATAAATTTCCTATGAATGTTTTTCAATATGAGAACAATTTTTTCCGTCGTAAAAATATTTTGTATAATATTATTAAGTACTCCCTTATCGAAGCTGTTCAGATCTGTTTTATGTTTTACATGTTTTTTTCTTTCTTTTTCAGCAAAAATAGCTTCCGATCCATCATTTTTTTTTTTGCTTCACTAGCTATTCGAGTTAAAGTTGCCAGCGATATACCCGTAGCTGCAGTAACACGATTTTTAACTTGAGTTAATGGGATTTTCACACCATCACTTTCACTTTTCATAAACACTAACACATTTAAAATGATAAGTTTTGCTTGTGGACTTAATTAACATTTTATTTTTAATACTCGTATTCATTTCCATATTTAAATTAATTAAATATCAATAGATAAAAACCCGATTAAAATAGAGGGTATAAAAAAGTATAATAATAATCAAGAATACCATAAGTTAAAAAAAAATTGTTAAAATATCGAAAATTGTATCTCGCAGGTAAAGCACTTGACTAGCCAAAGCTAAGTAAAAGTACTGATTCAAAAAATTACAAATTTATTTGTAAACATACAAATTTTGTAAAACTAATAAACAGATTTTATTGAAAAATTCATAATAATAGCAATATTTACAAAGGTAGGTTTTATGCAGGTTTTATGACTGTATCAGGTAGTTTAATAAAATTGAATACATTTCAATTAATTAACCACTGAAAAGTACAGACTTTAAAAGAGAAAATTGTAGACCGTTTTATTTTTTTGCAATATTTAGTAAATTGTTCAGAAAGTATAAAATATTAAAAATTAAACGTTTCTAAACTACAAGAAATATGTAATATAATTAAAACTAGAAATATCTATGATAAGAAATTTAATGTTTCAAACCGACTTAATGCTACCAATTTTAAAATATTAAATACTAACAGGAAAATTTTTTATGAAAAATACCCTTACATAGTAATAATAACATATTTTGGTATTTATAAATACGATTTTTTTAATGGTGTAGACCCTTACTTTCATTTATTTAACGGAGTACTGTAGTAAAATTGGAAGTGGACTTTAGTCGCTCAGAAACTTTGCAACTACCTATACCTTCTTTCATAAATGAGCCGTTTAATACACTCCATAAAAAAATGTAACAAATTGTGATGAAAATACATAGGACGCTCTAATTACGCAATCCGCTGGGACCGTTGGAGGAGAAATTGTTAAATGAGAAAGTCGTAGGTCATGGGCGCCTATCCTACTGATTTATATATATATGCGTAATTTGGTAGACAAAGGAAATCGAATGTTATACTAATGAATATAAGTGACGACTTTTAGAAAACTAGTAAAGATGTCGAAAAATCATCTACAATATCGCATTCATCAGCGCAATAGACGCCAAATAGCAGAAGTGGACAAAAATTCTAGAATATTCTACTCGTGAACTAGCAGAGATACCAAAAAACAAACTTCACTATTGAATTGGGCACTAAACATTAGATTAAGCAACGCAATTGACAAAAATTTTAGAATGTTCTATTCATTAACTAACAAAGATATCGAAAAATCGATTGCACCATTTAATTAGTTATCGAATAAAAGACGAAATATCATATTTTGATAAATGTTCTAAAATATTCTATTCGTCAATAGCAAAAATTGTTTGTCAAAATGGGACATTTAGTTTATATTGGTTTAATTTTGGTTGGAGAATTAAGTGGTGCAATCGATTCTCCAATATCTTTGCTAGTTGACAAATAGAATATTCTAGAACATTTTTCAAAATGTGCTATTGGGTCTCTTTTTTTGGTAGCCAATGCAATGGCGACGTCTGTTTTTGGATATCTTTGCTAGTTGATGAATAGAATATTCCAGAACATTTGTCAAAATGTGTAATTTGGCCTCTTTTTCAATGGACAATTAAATGGTACAATTAATTTTTCGATATATTTGCTAGTTGACAAATAGAATATTCTAGAATTTTTGTCAATCTAAACTGTTTAATCTCATTTTTAGTGACCAATTCAATGGTGAAGTCTGTTCTTTGATGTCTCTTCTCGTTGACGATTAGAATATTCTAGAATTTTGCGTTAGTCATTTTGCATTTGCATTTTGCATATTACGTATACAGAATATGTGCATATATAGCTGCACTGAAATTATAAAATTTTTTATATTTCCTCTACGCAGTGTAAAATGTGTATTTTAATTTCTTTTTAAATACGTATGTATATGCCCAATAATATCACTCTCTATTGTGCCTTGATAAATAATTAATAATTATATATACCTTAGAGTGAGACTCACCTTACGTGGGGGTACAAATACTGAGGATTCAGTGCACTTGGAAGAACACAAAATAAAAGCAGGTAAAAAAATTGAAAAGACGCACAAGAATTAAAGTGTAAACAACATACTAACACATTCAAAAATACACGTTTGCTTCGCAGTAAGGTTACTTCACACACTGAATGCAGAGAAAGAGATGGAACGTTATTTGTTTACCTTATCACAAGTTTTTTTTTTTTGCTAAAATGTAGTGTATACAGTTGTTCCTTTAGATATTTTAATTCAAAATTTTTACTTACAAAAATGATATCATTATAATGCAACTTTTTAAATAAAAGAAATGCGTACATAATTTATGTATCCTCATGTAAGATATATCATATGTATATTCTGATTTATTTAAACATTAATTGATAGGCTTTTAGTCACATATGGACATATTATTTTCAAATCTTCAAATTGTCATATGTTTATGTACTTTTTATACAAAATAATAAATTAATATATTAGATAATTAAATACATATTTAGTTTTGAACAGAATATGTGCGTTTTTTACGATGTTTTTTCTCAGAAACGATATCATAACACGAATATTTAAAAATATTTTTAACTTGAACAAAGTGATACGGTTATATGTGCATTTATTATTACGGATCTGGTTGGTTTTTTTATTTTATTTTTTATTTATTTTTATCACACTTATGTTACCTTTATTGCCTATGTGTGTATATCTATATATCTGTACATTTTGAACACTCTATATACGCTTCACTAATAGTAACATAGAAAGAGACAAACCTTTCTTGGTGTACCGTTTTGCGCAGCATCCGTGTACTTGCTTTGACACACGGAGAGGTACATGAACGGAGGGGTACAGTTGTTAAATGGGGGCGTGCGTTATGAGAGCTGGCTATGTATAATTAAATGTACTTATTTTTTTAAAATTTGATTACTGGTCAAAACCAATCGGCCATATTATGTAGATGTGTTATAATTATAAATTAAACTGCCAATGGGATGTAACATACAGCTTTCTTGTACTCGTAATAGATTTTATACAATATTTAAAGTGATTTTGTGCTTAACTACTTCTTAAATTTTTGTGTTTTATCATAATATTAAAGTGATGTTTGAAATGAGAATAACTTTAAGGTATAAAATTTTTAAGTTTTCCATCAAATGTATATCCTGAAATTATATTTTCGTGGTACAATTCATAAAAAATTTGTTGTAATACAAAATATTTAAAGGTTAAATTATAAAATAATAGCAAAATATATTTTACAGACTAATCCCCACATACTCTAAAAATTGGGACTAGTAGCAAGAAAGAGATGGACATTTAATAGGATATTATGGTAGCGGTACTCTGATTGCGATGAAATTCGTAGGGGGGAAACTAAGAACCAAACTGCATAATTTCTGAAAATTTCATTTAAAAAATCGAATTGTTCAGAAGCTATGCCTCTTGGTGCAATCTGGTGATCCACAGACGGGCCGACAGACAGACACCAAACCAAAATTATTCAGGAAACTCTAAAACGTAAAATGTGCGTGAAAATTTTCATTTTTTTTGGGGGGGAATTTTAAATTTCAAAAGTGATCACAATGCTTTCACTACTTTAGTAGCTTTGGAAGCAAAAAGTAGGGACTCAATGATATACATTGACGCTTCAGTTTGGAAAAATTGAAATTGTGAGATAATCGATGTGTACATTGAACGGCTCAAATATCGAACAACTTGAAATTTATTAATTACTAACAGCTCATCCTTGCTTCGCTCAGGTGTTTGCTTTCATTTTGGTGTTTTATATATACATTTTATATTTTACAACTTTTATTATACATATTTCATAATTATGGCCAACGGTTTCGTCTGAGTAAAAATATCTAAATTATAGATTCAATTACTTTTAAATCAGATATTTCGAAATTCTGTGCAAAATGTTTTTTATAGTGATTAGCTTCGCTTGTTAAATGACCCTAAAATAATAATGTCGTCGGAAGTAATTTTTTGTTCCATTGCCGTTCGTTCCAAAGGGGAGGGGTTGGAGTCAACAGCTGATAGGGGATTAATATATGAGTATTTATGAACAAAAGTCAAAAATTAAACGCTATGAAAAAGACCATTCTGGTCAAACGTTACAAAGAATCAAAATTTGTGATTCTAGTGGTCTATAATCACTATGATCTTACTACCCAGTGGCTCATAATCACTGTGATCTTACTACTCAGAGGTCCACAATCACTATGATCTTATTACCTCAGTTTCGTCTAGTTATTTATTTTAAGCCTTTTTTTTGGGTCTGTAATACCTTGACGGACAATTCTGATGTCAAGTTGACTTCTCTCATAATTCAGTAGTATTTGAGAAGAAATTTCTCCAGAATCCTGGATGGAATCCGCAACCTAATATAATATAGCCTGTGCCAGCGTGGAAGTTTTTAGCTTCTCAACAGTAAGAAGATTTTCAAAATCGGTTGGACAGTTAAGCTTGGAGCTTCTGTGGTCCCCAAGACCTTAGCAGATCTCATGCAACATACCCAAGGTCAATTTTCTATTAAAAAATAAGTGATAAACAAAAAAAAAAAATAATAAAAAAAAACAAAAACAAATTATCACTTGCTTTCCAAATTTTGCCGCCCGGGGCCAGTGCTCCGCGTGCCCCTAGTGTAAATCCGGCCATGCATATGTCAATCTGGAATAGTTTAACTTTCTAACAGGGAAAAAATTCCAAAATCGGTTCAGTACCTTTTAAATTTACTTCGGACATACAAACAATTAATAGATTCTAATTAAAAATACAAACAGATACAATAACAAAACACTATTAAAATTCACTTGATGAAACAATTCAGTTTGGTTAATGTATATAAATTTTAGTAAAATGCAGTAATTGTATGAAAGCTAATATGAATAAATAAATGAGATTTATAGGATTTATTCCATATTTTAATACGAAATAAATATGTCCACTGAATAAAATAGAATATAAAGTGTTGTAGAGGAAGCGTAAAGTTTACCTATACATATATACAAGAGTAGACTGCTGGTTTTGGGGACCCTCATAACTAACCTAAGTTTGAGTAAGTTGTGGTGACTTATTCATCATTTTTTCAAAATTTTGGTTTTTGATGACATAAATAAATTTTTATGTCATCGAAGGATGACATATTAATATCGTTGTGTGATCATAGTGGGGGAAACATAATTATAGAGTTGTATATCCATATTGAATAATTATAGAGTTGTACATCCATATTGAATAAACGCAAGAGAGCTGTAGAGCTTCTTGTCATTTTTCCCATTTGTTTATGCGATGATTCGACCCTGTCAGAGAAAATCTAACTTCATTATTCAGTTCAGTTTTGACCGTCCGAAAGCCGATATTTGAAGGAAATACATATTTTATGAGACAATTTTTTTTGAACACCGACGTAAAAGATAAACGTCAACTGTAATTATTTATTTTTGGTATCGTTATCTATAAATTATTGCTATGGTATCTATTTTTTCAAATTTTATTTATTTATTTTCAGCTAATTTTTAAATTGAAAATTGAGCTATTACAGCCACTGTCATGACGCGACTTGAACCCGGAACTATGATGGAAATTTGTTTTGAGGTTTTTATATATATATATATATATATATATATATATATATATATATATATATATATATATATATATATATATATATATATATTTGTAGCTGGAGGTAAAGGGTAATAAGTCCACTTTTCTTAAAATTCGTTTTTTAACGGATTTCGGTTATTTAATAGTCATTAAGTAACTCAAATTCGTTAAAAAACGAATTTTAAAGAAAGAGGACTTATTGCTTCTTTATTAAAATTCGTTTTTTAATAGATTTTAGTTACTTAACACTTTCAGTCCCATGGCTTCGGCATCCGAAACCAAACAAAACATCCTCAGAGGCCGATCGCGATCAATAGTTAGAATAATAAACAAAACACTTAAAAATATTTATAAAAAAGGTTTTATATTATGTATTCTTATAAAAATAATTTATTATGTACTACTGGTACTACGTACCGCACACTTTTCACTTTTTGTACATATAAATATACATAATAATTATGTTTTATCATCAAAATATCTAGGCTTGTTTATACAATAATATTTTTATTCACATATGTGTGTATGTGTGTGTTGTATGCTTGTATGTATATGTGTGTATATTTGTATGTATATGTATGTATATTTTCGATAGCAAAACAGGTAATCATATAAAATGGCAAATTTTTGGAATCTTATGTCGTCTAAGAATAATTTAAGTTAAAGATTATTTAACAAATAGAAAATGAAACACAGCGTTTTAATCCCGCCTGGTTCCTCCCGTGCTCTTATCAAAACTTCCATTCGTTTTTCTATACTCAGCATGATGTTACCTATAGTTTCCTGGGACAGTCTTTGCCATTCTTCAATTACGGCAGTTTGAAGTTCGACCACATTAAGAAGGAACGACATTTGAATTCGAAAGTGACAGACCTCTTAAAAAGAATTGCATCAATATCATAAATAAAAATAATTCTATGGAAAGTCAATTGATTCGTTACTTCAATATTATTTTAAGTAAAAACGAAAAAAAGCGCCAACTTTGTTTAATAAATAGGTTTTTATATTTTTTTTATGTTCCGCTAATTATGCCGGTGTGTGTATTTTTATTCACATATGTATGTATGTGTGTGTTGTATGCTTGTATGTATATGTGTGTTACTCATCTTTTGACCCGCATAAGTAATACATACATGTTGAATCCTTTAGTATTTCGTGGAATCATTTTATGTACTTGTTTACATAAAATTTGCTTAAAAATATTGTCGGCTTCCCGGAAAGTTTACTGTGAAAGTGCTCGGGCCTCATAGTGTTAATGACCATTAAATAACTCAAATCCGTATATATATATATATATATATATATATATATATATATATATATATATATATATATATATATATATATATATATATATATATATGTGTCCGCGCGATAATTTTCGAACGAAACAACCTATTTTAACGAAACCTTTGTGAAAACGTTGGAAGTCTAAAACTCTTGGATGAGTTCTTCAGCCAGATATGTTCAATGCCCCGGAACATGGTTTCCTCGGTATTTTTCGTGAAAAAAATACGTTTTTTGCCAAATTTCCTCAAGTTCAAAAGATTTTGCGACATTTTTTTACACCATTTGAAAGAGGAGAAAAAAATCAGATAAAAAAGGTTTTTAAACTATTAACTGATTTCCGAAAAAAGCTAATTTTTGTAAACGGAAATTCCCTATTTTATGCAGAATGCTGCGACAGGGTATTTTGTATAATTATAATTACTAATTATTAGGAAGCTGTTTTGATATTTCGTGAAATAAAGTAAAAATATTGTTTATTTGTGGATAACATTTTCACTGATAAGACTGATAATACTGATAATGAATTCTTTAGCACAATCCCTTAGTAACCATTCAGTCTGCAAACTTTCTCAGTTTTATCACCATTGTAAAATGTTTTGACTTTTTTCTACGTTTTGTCTGTGAATCTGAATACAATTTCAATGTCATCAGTTTGTGTGACAAAAGGACGAATTTTTTTCAAGTTTAATTGCATTAAAATAATTTATTACTAAAATTTTGTATTAAGTGTATTGTGTGTCACAAGTCATGAACTGTTAAAGATAAAACAGAAGCTATCGTGCCAAAATGGAGGTTTTAAATTAATAATGTATTCGAATTTTTTTTTATAATTACATACAGGGTGGAAACATATTTATCGAACATTAAGTCAAGTACAATGGAAAATTTTTTCTTAAGATCAGCGTAGTTTCTGACACTTTTTGAACGATAATATTTCGTTTTTAGATCATGTTACCATGAGTAGGGTGGGATCGTTTTTAGATAATGTCGATAATGTTTTATTACACTTAATCGACTGATATATGACAATTTGTGTTGAAAATGGATCGACCATTCTATAATTTGTAAGTTTAGTCAGTGCGGGAAATAAGCAATTATTTTATAAGTTTTTAACAATAACGACTGAATTTACGAAATTTGATAACATTACACACCTCTCAAGAAGTTAGAAATTGTTTAAAACGTTTATCGTTTGAAATTAAAAAAAAAAAACGTACGGCCGGCATTAAGGATAAAATTTGTAGAGAAATCCTAAGGTCGGCCAGTCCGTCAACAAACTAGTTTTCTTGTACTCATTATATTATTATTAACACACTGGCTGTAGGTAGTAGTCATAAAAAGTGCTTCTAAAGCTTCTAAAGTTACGCTATTCTAAAATCTAATTTTTTTTTATTGTTTATATTTAAACGATACTTTTCGTAATCGAAAATTTTGATCGTAAATACCTCATAAGCGATGCATTGTAGCGAAAAACGAACGAAATTTTTGAAGGTTTAAGCGAAGCAAGTTATGGGTATTCCAGACGTATTGCGACTGTTAAAACCTACTTTTCCGACTTTTCGTTATCGAAAATTATCGATATCGAATTAGTTGTCATAAATTGGTTATAACTGTTTAATTTAGGCTCCATTAGTACGATTGAGTTGGTCAGCTGAAACACATTATAAAAAAATTACTTTTCGTTACTTTTCGTAAACGTAAACTTTTGATCGTAAATATCTCGTAAACGGTGCGTCGTAGTGGAAATAAGGAAATTTTTGAAAGCTTAAGTGAAGCAAGTTATGGGTATCTCAACCGTATTGCGACTGTTAAAATTTACTTTTCGTTATCGAAAATTATCGATATCGAATTACTTATCATAAATTGATTACAACTGGTTAATTTAGGCTTTGTTAGGCCTTAAATTAACAAAATAAACAATTTATTTGCCAACCCTACCTTAATTTACCCTTTAACCTAACTCTTCACTATCGAAATTGCTTTAATTTAGATAGCAGTTTTATTCATAGGTATCCTAAGCAAAATTAATTAAATTATATATTTTGTAATTCAGAAACGATTACAAATTACGATTACAAAATGTAATTTAATCGAAAATCTCAGATTATATTTTATAAATGTAATTTGTAATCATGATTACCAATTTTCGATATTTGTTAAAAAATATTTAAAAAGGTTTTTTTTTATAATTTTGTTTTAATTTAAAGGAGGGAGTATAAAAACAGCCAATTTTTGCCCAATGAGCGGCAAGTAAAATAATGATTTGTAATTAAAGTACTCATTCCACAGAATTCAAAAATATCAATTATAATCATTTTACTTCAAGGGAACATTTTAAAAACTATTACTCAACCACTTGTGACAATACCCATAATCTACCAATTTCAACTATTTTATTGTTTATATCGCGACGGCATCCGGCCGTATGAGACTCGTTCGGACTTGTTTGTTGCCATAAAGCATCATTGATACTCTATATCAAAAATCAGATTATTTTATTAGGAGCTCTCTCAGTTGGTTCTCGAATTTGTAATAAGTATGTTTGTTCGAGAACCATACTTAACGTACACATTCGTATTTATATAAATCTCAAGACATTCTTCTTTTGTAAGTAATCGAAGTGCATTATTTTTATTAAGACATTTAAAAATACATTGATTATGAGAAAATGAAGCTCGTTCGATAAGAAGATTGACGTGATCACTGTTGAGTTCTTTTTGATTTTGTGGCTCCACTGATACTACATTTTTTGATGAACGAGTAAATATTTTGTAACATTTTAAACAATGAAACTCACCATCGGTTTCATGATATTCATTACGAGCTCTTTTTTCAAGAGACTTCATGCAGTCGATACACTTTAACGGCATTTTCTCGATTAGATATAATAAAAAAATATTAAGAAACGGAAAATCACTAGAATAAACTGATATAAGAAAAATAATTGAAAACTAGCACTAGACAATTAACGATCCAATATGTTTGTAACAATAATTATTCAAATAAGATAAGTTCACCTGTATATTATTTTATAATAGAGTTAGTGAGAGAGCTCCTAATAAAATAATCTGATTTTTGATATAGAGTATCAGTGATGCTTTATGGCAACGAACAAGTCCGAACGAGTCTCATACGGCCGGATGCCGTCGCGATATAAACAATAAAATAGTTGAAATTGGTAGATTATGGGTATTGTCACAAGTGGTTGAGTAATAGTTTTTAAAATGTTCCCTTGAAGTAAAATGATTATAATTGATATTTTTGAATTCTGTGGAATGAGTATGTACTTTAAATACAAATCATTATTTTATTTGCCGCTCATTGGGAAAAAATTGGCTGTTTTTATACTCCCTCCTTTAAATTAATAACATCTTATAATGTTAGAATATCTTTCTTTAAACGTTTTCTTTAGTCTCATAATAAACTATAGAATCAGGTAATTCATTTATATTATGAAAAATCCCTATGGCCGACTTTAGGAACATTTTTGGCCGGCTTTAGGGCACAGGTGACCGACTTAAGATAAATACATTTTTAAAGATAAAAATTAAAATATTTTAATTGTCTATTAATTTAGAAATTTAATCTCCATTTAATTAGAAAGGCGATACTTAAAAGTACTTAATGAGATGATAAAAATAGGCGTTAATTCAAAATTCAGAATTCTGCATATCATTAATTGTTTAAGTGGCCGACTTTTAGCACTCCCACCCTATATAGTATTTTCATAATTATAAATTAATTACGGATTATTATCATATTACCGTAGACAAAATCAGTTTGACATTTGCTGTTTGATAATTTTAATTTTAAATTGACAAATATCAATAGTATATTGTACAAATAAGTGGGAAAAATGGCTTATTTCTCACGAATATGAGTTCCATATGAGTGAGAAATAATCTTTTCCCACGTATTTTACACTATACTTTTTCTACAGGAACATTTTTTTCGTAAAATTTACATTAATATTTATTTAAGTAAATAGTAATAGTTATTTGTGTATTAAGAGCGAAAAATGGTACATTGCCGCTCGATTGAGAATGCTGACGCGCGACGCTGCCAGTATTACTTTGCCGCTTTAAAGCGAAAAGTAGTACTTTGTTGCTCGGCAACTAGAGTCTTCGGTAAATACACGTTTTCGCTCTCTTCACAGAGCGCAAAAGCCAAATTTCCATTAAGATTGTAGAAAAATTTTTTTATTAATTTATGTCAATTGTAAGATGTTCAAATTTTTGCCAATGTATACTTTGAGACTCATAACACAGGCCTGCAAAATTAAGGTCATAAAAAACTTTTTTAATGTTAATAGGTGATCTTTATATTTTTTTGGGTGCTAAATCCAAATTTGAATTTCATTATTTTGTATCACCCACAGTTTTGTCACATTTTGGCTATGTCAGATTTAATGAAATATGCTAATATTCTATAGGAGTGGAAACGTTCATAAAATATATTAACACATAAAATATATTTTTATTCCTAATGCTAAGTTTTATGAAGGTTTTAAGAGTCCATGGGCTTATATTTTCTTTCTCTCTTTTCTTTGAAGCGTCAGATGTGGCTTTTTCTTCTGTGTGCCGCTTGCTGACTTTCTCGGTGAAAGGACCAACAGTAATCTCCCATCATCCTGGTGTTCCAACGTCCCTGATAGCGTTTTTCCATTATCTTGATATCCTGGTGGAAACGTTCTCCTTGTTCCTCACTGACAGCTCCTAAATTGTCCAGAAAGTAGTCTAGCTGGCTGATTAAAAAATGAACCTTTAAGCTCGTTAAACATCCCAAATTCTTGAAGTGATTAAGCATATTAGATACAATGGTTATATAATAGTCTGGATCTTTTTTGTTACCCAAAAACTTGTTAACAATTTCCTTGAAAGCAATCCAAGCCTCTTTCTCTTGCACTGTTATATGTAATTCAAACTCAGAGTCAAACATCATTTTTCTTATATCAGGGCCAGTGAAGACGCCCTCTTGTAACTTTGCTTCTGATAAATGCGGGAACTTTGAGCAAAGATATTGGAATTATAAGATATTATATTCATTATAAGATATTGGATCGCTGGCTTTTGCATATTTAGTATTATATTGTTTGCATTAATTTTCTGAACTATTTTTTTGAATATAAAGGTTTATGATGTAAAATGTAGGGAAATGGTGGGTGATACAGCAATTTTATTCTTATTTTCAGATTCAGCACACTCAAATCCATAAAAATATGGTTTAAGTGTTAAAAAAGTTTTTTAGTCGTTGGCCTGTGTAATTTAGATATAGTAGTACCGTCTTTGGTGGACAAAATAACGGCAAAATTTGTACCTTTGAGTGAGCATTGCCATTTGATACCTATAATAAGTAGTGTGTATACCTACCCACACCTTACATGTTAGAAATAGTCTCCCGATGCAATCACTGACAAGGTCGAAATAAAGGGACTCCTTTAGTAATAATTTTCAAATAATTGTTTTTTATCGTATTTTTGGATGACTTCCGATTGAGGATTCACTGTTGGGTTAAGAAGGCATTCGACGTATAAGATACCATTAGTAAGTCTTCTAAAAGTTGGAATATATGTTTCGGAGACAGTTTTCGGAAGGTGTTTCTGATTTAGCGCGTAAGCGTCTAATACCCCCTTTCCATTCTGTAATTCTAATTATATGATAAAAAGTATTTGATAAACTTTGATAGCGATCAGGTTTACTATTGGTTAGGCTGTTTGTTTATCGGGAAATATTACAATGATTCCTCGTTACAGGGAAGCAAATAATAATACAAGAAATGTCGAAAATGACTAGTAAAAGTTAAAGAATTCAGGTTTACTATTAATCAAACAACATTAAAAAACAATGTTATCTTACGTAAAGACTTGCAATTAATTTATACATCTAGTTTAACAAAACAAATACTAAAAAGTCTAAAAAGTTCAAACATCCTCCCACGTCTGCAAGAAAGAAAAATAACGAAGAATTTATATCCAGTGACCAGTAAATATGACGAACTAGATATAAGCGCTCTAAAAGTAGCACACATCGTACATACACTTACCGAATGTAGGAAGGAACAGAGTTAGAGTAATATACAATAACCCTACATTCGCCAATAATCTAGTAGACAACACAACACTTTTAGAGACAAAGGATTTAAGGCTTATATAGGGGAAGTCTATCTAAAATGGGAGGATGGAACAGAGTAGACAACACAACACTTTTAGAGACAAAGGATTTAAGGCTTATATAGGGGAAGTCTATCTAAAATGGGACACTTAATAATATCTGACAACGTCTATAATTTCAGTATCAGTAATGATACATATCTACCAGTCAACGTTAAAATTAAATCACTAGTTGCATGCGCAGTGTACTTCAATAAGAAATGGACTTCAATAAGAAATAAATTTTCATTAATGTAGTTGCTCTGAGATAGTCAGGTACAAAAGTATATCTCAGCGAAAAAATTTTCTTTTATCGAAAATTAAATAATGTATTAATATTCTTCAGTGATTATATTTGTACACCATTTGTTTTTTTGAATTTCCGCCCGCTTATGTTGTAGCAATATAAAAATATTGTCGAAAAAGCGTTGTAAAAACGTTGCAAAATGATGTTTTTAAATTATATTTCAAAAACGGCGTGGTGAATAATTTTTATATCTTATTAAATATGGTTTGTAACTTTGTATTGAATAACATATTCAATTTTTATCAAATTCCTTTGACACGTTTTCATTTTATTAAAAAAAAAATAGAGTTTTCCCATAAGAGCCCCTGTTAAAATTACAAAACTTTGAAACCGTTTTTCTCAAAATTGGGATGGTCAATTTTTTTTTGGGTAAGGGTTCGAATTATTGGTATTGGATTAAATAAATATCTAGAGAAGTTTCGTTAAATTCCTTTGAAAAAGTCGTTTTATCGACCAACTACTTTAAACAGTTTCATTTTTAGTTTTTTGAATTTTTGGTAAAATATTTATCATTTAAAAAGCTAAGTATTATGCCGTTATCTTTAATAAATATTTAAAATCAAAATATATTGCATGATACACTAATAATTATTGTTAATTTTAGTGGTAAAACTTTTGGATAGATTTTTTAGGTTTAAGTTTCTTCCTTTTTTAAGTGATGGATAGCGTTTAATCTAAAATGGGATATCTTATTTACATCATGTAACAAATGAGTCCACAATACATATACAGGCATCGATAATGATGATGATCTCTTTACTTGTGATATTTGCCAATAGTGTTTAATATATGTATATTTTGTACGATTCAAGTGTTTAATTTTATTTTGAGTCTAAATTTTTTTGTCTGACTATGAGAGTGTAAAAATATTTGTTTGCAAAATATGAAAAATGTATGTATATTTGTATGTATGTAGCTAAAATATGTATAAAATTAAGATAAAATAGCAAAATAATGATGTAACGATAATAATTAGAGTTTTGCTTCAATCTTGTATCACACGCCACACGCTATGTTGTTAGTGTATAAATTACATATTTTCTAAATCATACAGCGCATTTTGTTGTATCAGTCAGTCAAATATTGCGTGATATTTACATTTTTATATAATACATGTACCTAATCAAATTATTCAACAAGAAACACCAGAGAAAAACAGTCTAATTACATTTTAATCACAATTAATAAATAATACAGTGTTGAGGAAATTAAAGAAAAAATTGTTAAAAACTTTTTTAACCGTGATTCAATGCAAGGCCACATTGTTAAATAATCACCTTTTTATATACCTAATGAAAATAATTACAGTTGTATTCCATTAAAACGTACGCAAACAAGCGCCGGCACCATTTTTTACTGTTACGTAATTTATATTAATATTTTTAATTTAACCCTTACAAGAATTTAAATTACTTATCTGCTTTAAATATAAATGATAACATGAATACATGTGCTTATATACATACATAGAGTTAATATACCTACTTACCTTTACTAATGGGGTATTTGACAGTACCAAAGAAAAGTAATCATAACAAATTTTAATGAAAATTAATAATAAAAGATAGCTATTTATTATGCTAATTCATCTTAATTATCACTATTTAATTAAAAAAAAATAAAAAGATAATTTTTAGCTAAAATCCACGTGAACAGAAACGGACTGTGACGTTACATTGTCTTATATTTCAACACTATCGCCACTAAGGTCGCTACTTTAAATTCCGGTTAACATACATAACTATGGAAATTAATCTAAATTAAATTAATTCTTTTCCTAGTTACCTACAAGAAAAATAAACAGATTTCTTTTTTTTAGTTACAGGACATCTGTGGCCAGAGGGGTATTTACCATAAGGCGGACTAGGCCAGAGGGGTATTTGCCTAGGATGAATAATTATTATAATAAAATTATAATAATTTTTAGTATATACAAGTATTTTTGGTTAGGAAAATAAGAAATTGCGTTTTTTTTTTGGCTCATCACTGTCATTTTTGTGATAGGAAGTTATCCAAAATGTTTTTTAAAATTTCTGTTTTACGTAAAAGCCAGGGCGGCATTTTTCATCGTGCCTAGGGCGGCACTTAGGGTAAATACGTCCCTGCGTGTTGCTATCTAGAGAATGTGACGTAACTCACAGCTAATGAACGTTTTCGCTCAAATTTTGAGAACAATTATTATAATAATTTTTCCTAATGATTTTCGGCATTATTTTTAAAAATTAAAAATATATACCTACATGCATAATACCATAATACATAAATATATGTGTTTTAAAATAATTTCCCAAAACCTCGTGTGTTATGAATTCAATATTGTCACAGGCCTATGATATGTTCAATTTTCGTTCCCGTTACTATTTTGAAATATAATATTTTTAGACACAATCGCCAAGAAATACCATTTACCTAAAACAAGTATAAACACAATTTTATTTTTATAAGTATAAAGTGTAATTTTATAGCACCGCTCCGCTCTGCCGACCTAATGGACGGACCTGCATTTATTCAAAGTTCAATTTATTCAAAATATTAATTCAGAATATTTATGAATTTTTCTTAAGAGTGGAGTTTAGCCGCATCGCGCTGCCGACCTGGCGAATGCTCAGCTTTGGCCTGCAGAGCACGATGAACGAAACGACCAACTCCTTGCCTTGCCGTGATACACACATACACTGTGCCTATTGCATATTGCTTATCCGTATAACTGAAGCCAGTGGCGGATTTACCCTAAGTGCCGCTCTAGGCTTAGTAAAAAATGCTGCCCCTAAAAAGGTAAAAAAATTTTTTCCATTTTTGCCGCCCCTAAAAATTTGCCGCCCTTCTTAAAAACGTACGTGACGAGCAAAAAAAAAAAAACTTCAATTTTACATTTTGCCGTCCCTAAACTCTGCCGCCCCTGAAATCTGCCGCCCTTCTCAAAAATCGTAAGTGGCGAGCAAAAAGAAAAAACTTCAATTCTACATTTTTCCGGCCTTTTTGCCCAAATTTGTCGCCCCTAAAATCTGCCGGCCTAGACTCTAGCCTACTCAGTTTGCTGGTAAATCCGCCACTAACTGAAGCTGTTTAAAAAACTCCTCAACCAATCTCAATAAAATTTTTATGTGACCACCTGAAGAGCTTTGTTTATCAAACGATAAAAGAATGGCGCAGATCGGCCGAGAATTGTCAGATAATGAGATAAATCGGTGTACATACATTATAGAAAAACTTTATACGGGTTGAATTGAGAACCTTCCCCTTTTTGAAGTTTTTAATAATTAGTTGAAAACATTAACTGAATTTAATTTTATATTTGGAATTTAACTGTAAAATATGTATTGATTAATGAATTATGACTGATACTTTGTAATATAGAGGTAATTATATTAATATATCTTATAATTATTTATTACTAATCATAAATAACTTATTTTAACACTACAACGATGTGATTAAGTTGCAATTAAGATTTTTAGATAAAACATAACTAACTTATTTTGAAAATGTAGAAATGGAAAATAATCTAAAAACGATAATTTATTTTAAATGACTGGCTTTATACATAATTCTGCGTAAGCGGAACCATCGGATACAGCTAATTTTTGTAACAAACCAAAGAATTATCACTTTATTATTACACGAGAGGTTTGTATTTTTTCGAACAAATTTGGGTTTGTCTAACGAAAATTTGTTGCCTAGCAATTTAACTCGAAGAACTGGCAACTAACAAAAACGCTTCAGCTTCGCTGTCGCGTTTTTATTAGTTGCCAGTTCTTCGAGTTAAATTGCTTTTAGGCAAGACATTTGAGTTGTAGAAAACACAAATTTATTCAGAAAAAATATAAAACTCAAGTGAAATACGGTAAGACAATTTAACGAATAAAATAAATTATATAGTATAATTCATATTATAATTTAATACATAGGGTGCGTTTGGCAGAAAAAAGTTCTTGTTAGGACTAAAGCACAAACTATACTATACCATTTTCAGCCAGAACGCGCTTATATTAGGCGCTAATTTGTTCCGCTATGTTTGTTTATATTTATTTTTAAAGAAGTTATTCTGTGAATAGTTGTTCTGTGCAATTTTTTTATTTAATATTATTAACAATTACAAACAATGAATCAACAAATAATGAAGACCTATGTATACAAAAATCGTAGATTTAATATATTAGAGGTTATGTTTCTCAGTGAAAACTATTTTTGTGTCCTAGCGGAAAGTAGCATACACAGCACGACCGCCATTTTACTTATAAAAGTTTGTAAGTTCTATTTTCTGCCAAACGCACCCATTGTCACTATGATTCTGAAATCAGTTTTTACCAATACAAATTTTTGTTTCATCTTAATCGTGTTGATGTACAATAAAATGAGCAATGAAATGTTTTGTATCATTTTTTTCGCTGTAAAAATCTGTGCTAACTTTTTTTCCATGGTAAAAGTGAAAAAACTACAATAGGTACTTTTATGGGACTTGAGATACGTGACTTAAATTGTTAAAATTAATATCAGTTTTCGACTTGATTTTAAGTATACATACATTCGTCCTAAATTTGTGAATATAGTTTAACAAATTGAGCAACTTTTTTGAGCAACCAATTTTTAGTTTGCCAAACTACGCATTAATTTTTTATTTTCAACATTATGTACATTTATGAATAACTGAACTAATTCTTATTGTTCCTTACTGTTAAATTTAATTGGGGGTCCAGCAAAAATTTTTAATTAATTATATATAATTTTTTCTAATCAAAATAAAAATGGATTTTTTACGATACCAGCCTACATACTCTCATTTAAGTTAAATATGTAATTTAAAAAAAAAAAACAAAAAACAAAAAAAAAAACTGTTGTTTTATAATGTTTAACACTTTTTTATAAACAGAAGTGATAATAATCAAATTATGCAACTGAAAATTACAGTGACCTTCACGAATCATTACAAAAATTCCTAAAATCTGTTGCAATTATATTAGATACACGTACAAATTGTATACATAATATACATTTATCTACTTTTTTTGTATTAGATCATTTCAAGGACTTATCTGATCAGTGATCAGAGATTGGTGTTAGATTTACAGTGAAATTTTATTAATAAATATTAGATTTGTCTTGGCAGTTAGTTCTATCAATTCTGTCAAATGTGTTCTCAGAGAAGAATTTCGAATTAAGTAGGTATTACAAATTCGGTATTCTTTTCCACAATTGAACTAATTCAAACCAATTCTAGAATTAAATTTACAGTATTAGCCGTATTAGCTATGGAGCAAGTATTTTAAATTCGAGTATGCGTAGTAGCGTATTATTTTCTCCTTTTCAGCCGTTTAAAATTCAAATTATTATTCTACTATACCTATATACATTTAATTATAAGGAAAATTATCTTTTATTTATAAAAAAAATATTAGTGTACTTAACACAATTTCAATAAATATAATACATATTAATTTACATTTAGTAAGAATAAATTTTTTCTCCCTCCATTTGAAATATGTATTTGTTAATTTTAAAATATTTATTTGGGTAAATTTTTAATAAATTTTAAAGAAAATGTTTGAGATTTCTTCTTCTTCATCATCTAATTATTTATGATCCAAGTGATGATGAAAAAATCAATTTAATTTTTAATTTAGGAAATCAAACTCTACACAAAAATGATAATTATTTTGAAGAAACCATGGTATTATAATATATGACAATGAGTTTTTGGAACATTTCTGTGTTTCAAGAAATATTTCTGAAAATTTGACGGAAAGTTTGAAAATTTCAAATTACTTTAATTAGATATCAATCCGGAGACAATGGTAAAATATGTGCAGATAAACAAATTGCAATCTTTCTTTGTTTTCGGGGCATCAAACATGCTTTTTAGAGACGTAGCTGAACTTTCCTATATTTCAACGAGCAGTCTTCATAAGATAATTGTTAAAGTAACGTATTTTTTAAGTAGACTAACAATAAGTAACGAAATTATTCAGTGGTCAAATATTGTGGAAAAAAACGAAATATAAACTTATTTTAAACAAAATGGATATCCAGAAGTTACTGGAATTGTAGATGAATCCCATATCAAAATTGATAAGCATTCAGACGGCCCCAATTCGTATTTGAACAGAAAATATTATTATCCAATTCAAGTATGTTACAGTTAAATTAAATACTTAGCTAAGTATGTAAAAATTATTTTTCATATACGCCATTTATAGTTTCAGGTGGTATGTGATCATAAACGTAGAATTTGTGATGTATTTATTGGTTTTCTTGGATCAGTACACGTTAGTCGCGTTTTTCGAACATCGACATTATCTAATCAATTGGCTGAAAAATGTCAGAATTTTTATTAACTTTCCATTAGAAGTTATTTTAATGGGTCCATTTTTCGAATTGTTAATTTGGATTTACTGGATGTCCTGTTCGGATGTATACAGACGATTTACATGTTAATTGACAACGTTGTATATAGCCATAAGGAAAAAGTTATGTCACAAGAGTGCTTTGGATAAATGTATTTGTATTTTTGGAAATTTTCGCTTATAAAATAATTTTTTTTCCACCAAATTATCTGCACTATTTTTTCAACAGAGTATTCTTTCTGTATTTTTATTATTTTAATATTAATTTCTAAAAAAATAAAAAGATGCCTTTTGAATTTACAAAAAAAATGATACAAATATTTATGTGAAAATATAAATTGCTTGAAAATTGCGACATTCATTTCTTTATTTTACTGCATTGTTGTTGTTAAAGCGATAGTAACAGTAGTTACAATATTTTTGTATTATTAGTTTGTTCAAAGCACTCTTGTGACATAAATTTTTCTTTATGGGAAATCAGTATTATCAATTAACATGTAAACCGTATGTATACAACCAAACGGGACATCCGGTATATTCACATTTAAGGTCACTAGAATTGTAATCCGTCGTTTTTAGGATGATGTCTGTGTGGGCGTTCGTTAGTTCCTTCGTAAATTTTCTTTCGTCTCGCATATTTCGAGAATAAATGATGATATCGACTCCGGACTAATTTTATTAGGTAGATGTGTAATTAAAAAATGAATCGGATAAAGTTTGCAGAAAGTTCGGATTAGCGGTTTGTTTTTTATAATAAAAAAACGAAATTAAAAAAAATTTTGTGAAATATTTTTCGTCTCGCATATCTCGAGAACAAATGATTGTATATTTGCTTGATGGTGGTGGAGCCAAGTATAAATGGCTGATTGTTCTATGTGGCTGATCACGAATTGCATCCCACGGTTGAAAAAGGTCGACCCGACTCTAAAGTTGTAAAAAAAGGTAAAAAGGGAAACACACGAATTATCTGCAGTCAGTATTTTATTGCTTTATTGATTTTGAAGGTGTAGTTGAATACAAATACATACATACATACAACTTATTCCTTATTTTATATAAAATAATTATTTCTAAAATCATTCATATTTTTGTTTTATTCAAGTTCTATCTCACCTATTTATTGTATTTTAATAAAAAAAAATCGCCAAGTACGTATTCAATCTGCATTATGTTAGGGTTCGTAATCAATAATTTCTTAATTTTTTTTTTATTATTTTTAATTTTAAATATTTTGGAGAAAATTTTACTGGGAAAACAGTTTAATTTGGTATTTTGGTCTAGTTTCATGTAGTTTAAAATTATCAAGATAGGGCTATTTATGTAGACATTTTCCATAAATGGTTGAAAAAAACATTTTTTGTTTAATATTAAAAAAAAAAATTAAAAATCATTGTCTGAAAATATCTAAAATTTAGTAAATTTTCAAAATTATATTTATAAAAAACCACTTGAATGTGCTAAATTTTCCTGAACCCTGAAAGTTGCAAGAAAATAGCTGCTGATAGTTTTCCCGGTAAAATTTTCTCCAAGTTATTTAATATTAAAAATAATAAAAAAAGTTTAAGAAACTACTGACTACGGAACCCTAACTTAATGCAGATCGAATACGTACTCGGCGATTTTTTTTTATTAAAATACAATAAATAGGTGAGATAAAACTTAAATAAAACAAAAATATGAATGATTTTGGAAAAATTTATTTTTGAAAATTATTTTACATAGGTAAAATAATGAATAAATCGTACGTATGTATGAATTTGTAATCAACTACACCTTTAAAAGTTATAAAATATTGACCGCGGGATGCAATTCGTGTATTTAATTTTTGACCGCGGGATGCAATTTGTTTTTTTTTTTTTTATGGCACCTTAGGGAGATGAAATATTTTACTGACCGCCGCACAGTGGGACCAAAGTAGGTAAATGATGGCAAAAATTATTTAGTCCTTTTATTGACTACAGAATAGTTATCCAACAATATATTTTACTTATATTTGATATTTATTAATAAAATACTAGGTGTCCCACTATACCGGGTGTCCCATAACGGTTAGTCAAGTGATATCTCAAAAACCATTCGTTGGATGAATTTGAAATTTGGAGATCTTGTTTGACCCTAGGTTGAGGCTTTATTCATCTAACTCGATTTCATTTCCGGTTACAGGTTTCCAACCACGTGGTATCAACATATAAATTTTAAATGGAATGTGCTATCAACCTTTAATGGAACTATGTTTTATTAAGGGTTGATAGTATCAATACGAATACTGATTTTAAAAAATCAAGGTACATAAAATAAAATAACATACCATGGGGAACATCGCCCATTATAACCGATTTAAATTTATTTTTTTTATAACTTAAATAACGGTCTCGCAAATCACTACTTTACAAACAATGATATCGTTTAAAGAGCAATCAGTTTATGGAAAAAATAAATAACAGTCGATATATTTGCACCTCCGCGCTATTTTACATGAGTTAATTACAGTGGTCGTTGCTAGAATATTTTAGCTATTGATTTAAGGGGTCATATAAATTGTAGCTTATAATTTAATTTTTTGTAGTTTTGCCACCTTTAATGGTATTTGGCCCCACTATGCACCGGATGCAATTCGTGTTTAGCGGTATAAATTTCCATTAGTTCTGCTGCGTAAGAGCTGGTTGTTCTAGGTAATTAGAAAAGGTAAAATAGAATTCATAAATTTTTGCAAGTGTTCGTAGAGCAAAATTCTCAATCAAACTCAGTATTTTAAATTACTGATTTTGTATGGAATCACAGTTCAAATGAATGAATTTGAACTTATTACCTGGTGCATGTCAATTTTTAGAAATTCTTACAATTACAGGCGTCACTCAAGTTATTGATGATTACTGATCGCAATTTCCCTCAAGTTCTAGACAAACCATACGTATGTACGCATTATCATAGTACCACCCAGCACGTATGACCGTGGGTACATACTTATGGTTTGTCTATAAGTTGAGGTAAACTACGATCAGTGATAATAAGTTAAATTGTCAATAACTCGAGTGACGACTCTATAGGTATATATATATACAAGGTGGTCCAGAATTATGTTCCGTAATTGCTATAGCTGATAGTTGGTTCAAAAATAATGGTACATTTTCATGTACACTTTTTTCCAAAACTCAGTAATAAGGAGATTACAACCCTGTAAAGGGGTGAAACTAAAATCATTTTTTCCTAAATATTTTCCAAACGCTTTTGAATAAATGATTAATATTTTAGGGCTACGCATTTTGCGTTTAGAGGATTAAATTTATGTTAACACTTATTCCACCACTTATGATCAAGGGGTAGTTTTGGGCGGTAGGTGTGAGTTATTACGGCTTTTCTTTTTTAATTTGCAATTATTTAAACAACATTCTTAACAATATGATTCCTCACACAATTCCACGTAAAAAAGGTATACTTGTTACATTTCAATAAATAATACCGTTTTCGAGTAATTTAAAGTAGAAGTATCTATTTCCAAATTATCCCCTAATCATAAGTGATGAAATAATTAGTACCATTTTAATTATTCTGATGTTGATACGCACCCCTAAAATATGAATCCATTATTCAAAAGCGCTTAAAAAATTTCAAAAAAAAAGAAGTCAGTTTCGTTATCTCCCTGATTATTGAGTTTTGGAAAAATGTGTAGATGAAAAGGTACCATTATTTTTGAACGTACTATCAGCTCTAGCAATTACGGTACATAATTCTGGACCAGCCTGTATATATACCAAGGAAAGAAAGTGGTTTATTTTTCCGCTCGTGGTTTTAATTACAGAAGGATGGTAATTATTTATAGCCAGAAATATCACTTTTTTGCAAGTTACATAGCAAGTTGCGCTTTTTATTCAGCCCGCTCCCTTGCATTTAATGACATAGCAAGCAAAAAGTCAAGGCAACGTAAGTAGTTTTTGCAGTGAACGGCGTATATATTATACTAACAAAATATAATTTAGCATTTATTGATTTCTTTATTAGTTTCAAGATTATATATAAAAGCGGTTACACTGTAGTTACATAATAAAACTTATGCAACACATCTTATTAATAATAAATTTTATATGTCGATAAGAATACTGATTTATATTAGTAATAAAATAGAAATCAGCTATCAATACAATATCTAATAAAAATTTTCGAGACGGAAAAAAAATTTATTGGTCTGGAATAAATATTATCAATAAAACATAATTTTTATTGTATATACCATATACAGATATACTTAACATGTGTATAGGTACTTTAGGTGTTTTAGGTACATACTATATATCTAGTTTTAATTTTAATTCTATTATTGGTAGACAAACTTGCTTCAGTAATGTTTTATGCCGAGGGGACCATAAAAGTTCAAGCTCTCATTGAATACTCCAAAAAAATATAATATTAGGAAATCAATACTAAGGTGGCGGTTACACTGGATACGAATTCATCCGAAAATTTATTCGTACGAATTCGTACGAGTTTATCCGAATTAATACGAATTAAACAAATGCATAAATTTAGACATGCGTGGTTACACTGCTTACGACTCTTTCGTACGAGCTCGTACGACTTTTTGATACGACCAAAATATTTTGTTTTTTGATGCGAATTCGTACGAAAAAAATGATGGAAGTAGAAAAAATAATCATTTTTGCTGAATAAAAGCGGTTTTTAAAGGATCAAAAACATAAATATTATCATAATAGAAAGGGATACGATTAGATTATTTTTTAATTAAACATATTAAGGCATAACAAAGCTAACCTAACCTAATAAAAACATTTTAAGTATATGTATTAAAAAATATTGAAGTTGAAATTTAGTAGATTATAAAATATAAGTGAATGTGACTTGCAATATGTTCAAATACTCAAAAAATTTCTGTTCATCTTTAAGAATTTCTTCAAAGCAATTCCAAAATTCGGTATTTTGTGCTCTACATAAATAATAATCATTTATCCAAAATTGTCTGTTTTCTATAATTAGAAATTTTGAAACGATGACCTAATAAATAAGATTCGGTAGTTGGATCCATTGTTTGATGTCATGCAATATGTATTAACGGTTTTCAATTTAAATTTAAATACGAATTCGTATCACGATTCCATATCCAATGTAACTACCCAGTGGTACGAATGAATTTCGTACGAGCTCGTACGAATCAATTTTCGTACGAATTCGTATCCAATGTAACCGCAGCCTAAGATAACACTCAAGCAAAAAAAAAAAAAACATTCATAAGTTACTATTTACAGAATAACTATAATAACAGCCAAATATAACGTGTGCATTCAAATTAAAATTTCTGTTAAGCCCACGATTTTAGTTTTATCAAAATGGAAAAGAACGCCAGTCAGAAGCGAGCTGCATAGTAATTAAGTGTAGTAAGTTAGTAATTTTATTTTTTTGAAAATATAAAATAGAAAAATCAAAATTATAACATAAATTGCTTTTATAATAATAATAAAAAAAAAAAATTAGAGAAACAAAAAAAAAATTTTTGTCGGGCAGAGATTGCCCACCGCTGATCTAAAGCAAATTTCTTAAATTTTTTTCATTCATGACCTCATTTTCCATCACGAGATTTTTCACGATTCCAGATATCAAAATAATATTAAATAAAACATACAGATAAATACATAAATTTAAATAAATAAATAATATAAATAATAAATACATAAAAATAAATATAATATGTAAATTTAAATTTTTATTGAGAAATATGTTTTAGTTTAATTTTAATGGCCCTCTTTGAAGTCACAGCCCACAGTTTAAAAAAGCGCTGATCTAGATAGAGTATTCCAAAATAACAGCGGAAGATTGACTGATTGACAGACAACATACAGCCTACCGGCCAACAGACATCGATGGGTTCAGAAGCATGACATTTTATAGAGGAGTTATTTATATAACGAAGGTGAGCACTAAGAAAGAATTTTTGAAAATTCATTCCCACCCAGTGGACGTTGAACTTTAACCCAAAGGGGGTTAAAGTTCAACGTTCACTAAGTCGAAAATGAATTCATTGTTTCGAGGCAATAAACATGTTGAACTACATATACAGACAACCCCCGAAGAACACGGTACTCGAAGAACACTTCTGAAAAAGAATAAAATACATACCTGTATTATATATTTGATATAAAGTTACATCGGTCCTCAATGTACGCGAATATATCCGTTCCTGTAGATTTGATTTACACGCATAAAAATCGTGTAAACTGAATCTGTCATTATAAAAAAAATGCTGGAAATAAAAACTACTAAAATTTTTGAGAATTTTATAATAGAAATTATAACGAATATGTAGAAATTTATATATTTAAATTTTGAAAATGTCGTCACTTTCGACATCGATAATTTTCGATAACGAAAAGTAAGTTTCAAAAGTCCCAATATGTTCGGAATACCTACAACTTGCTTCGTTTAAGCCTTCAAAAATTTCGTTATTTTTTCGCTGTGACGGACCGTTTAGGAGATATTTCCGACCAAAATTTACATTTACGAAAAGTATCGAAAACTAATTTTTTCGAAAATATTCTATTAGTGACCAAATCAGAGGGACTAATAGAACTTAAATTAAACAATTATAACCAATTTATGATAAGTAGTTCGTTATCGATAATTTTCGATAATGAAAAGTAGGTTTTGACAATTCCAATATATTTGGAATACCCACAACTTGCTTCGCTTAAGCCTTCAAATATTTTGTTATTTTTGAGCTACGATGCACCGTTTACGAGATATTTACGAGCTAAGCTTTCAATAAATTTTTATGATAGACCGACTTCAGAGCTAACGAATGCTCAATTCCATTCTATTTTAATCGAAATTAATACGAATTACATACCAAGGTGTATGTAAGTATGTAATTCAAATTTCGTTGAGTTATTTCTTTGAAATTTTTTTATATTTTTTTATTTTCACACTTGTAATAGAAAATGTCTATCTTTGGTGGTCTCGAACAACACGGTTTCAAAGAACACGGAACCAATTAATCGTGTTCTTCGGGGGATTGCTGTAGTTTTGCATTATATGTAGGGGAGAGTCTCCTATATTGGACCACTTTTGCCATTTTTGTTTGCAACAAGGAAACCAATTAAGATAGAGCCATCATTTTTGGTTGTCTGATTAATCAATCTTTATGCTTTAAAACGAAAACATTAATTCGTCTCTAGTTGAATTTTAAAAAGACCCTACCTTGGGTAAAAAAAATTATGTCATTTGGTCCAATTTAGGAAACTAGTATCCTAAATTGGACCGATTGGTTCTTAATAATGTTTTTCTACCAAAACCGCTATCTACATCTAATCCATGTATATATTTTTAAGTGTCGTTATAATAAATTACATATGACATAGATAAAATATAAATATAAAAAGAAAAAGTTATACCTACCTGTTAAATGTTTGGTCGAACGGTGAGTAATGAAAATTTAACATCGGCTTAACAATTTTTCATAAATTTGCGAGTTTTCAAAGACTGCTACTTGACAATTACCTAAATTCGTACTAAGAAATAAATTCGAATGTTGTTTAATATTTATATTGTTAGATGGTTCTAACTACGTTCTAACTGTCTTTCATGACGGGACCTAAGCCCGGGATCATAACAGAAATGTGTTTTGAGGTCCCTAGAATACGAAAATGATATTCACTAAAATTTATATATATATATATATATATATATATATATATATATATATATATATATATATATATATATATATATATATATATATATATATATATATATATATATATATGTGTCGCCACGATAACTCTCGAACGAAACGTCTAATGCTTATGAAATTTTGTGTGCGGACTGGATTCTGAATTCGCTCGGCTAAGTTCGTTAGCCAGACACGTTGGATGCCCAGAAGTAGGTTTTCTGGCCATTTTTTATCATTCGATCCTATCATAAGACAGTTCGATTTTTACATCGTTGAAAAGGAAAAAAAAATTATGAAGAAAATATTCTTATAATTTCCTTTCTATTTTAAGTATTTTTCGAGAAAATGTAAATTTTCACCATTATATTATTAGGTTTCTTTCTTTGTTAGTCTAATAAGTAATTTATATTTATATCTCAGTTCTTTATGAAGTATAAAAATATTTCACTTTTTTATTAAAGAATTTTGTGAGAACAAGTGAAGCCTATTCACATACATGTGTTATAACACACATACATGTATAGAGTTTTGTTTCTCATTTATTGCATTATAATTAGCATGGTTCTATCTCATGTTGAAATACCCCTGTCGCAGCACCTGCATAACATAGCGAATTTTCAAAGATAGGACACTGACGGATCTCATATAACAACTTGTATCCATCTAAAATAGTTTAACTCTATAACAGTGATAAGATTTTCGAAATCGGTTGAGTAGTTAATTTTTTACTTTTGAGTCCCCAGGACCCTGGCAGATCACATATAGTATAGCACATATGCATTTAAATAAGTTTAACCAAAAAATCACTAAAAATGGTGAAAAATGGCTTCTAAAAATCGGACATATCAGCTAACGAACTCGTCCCAGCTTTTGAGACTTTTGAACTTCTAACAAAATTTCGTAAGGATTGAATGCTTCATTCGAGAGTTATCGCGCAGACACACACACAAATATATATATATATATATATATATATATATATATATATATATATAAACAAATAACTCTTGTCCTTTTGTGGGTGACTCTTTGCACCCTGTAGACACTAAAACCGCAGGATTTTTTTCGGAATTAACAGTCGCGTCACCCCTCGATATAGGAAATAAGAATTATTTCCTTTACACCCTGTATATAATATATATACACACCTACATATATATATATATATATATATATATGTATATATGTATGTGTGCATATACTATATACAGGGTGTAAAGGAAATGACTCTTATCCGTTTGAGGGGTGACGCGACTGTTAATTTCGAAAAAATTTCTGCGGTTTTAGTGTCTACAGTTTGCTAGGAGTCGCCCTCCACAAAAGGACGAGAGTTATTTGTTTTAGACCCTGTACATACATATATATATATATATATATATATATATATATATATATATATATATATATATATATATATATATATATATATATATAATAATAATAAACTTTATTCCATATTTTCATATGATACATGAATGGATTGCGTCAACAGATTATATAACATATATATATATATATATATATATATATATATATATATATATATATATATATATATATATACATATATATATATACATATATATATATATGTATATATATATACATATATATCCCGGACTCGGATCTTTCCATGACATTCTCCGTCATAAATTAAGTTCCAAAATGGAAAGTCGCTTAAAATAATAATTTAATAGTTAAATGAATTTTTACTTAAGTACCTAACAGAAAAATTTATAATTTTTTTCTGCTTTCCGTCCTGCGGCTTCACTCAGGTGTCTGTTTTGTTTTATTTTTGTTTTAATTTTGATTTATATAATTTCGTGCAATGGAATACATTTTTGTATTTTGTAGCTTTAGTTTGAGACCTTTGCTCTGATATCCGTAATAATAGTTTTAGATATTCTTCAGTTTTAGACCCTTCTTGGAGAATAACAATTTTAATGCTACTTTCATCTTTTTCTGGAATTCCAATAGTGTTTGAAGGGTAACTTGGGGATCGATTTAATTGTCCGCACCATTCAGCTATTTAATGTGATCCCTATTAGAAGGTTCTGCAGAACAATCTTAACCTTACTTCACTTTTTAATTCGCTATTCTGAAATTCTGTATAAAAACAGTTACTTAAATAATTAATACTATAAAAGCAAGTAATATTCATATTTCAGTAGCATATCTAATTTTTGCAACATCTTCTTGAGATCCGCCCAGCTGTTTAGTATGAAGAAGTTTTTTTGGGGTCCCAAGGTCCTGGGTGATAATTTTGCCCTCACTTATACTAACAAAATCATTTTATTTTAATTTAAATAATAATAGTACAGTTACCTGAGATCTGTTTATCCATTTCTATAAGAGAAATGAATAAACAATTTATTTTACTTTACGTGTAATTGCTTTGGAAAAAAATTAAAATTTGTGGCTCCGTAACTAACGATAACAACTAATAATGAAACCAAATTTGAAAATTCAGGCTCTCTTGTGCCACCTCTATTCATAGACACTTCACTAGTCGAAATCCGTTAAGTAACCTTGGCTGTGTGCTTTTCACAAAATTTTATAACATTTTTTCTAATTGTATTATATATCTATATATTGATTATTTAATCATAAATCATTGTTAAAAAGATTTAGATTTTAGTAATCAAAATTATTACTTCAATAAATTATAAATTAACACTTATTTAATTGACTAATTATTTTCTTAAATAGACTAAACAAAAAATTATAATTATTTATTTATTATTTAAATTTGCCGCTTTGAGGAATTTGCTTTGTTGTTTGTAACTTGTTGCCCTCTGCTGGGTTGTCTACACAATTGATATTTAATCTCTTTAATGGATACGATGGATACTTTAATGTCTATTCCTTTGTTCAGAAAATGGGCTATTACTTTTTTAGTTAGTGTGTAGAAATCATTTTCATTTGTAAACATTTTATCTAGTCGATATTGAATTACAAATTTAAAATTTGAAATGAGATTATTGTTCAACATTTTGAAAGGTTGTAACATATTTTGGAACTTGTAACCCCATTCAGGTAAGATGTTAAATATTTCAAAAAATTTAATAATTAATTAATGTATTTTTTTATTTTATTTTTTAGATTGTTTTATGAGTATTTCAATTAAATTGTAGACAAACAATCTACTTGCCAGTACCTAAAGAAATTTCCAATCTTTTGTGATGAATGTTTTCAACAACGAATTAACACTTAATTACAAATGTAAAAATGTTTGAATAGCTAACTGTCGTGTGTAAAGAGGTTAAAATTCATTAACAATTATTAATGGAAATTAAATTATATGTGTAACAATGTAAAATATTTTAAGAAAGATTAAAATTTATTTTTAATTAAATGATACATAATTTTATTGGTGTTTTTTGTCAAAAATGTCACTTATGTAGATTTGATTTAGCATTCACATGTAAGTTGAGCTAAAATTCGTTTTTTTCTATTTTTTTTTTTTTTTTTTTTTTTTTTTTTGTTAAATAACTCATGTTTGACACAAGCTCGAGGCCCGTACACTTTTGGACACAAGCTCGAGGCTCGTAACTGCTGGCTCCTGCTACATGGCTAATTTAGTTGTTCCGGCACTGTTTAGTTGCTCCAAAAACTTTATTTTCTGTTAAAAACACTATATTGTACCCATGTACTTTGTTTTTAATTCCAAAGTATACCAATTATATGTCATCAAAATCTTGTCAAATATATATTTTTTTTTATAAAATTTCCTTACCATCAATTAGTTTTTTCTAATTTAGTTCATCTTATTTAAAATTAAATAAGAAAATTTTCAAAATAATAAATATAATGTGTTAAAACAAAAATATTTATAATTAGGTTATATACATGCATGCATATTATATGCATATATTTAAAAATGATTCCATTTGACAGATTGTTATAAAAAAACAAAACAAAAAACTAACATTATCAAAATTTGTACTTCGTTTACAAATAGCTAAGGGCCATTCAACACCACAAAAAAAAATATGTCAAAAGTTTATTTAATCAAATAAATAGTACAGTTTAATTGATTAACATTTATAATATAACTTTATAAATTTATTAAGACATTATTCATAATGTTTAATTAAAGAAATCTGACATATATTTAGGTAATAGAAATAACTAGTGACGAAACACCCTTAGACACATTTATAAACACAATATATATTAAATAGAAAAATCAAACGAGGTAGAGTGAAATAACAAATAAAAAGAGACTTTTAAAAAGAGATTATTTTTGATTTTTCTTAAGAACCACGTTATATAGAAGAAAAGTATAAAAAGCTCTCTGATATAACTTCTTACGAAATTTTTGATAATGTAATAAAATTTTTGAAAAAGTTTTAAATTCTGATCAAAAACACAAAAAAAAGACTTTAAAGCCCAAAATATCCGGTCTGTGGCATCGGATGTGTCTGGCTAACGAACTTATCCAAGCGTTTTGAACAATTAACGATTTTACCAAATTTCGTAACAATTAAATGCTTCGTTCGACAGCTATCGCGTACACACATAAATACATATATATATATCTATATATATATAAATTTTAGTGAAGTAGATTTTCGAGTTCTAGAGGCTCCAAAACAAATTTCTGCCATAGTCCCGGGCTTAGGTCTTACCATAAGAGCTGCTGTAATAGCTGAATTTTCATTCTGAAAATTCGCTAAAATGTAAATTAAACAGATTTTCTAAGCTAATGTAATGAAGAATTTTTTTTTTTTTTATTGAATTTTTAAGTAAACAAGAAATTGAAGATTATGTTATGAAATGATATAATATTATTAAATAAATATGAAACAAAACAAAATATGTACAATGTACATATGTATGCACGGAAAAATATTTTGAATCGATTTTGAAAATTTTTTCACTAATAATTAATAATGTTAAAAAATTAAACCATTTCAAATGGATTTAAGGTATTTTATGTGAGGTCAAGGTTTTCGGGACCTAAAAAGGCCAGAAATTAATTAACCAATCAATTTTAAAAATTTTTTCACAGTTAGTAAGTTAAAGTATCTGAATTAATTAATTAAATGATGTCCGCAAGAAGCTTACGGACTGCCATAAGTTATATGAGATGCTTAGAATCCTTTTCTTACTGTTAGAGTACTAGACTTGTATGAGTTTCGCCAGGATTTACTGATCCCATAATTGTAAAAAATAAACTAAACGACCAATTTTAAAAATTTCTTCACTGTTACAGAGCTAAACTATTTTAGATAGATTTAGAATACATTATGTAAGGTCCGCCAGGGTCCCCAGGACCCAAAAGTGTCAAAAATAAACTAACTGACCGATTTTGAAAATTTTTTCACTGTTACAGAGCTAAACTATTTTAGATAAATATAGATTACGTTATGTAAGGTCTGCCAGGGTCCATGGGATCCAAAAGTGTCAAAAATAAACTAACCGACCGATTTTGAAAATCTTTTCACTGTTGGGGAGCTAAGCTATTTTAGATACATATAGATTACGTTATGTAAGGTCTGACAGTGTCAGTAGGACCTAAAAGTGTCAAAAATAAAATAACTGACCGATTTTGAAACTTTTTTACTATTACCGAGGTAAACTATTCTAGATAGGTACAGGTTGTGTTATCTGAAATCCACAACTGTCCTGCGGATGCAAATGCGGCGTAGAATGCTACACAACGGGTTTTGAATATATATATATATATATATATATATATATATATATATATATATATATATATATATATATATATATATATATATATATTACATAAAGTCCGCCTAGAATATACGGTCGAGCTGATTTTTTAATGAGGTCCACCGGGATCTTGCAGATCCGAAAACGCCAGTAATAAGTTATCGAACCGATGCTAAAAAATTTCTCACTGCTAGAGAACTAAATTATTTTAGATGGATACAACTATGCTGCACAAAATTCATTCGGGTTCTTGGGTCCCTAAAAATACCAAAACTAATTACCCAGCCGATTTTAAAAATTCTTTTACTCTTAGGAAGCTAAACTATTTTAAATAGGTACAGGTCTTAGATGAGATCCGCCAGTGCCCAAGATTTGGAAATTCGCTATGTTATGCAGATGCTGCGACAGGGGTATTAATTGCTTAAAACTGACGCGGTCCAATTTAGGAGCCGGTCCAATATAGGAGACTCTCTCCTATATTTAATTTACTTTCTTTTAAGGATTTTTATTAATAAATGCGGCTACGTTAATGTAACAAACCTAAAAATTCTATCTCGATTCCTTGCAAATAATAATAAGAAAGACAATGCGGTACGAGTGTTGAGAAGATTGTTTGATAATTTCTCATTTCCTTCTTTAAAAAACCCCATCATCACATTTCCCATAATTCCTATAACGAATTCTCCAGAACTTACAAGTAAAGGTCCCGAGGCCGGACCTATCGATTTCGATGAAACTTAAATATATTGTAGAACACTAAAAACTAAGGGACACGTATTTTTTTTTATCTGCGGAAAAACGGTTTGAAGGGGTGAAATCGCCCTCCAAAAATTGGGGTAAAAATTTAATTTTTCAAATATCTCGAAAACAGTAAGAGATAGAGCAAAAGTTTAAATTGTCGATATTGCTCTTTTTTAAAGAGCTATCTATTGATATGCAATTTGTTCAAATTACATCAACAGGGGTGGTTGGGGATTAAAATTTGGGGGTTAATTTTGCAAAAAGGGGGTGAAAGATAAACAATATAAAAATTTTGTTTACAGATTTGAAATCTACGTCAAAAAATCTAATTGACCTGTTTTTGCTCAATGCCCTAATATTAAGTCTAGGGGTAGTTAACAAGAGGGTGACTATGTCGAATAATCGTACTATTTGGGTATTTCAAGAAGTTCTTCTTCATGGAAAATAGCTTAAGGCAATTAGAATAACGTAGAAATGAAATTCTCGAATTCAAAATTGAGTTTGAGCAACATTGGAGAGGGGGTGAGTCACCCTCTTAAATTACATACTAGTTTATATACACTAATTTTTGCTATTAACACACTGATAGTGGGTAAAATAATGTCACAATAAGTGGTTCTGAAGTTGGATTATCATATGTAAGGTCTTTATTAGGTTTGTTTTTTAATGGATATTATAGTTTTCCTTATCGAAAATTATCGATACCGAAAATTACATAACCTAACCTAAAATAACGAAACCTAGTAAAAACCTTACATACGATAGTCTAACTTCAGAACCATCTATTGTGACATTATTACCCCCTGTCAGTGTGTTAATTGCAAAAATTAGTGTATGTAAAGTAGTATGTAATTTAAGAGGGTGACTCACCCCCTCTCCAATGTTGCTCAAACTCAACTTTGAATTCGAGAATTTCATTTCTACGTTATTCTAATTGTCTTAAGCTGTTTTCCATGAAGAAGAACTTCTTGAAATACCCAAATAGTACGATTATTCGACATAGTCACCCTCTAGTTAACTACCCCTAGATTTAATATTAGGATATTGAGCAAAAACAGGTCAACTAGATTTTTTGACGTAGATTTCAAATCTATAAACAAAATTTTTATATTGTTTATTTTTCACCCCCTTTTTGTAAAATTAACCCCCAAATTTTAACCCCCAACCACCCCTGTTGATGTAATTTGAACAAATTGCATATCAATAGATAGCTCTTTAAAAAAGAGTAATATCGCCAATTCAAACTTTTGCTCTATCTCTTACTGTTTTCGAGATATTTGAAAAATTAAATTTTTACCCCAATTTTTGGAGGGCGATTTCACCCCTTCAAACCGTTTTTCCGCAGATAAAAAGAAATACGTGTCCCTTAGTTTTTAGTGTTCTACAACATATTTAAGTTTCATCAAAATCGATAGGTCCGGCCTCGGGACCTTTACTTGTTAGTCTTAACTACAAACTAGAAAATATAAGAGTAACATTGGAGAGACAAGTTAACAATGCAATGGGGTATTTGACAGTAGTTGAAAAAATATCTATTTTGATTTTTAAATAATAATTACTCGAGTCATAATGATATACGTACTGAATATTGCTTTTATACAAGTTATTTCATTCAAAAATATAATAATTTTAATTAAATAAAATTACAAAATTTACGTTAAAAATGACGTAATCAAAGACATCAAGCAAAAGCAGCTTACGTCACTAGCTCGTTCGAATATGTATTATTACATGTATTATATTATATTGTAGTTAGGAAAAAAACTGTTTACTTTTTTAGTAACTATGAAAGAAATTTTTTATTATTTATTTTTTTAAATTATTTGACAATTTAAAACGTGTTAACCGTTTACACTCCATAATTCTACATTTTTCGTAATTCTGCATTTTTCGGGACAGACAAATATTTTATATTTTCAATAATCAGGGAGATAAAGTAGAGGGGTGGAACGAAACGGACTTTTTTTTTAAATTTTTTAGGTGCTTTTGAATAATGGATTCATATTTTAGGAGTGCGTATGAACATCCGGATAATTAAATTTATGTTACCAATTATTCCATCACTTATGATTAGGGGATAATTTGGAAAGAGATACTTCTACTTTAAATTACTCGAAAACGGTATTATTTATCGAAATATAACGGATATACCTTTTTTGCGTGGAATTGTCGGAGGAATCATATTTTTCAGAATTTTGTGTAAATAACTGCAAATTAAGAAAGAAAAGACGTGATAATTCACACCACTCAAAACCATCACTTGATCATAAGTGGTATAATAGAATAAGTGTTAACATATATTTAATCCTCCTAACGCAAAATACGTACCTCTAAAATATAAATCCGTTATTCAAAAGCGTTTGGAAAATATTTAGGAAAAAATGGTTTTCGTTTCACCCCTTTACAAGGTTGTATCACCCTTACCCTTATTTTATATATATATATATATATATATATATATATATATATATATATATATATATATATGTATATATATATATATATATATATATATATATATATATATATATATATATATATATATATATATATATATATATATATATATGTCTGCACGATAACTTTTGAACAAAACGTCCTAATTTTACGAAATTTGGTAAAAATATTGGTTTTAAACCGTTGGCCGAGCTCGTTAATCAGGCACGTCTGATTGCTGAAACATATTTTTTTGGCAATTTTCGTGAAAAAATTAGTTTTTTGCCAAAATTTTCCTTTATTCAAAAATTTTTGTGATTTTTTTTTACACCACTGAAACGAGGAGAAAAAATCACACAAAAAAGGTCTTTAAACTATTATTCTATGTCAACTAGTTTCCGAGACAAACTAATTTTTTTAAACGGGAATTCGCTATGTTATGCAGAATGCTACGGTAGGGTATTTTTTGCAATTTCTGTCCAGTTTTTGCAATTGCATAGTAAGAACTTTTAATAAATCCAACTTTGTCAAAAAAAAGTAAAAAAAAAATTATTGGCCAAAAAAATCGAATTACTCGGTTCCGAATATCTGATGTATCTGGATACAACAGTTAGGTGCTGCTATTTAGACCTCAGATATCCTCCTAGTACATATACTTATGTATGTATAGTTATATATAATTAAATGAATACGATTTTCGAATTCTAGGGACTTAAACAAATATTTATTAAAATTTCAGGCTTACATCTTGGTTATTATACACCCACAGAGGTAGATGAATTTTTTAAGTGAAATTTGATAAAAATTTTGTCAGTCAACATATTAGTAGATCAATTTCAACTTAATCTCTACAATTTCCCCATTTCAGGATTTTTCTTTCACGTCAATTTATTTATTTATTAGCTATAAAGACAAAGGATTTGGTAAAAAGATTAGTGGTTTTATATTAACACTTTACAGTCTGATGACACAGCATTTGCGTAATAGGAAGAACAACCGTAAAGTCCAGTTGTGATCAATGATCACAATTTTATGTACGTGATGCTACCACGGCCAGGCAACATAAGCAATACACTCTCAGTGTCACATGTCACCGCTGGCTTGGTGTGAGCTTTATACGAAAGTGTTAGCGCCCCCTGAATTAACATCCTGAACAGTGCGAACCGGCTTATTTTTCATAATTTTGTCAGTCATTGTACATTCTTCTGTATACATACTGGGCATCCCGGCCGGATGTATACATACGATTTACATGTTAATTTTTAACACTGGATTCCCATAAGGAAAAAGTTATGTCACAAGAGTGCTTTGGATAAACATATTCCTATTTTTGGTGATTTTCTTTTATAAAATAATTTTTTTCCACCAAATTATCTGCACTATTTCTTCAACAGAATATTTTTTTGGTATTTTTATTATTTTAATATTTATTTTCAAGAAAATAAAAAAATGTCTTTTTGAATTTACAGCAGATGACACAAATATTTATTATGTAAAAATGTGAATTGCTTGAAAATTGCGACATTCATTTCTTTATTTTACTGCATTATTATTGTTAAAGCTATAGTAACAGTAGTTATAACCTTAAATTAGTATTATTAGTTTGTTCAAAGCACTCTTGTGACATAACTTTTCTCTTATAGAAATCCAATGTTAAAAATTAACATGTAAATCCTATATATACATCCAAATGGGAAACTGGTATATTTATTCAATTAAGTGATCTGCCAGCTATAGTCAATACCAAATGTAGAACGAAGTCTTGGCATTTTTGAAATTTCAATCATTTTTATAGTGCAGTAAAAGCGTACTTTGACCGTGCATTTCTGGTAGGCAGCAATTTTTTTTTTGGAAGTTGTAGGGGGGTCAGTGATGAATGTAAAACCGAGTTTTCGGGATCCGCGGTGGTGTCGTTTAGCCGCCATCTTCGAAAAAAGGTCGAATTTTATTTTTTCGAATATCTCCAAAACCGTAAGTCTGACAAAAAATTTGTAAAGCCCTTATTTACAGATAACTTCATTTTCTACAAAATTTGTTATAAACTTTTTTACATAACTTTGAAAACAAAAAAGTTATCAGCAAAAAACCATGAAAAATTTAGGAACGAAAACTTTTAAAGCCAGATAACTTTTCTATTTTTGACCCGACAAAAAATATGCTTCTTATCTTTTTTATAGAGTACTTTTCAACGAAAAATTTGAGGTATTAAATTTTATCATCCGACGTCTAGTTAGGAAGTTATAGCTCTCCAAAAGTAGGTAGGTGAAAATTGTAACTAAAAAATCGTCGACTCTTAAACAGCTTAAATCCTCATTCATAACAAATCTCATCCATTTTTATTTGTTTAATAAAAACGCCCCTTTTTTATTTAAAAGAACAATGTTTTACAAAATTAAATTATAGTAACTCGGGAGGTGCGGGTTCATTGTTGCACTGTAAAGAGATGAACATTCGTAAGGTTCTCCTCCAGCCCCAGTATCTGGATTTTTGTATCTTGCCAACCACGACTGTACTTGGTGATACACTCTGAATGTGTGCATACGAGCTGCATCTTGTGTGGGCGGGAGCGAGGCAAGATTAAATTTACTTTTAATTGTTGATTTCGCGAATCGTTTGTACCGCAATATATTGATCGATTCTTCATGCTTATCACCGCCATACAAAGCAATAAAAAACCGCTCTCCAGCAGCACTCAATAAAATGGGGTCTACTTCTTCGTTCTGAAATAATTCTACTCCTGAAGCCAGCTCTGAATTTTTTTTAAGAGTATATATAAATTTCATTTTGCCCATATTGTAGGTTGCCGATATTGTATCGCACCCAGAAAAAGCATGAATAAACAAAATGTTATTACTTACTACCTCCCCATGCTTCAAGCTCGATGTAGAGAAAAATTTTATCAGGCGTTGCCTTTTTTTGGTTTAAAGAAAAAAACATTTGATTTGTTACGCCCAAAACTAACCAGCAGTATATCTATATCTTCAGCAACGATTGTTACGGAGTCGTACAAATCACACTTCTCCAGAGCAGAATTTACAATTAGTGAATCCGCGTCTGCTTCTGCTTGCTCGATATTATAGTCCCATTCCAGCAGTTCTTTCTTTAGAAGAGTAATTAAGTTTTTCTTGTTATTTTAATTTGAAAGAAATTTTTCTTGTGGGATTGTCGGAATACTATTGCTACTGCAAATTATATCTGCACAGTGTTGCTTTTTCGACCTCCGAAGACGTTCCCACGATTTGGTGCCAGCTATGTTTGGATCGTCAGAGTAACCATCAAAAACTATACCTACCGATGAACCAAAATGATTTTTAATATATTTGGCATAATTTTGACAAATTACTTTAAATGATACGTTCCGCTCCTACACAACTGTATGGAGAAGGTATCCACCGTCAATAATGAAGAATTTATTTTCTCCAAGCTGCACGGGTGCACTAAGTGGTAAAAATGCTTTGAATAAAGAGGATTTCATGCTTTTCCGCATACCGTCCTCTGTAATCAACGATAATGGGAAAGGTGAAAGTTCGTATTTAAAGCATTCTTTTATATCGCCGATTGACTGCTTGGATATACATATTCTTTGGAAAATAAGCAAAGGATTAACTACTATTGGAGATTTATCCACTTCAATAGATCTTGAGACTGCGCTCAAAGGAAGCACTTTATTTTTTCTTTTGAAAGATAAATTACTGAAATTCTTGCCAATATTTTGAGAGGTCATGGCTTTTCCAATTTCAGTTGCACGGTCACAATTAATATAATCTGGGGCAATAATGCCAGTAAAAACTGATATTAATTCCGATCTTTTCAAAAATGGGTCATAAGATGCCAACCAGTGATCCAATTTTTCAACATCTTCGTTATTTCTGATGACTCGTGTATCTCTGTGATCGACGTGTTGTTCCGAATATTCCAAGGAAACATTACAGAAATTTTCTATTTGCTCGCAGATGTCTTGCAATGATATCATTCCCAGTATCCAGGAAGCAAGCGTACTTTCAGATATTCCACGATGAGTTAACCCACCAGACGTTTTCATCATCCTCATAAGTGTTTGTTCAATGGTTTGGTCGGACATTATTCCACTGCAGAATTTGCTTGTCCGTCTGATAGCGAATCGGCCACCAGAAGTATAGTCCTCAACTTCTTGTGGAGGCATACGTTTGTCTAGTTCTTGCATATCTTGTAGGTAGAGTTGAGCTGATTTTGCGTACAAGAAATGCCCACTAGAGTGAAATACAGGGAGCATTTTTTGAACTGAATCTAAATGAAAGGTCCAGTTACCAGATCTTTCAGCTTCAATGAATTGTTTTAAAAGCGTGATCATTTTGAAATACTGTATCCAGGGCCTGGCTGTTGGTCCTTTATGTTCTAACATTGTAACAGCATCTTCGAATTTAGTAGCTATTTCCTTAAATGCCGTGATTTCAGCTGCTTGTAAAATCTGTGTTTTATTACTTACAATATTGCCCATTAAATCTCGTTCTTCATCAGTGAAATCAATAAATTCCATAATTTTTTTTGCCAAAGATAAGTGCACCAAAATGTGACTTCGTACTGCTCTTGCGTATGCGTGGCCAGACATAATATTATTAACACAATTATCAGCATAAATTAGTTTTAGCAACTCTTCTAATCCACTATCAGACATAATGTACCCAACTGAATCAATAATAATAGTTTTATTTATTTACATACCTCACTTACCTTTCTTTACAGCGCGCAAACTCGATAACTGTATGTTTAATAATAAAAATAAGTACGTCAAATTGTTCGTTAAGAAATTTCCTATGAAAAATATAAGAAGCATTAATCTTGTCGGGTTGAAAATAGAAAAGTTATATGGCCTCAAAGTTTTCCACTCCTTAATTTTCCACAGTTTTTTGTGAATAACTTTTTTAATATCGATTTTCTGACAAAATGTTTCAAATAAAAATTGTAGAAAATAAAATTTTCTATAAAAATGGTCTTTATAAAATTTTTGTGTACCTCACGGTTACAGAGATAATCGAAAAATTAATTTTGACCTTTTTTCCAAGATGGCGGCTAAACGGCAACACCCCCAGTCCCGAAAACTCAGTTTTATATTCACCACAGGCCCTTCTATGAATTTCAGAAAAAAAATTGCTGCCTACCCGAAATGCACGGTTCGATCGTTTTGAACGACGCTTTTACTGTAGTATTAAGTAAGAGATTCTAGTAATGACACACTGTACTGCCATACGTTTATCATTATTTTGTACATTAAACAGTATTGGTTATCATCGACACATACGTCTTTCACCAAACCAACAATAATATTATACTTTGTGATATTTTGTTTACATTCGTTTAAATAACGAACGCATTCCAATTTAGTTATTTTTACAAATTTTTAAATAATAAATAGATCATTATTATCTTCAGAACTGTGAAAAAAAAAACATTTTAATTATATTTTTTTTAAATTGTTGATACTGAAAATAAAATACTAAAGACGATTGTAAACAAACTAAATTTGCAGTAGAGGAATAGAATGGTCACAAGTGTCAAAACATTTGGTCGAGGGTATATAAAGTATAAGTTAAGGAAAAACCTATTTCCCCCTAATCATTAATTTAAAATGACTAATGTACATTAACTGAAATTGTTGGTGGTTAAAATGATATGTTGTAAATTTGCAGATTAAAATAAATCACGACTTATTTTTAAGTATTGTTTCCAATTTAAATATAATTTATAATAAAATTAACAATATAATGACAATATATAAATGAAGACGACATTATTAATGCAACTACATATCGCACCTCGGCTATAACACAGCTACATCTATACACACAATTCCATAAGAGATGTCGCTGTGTTATCGCCGAGGTGCGATATGTATAATACATATCCTTATGCATACAATTATTTATACAAATAAATATGCAAATAATATAATTACGTATATATTAGATGTATAACCAACTTTATTTAGAATGATGTCAACTATAAGTATAGCAAAAACTCGATTTATGTGGTATTTTTTGTGCGATTTTAGTGCCGATGCACACATGTGTTTTTTTACCGCTGCGTGCACGCAGCGGAACCGCAAAATGTAATGCACACATGCGTGTTTTTACCGCTGCGTGCACGCTGCGGCGCCGCAGCGGCTATAAAGTACATTGAGTTAAATTATGTGATGCACACATACTTGCGGTGCCGTGCGGCGCCGCAGCGTGCACGCACCGGTAAAAACACGCATGTGTGAATCGGCACTTATTCTTTGCGATTTCTTTTTTGTTAGAGTGCACAATGAGAATGGAAAGTAAGAAAACATTTTAAACACTAATTTGTGATAAAGTTAGTTATTAACTGTTTTTAAGTTTTTTGTCAGTACATTACAATATAATATAAATTATTGTTTCATTCAGTTTTTTACACGTGTACGTACGCAATTTTTGTAATATTATAAAAATGAAACAATGTATGTAAGTATCTAAAAATGTTCCCATGTATCCACCATTCCTTTATCTTGTTTAGAAAAGCAACGTCTAGGGAAATCGTGAGATTTTGAGCGTTTCGAGTTATATAAAGGAATTCTTGTGAAGTATACATGAAAAATTCCATGAAGCTATGAAAGTTTAAAAATTTTTGGGAATTTTTCGGAACCCTTAAAAAATATTTTTGTTCGGAATCTTAAAAAAAAAAGAAAAAACTGACGTTGAACATAATTATACGATATAATATACAGATTGAACACAAACCGATAACTATATACACCTATATGAAACACTAACATGTATGTATTTATGGCGCAGCATCCGGCTTAACAAGCGACTTTCGGTTTTTAAAAATCTTTTTTTCGAAAATCCGTTTACATAGAATAATGGTTCGATAGTGTATCTTATGTCATTTTTTCCGCTTTTTCAATGGTATAATCCGCTAAAAGTGTCGATATTTTTCTGAATTACATTTATTTATACAATTACAATAATTCTATTTATAATTAAAGAACTGCTTTTAAACATTTATCTACTGTTTAAAAAAGTGTCGATGTTATCTGAATTATATCGTCGCCCTAGTGGTCGAAAAATAGCATTTCATATTACACGACCAAATTAATATTATTTAACTTTTACATGTTAAAAGTTGAAGATTCATTGTATGACTTTTAATTGTTATTATGCTAAATAAGTGTTTATCAAGTTCGGGGGCGCCAAAAGATGTTTCGCCCAGAGCGCCAAACAACCTTGCGCTGGCCCTGGCTTAGAATTTCAAGTAACGTGTATCTTCGAACTTTAATTGACTTACAATTGAATATTATGTATTAAGTTACATCCTTAAAATATGAATTGATGATTATTTTTATTAATATTGAAATGTGCATTAACTAGATAAGACAAAATGAATTAGACATAATTGAATTTCAGTAACATATTGACAGTTTTAAAACATGAAATCACTTTGTAAATTACAAAACACCTGCAAACGAATTTTAAGTTATTTGTTCGTAATTTATTATAGTATTTATTTGTTCGTGATAAGCAATACAAAAATATAAAATTACAATCATTTTAATCGTTTAATTGGTTTTTCTACACTTTAATATGTTAAATAAAATTTATATGTTAATTGCTTGTACTTACAATTAGCCGTACATAACATGAAAAAAAAACAAGCTATTTACAACCATGTTAACAGTAAAGCCCGATTTACATTAACGCTCTGCTCTCACTCCGATATCACTATTAAAATATTCTTACACAATAAACAATGAGTGTATTCACATCATCGCTCTGATATCGGTCCGATATCAGTCACGGTTGGCTCTCGCTCCAATGTCACTCCAATATCAATACCACTCAGGTAATATTTTATCGGAGCGATATCAGACTTGTGATAGCTTGTACCTATAGTGTAAACACTTTTTTGATTCCACTCCACTCCGCTTGCATTCAGTTGTTATGAAAAGATATTTGTATCGAACTGAGACCGAACTGGGAGTGTACCCAGAGCAACATTATAATGTCAATAGAGAACGAATAGGTACCAGCATGATATCAGCACTGTAATGTGAACACAACAAGATTATATCGAATCGGGAGCGTAGTGATATCGGAGTGAGAGCAGAGTGTTAATGTAAATCGGGACTAAAGATTCGAAGATTCGGCATATTTTTATGGTGACATAGAAGCGTTAATTAGGTAAATGTTGTGAAAACTGTATTGTAATATAGGGAGACTATATTTAGAATTATATATACAAGTATTTTTTTTTTATTTGCACCTATCCTTGGCGAATGGCGATTTGTAAGTAGCCATAAAAAGTTCTAATTTCGACCATGTTGTAAAACTTTATCCTGTTGCTATTTGCTAAAATACTAAGCTACGTTAAAGAAAAAACGCTTGACTATAAGTTTCTCTAACAGCTAGGCCCCTCCACTTGTGCCCGAGTGTGGGCGCCCTTGCTGGTTGGCTTATAATCTCGTTATATTCTCAAATCTCTTGTGCAGCAAACAACGCACTCGGGATTGCTTTTATAGTGATTTTTATTCACCCCTATGCGGATACATAATACAGTAGAATCCCTCATATGTTATAAACCTCTCGTAAATCGTAGGACGTTATATTTTGAATTTGAACCCCTCATAAGTTATATTTTTCTCCTTTTCTGTTGCTCCTACTACAGTTACAAGCGTATGCGTAGTTCTATAGCAGTGAGCGCGGCAATGTGCGGTTTGTTAAAACACATAATGGCAACTCTTGGAAAGGTATAAAGCACATGTGTCAAAGGACAATGGGCAAGACTATATGGGGAGCTGCCCTCTAGCGCCCATGGTTGATACCGGTGCCGATCGATAGCCCTGGTCAAGTAGTGCAACTTTGTCAATGGGCACGTTCATGGAGAACCTGGCCTTCAAAAGTTATAGGGCGTCAAATGTACAAAAAGGGTGAACATGGCCATCGCCAAATGGGATACTCTGAATAGGTACAAATGGATTATGAAACATGTCGTGGGCCGGCCTATCACTGTGTAAAACCACGTTTCTGGCAAGTGGCTTAACCTTGTTTTTTCACGTGGCCTATGGCAGAAGACGTACCGAGCGGTTTCCAACCTGTACATTGGGAATATCCGAAGAGAAGTTTGGGAGTCCTACCGGTGGCGATTTCTGGCAGATCCCTTCATAGATTGCCGAAATAAGGTAGTCCGAAGTGTACCCTCTCGAAGGGGACTCTAATGCCCGCTGCAGGTCAACACACATCGTTTCCTTAAGAAATGGCCACGTGGAGTATGCAAAACCTACTGCACGTCAGAATTTTTGAAGGCCAGGTTCTCCATACCTAAGATGGGTATATTTGTGACCTACTAGGAAGGAGCTTTCAGAAAATACATACGTAAGGTGCGCCATAAGTTCTCGGCCTGAGTATTAAAAAATACAGAGAGAACAGTGAAAATAATTTATTTTTCTATATAACTTCCCTCTATTTCAATACACTTATTATAAGGTGGGATAAGCATCTCTATGCCTTTATAATAATAAGCAAATTCTTTGTAGCGATTCTACAAGAGCGATGTTTTCGGAAGTGATCGAATCTGCCGGACGTCCAAAACGATCATCGTCGTTGAGGGACTCGTACCGCAAACGAAACCTTTGGCACGGCTTTACCGTATACACCATCCAATCTGTCCTTAATTTCTTCTGGACTTTGTCTTTCTTTTGTCAGAAATTTTATGACTACACGATATTCAATTTTTGAAATGGTCGACATATTGAGTTTACACTTTTACAACAGAATAAATAAAACACATGTAAACTCGTCCACTGCGTTTATGATTACTAGAGACTTAATACTTTCTGTGAGTATAAATTATATCACCTTTAAATAAGTTTAATCATGTTAGGTCGAGAACTTATGGCGCACTCCACGTATCTCACCAATGGGCGCTAAGGGGCAATTTTGCCTATTGTCCTTTGTTAACCCTAGAATCATACGTACTCGTCAAAACGACAAACGAACTTCTCTACCTGCTCCAATACTATAACTTGTCGGTGCCTGCTTGCTGTGAAAGTTCTGTTATCTAATTTATTTGTTATTATAACACATAAGACGTATAAATTTTGTTTATAGCTATTGTCGTTTTTTTATACTGAAATAGTGTGCGTCAAAAGGACGACGATGTATGATTAACCCAAATTTTTTTTTAAAGATTTTGTACCCCACATATAAAAGTTTTCCTAATTTTTCTAAAATTTATTAAAGATATGGATGTTATAATTAATTTATTCAATGATTATGATAATGTGAAAGATGATTACAGCTGTTTGACTTATAGAGACGACATAATACTGAAGTTTTAATATATTGAATCGAAAACTAAAGAATGCGTTTCAAGTGACTTAATAAAAGGTTAACAATTTATTTTATGGAAAATATTTTAAATTTTATTATTTTTTGAGATCTTATTCTAAAAATTAGTAACAAATTTTAGAAAATTTACAAATGTGCCTAATGGGGAAATAACTACATATCTATAGGAATATTTATGACTGAGAAATTTCACATTCTGTAAAGCCACACATGTCCACTGACTCATAATAGTTCATAAATTAATTATTTGAAAGACATGTTTTATGATACAATTGATGTATTTATCTATTTTTTAATTTTTATAGTGAAAATATGCTTTGATAAAAAGATTTAAAAAATTAATAAATATTTATATTAAGAAATTTTTCCAAATCCAATTGTTTTAAATATTTTGTTCGCTTTTGTAGTATCGTTATGTAAAAAAAATGTTTTTTTGCAAATAAACTCTAAAACTCCCCGTAAAAAGTCCATTCGTCGAAACGACGCCGATGTATGATTAACTTGACTCATAGACCAACGTATGATTCTAGGGTTAAGACACTTTAGGTAGGAGATTCGTGGAATTATAACTTATGAGAGGTTTGTCGATTCCAAGTGTATAACTTATGAGGGGTTCTACTGTAGTTGTATGCAAATGAACCTAGAATTAGTTATTTCTCTATTATATTGAATTGAAAGATTTGTTATGTAAAACATAATCAAAGTTTATTTGAAAATTATATTGAGTTCATTATTTTAAATACAAAATTTGAATTTATTGATTGTAATAATGAGCACACATGCACTTATTGTGGTCTTGTACCTACGTACATACTTAAAAAAATAAAATTATGATTTTAATGGAATTATTAATGACGCAATTAATAACAATATGTATATGATAAAAAATTAAGAAATAAATACAGGAAGTAGGTTATATTGCTAATGGTAAAATACATATGTACACACATACATCACATGTAACTTACTCAGTTATGTTTTCATGTAACTACATATGTTTTATAGACATCATTAATGACGTTATAACTTGAAAAAAAGATTTATATAAGATTTATCGTGCATAATTTTGTTAATATTTCATGCTTAATTCGCAGACTGATTAGTGATTACATAAATGGATTTTCTGAGAAACTGAAGTATAGCACTTATTCGCAAGTATTATATCCTTGAGTTAATGAACAACTTTTTGATATGGTTCATTTCAGTTAAATTTAACCATGCTTCATCACTTATGAATTTAAATAATTTCTGTTCTCTTGGCTTTACCTCTTTCATTATTACATTTACGTAAATTTTAACTTTGCAGTTTGTTTTTAGAAAAGAATAGAAGATTGATTTGTTTCGAATATAAGAATTATTTAATTTTTTAACGATGGCTCATGATCAATTGTATTTGAAATGAGTTATACTAGAATAGATATTTCTCAATTACATGGTTATTAGTGGAAAGGGGTGCTAGTTGTTACAAAGGAAACTTGTTGCAAATCATTTTTTTTAAACCAAATGTGGGTATGTGAACATTGTGAACACTACTTGCAACTTACCTACCTCTCAAAACCAGAAGCCGAAAAATTGTGCTAGAGGGAATTATGGCTTAATAGAACATAAATAGTTTCATTACGAATTAGTTGATTTCATTGTTATTTTAGTTTTTAATTACTTTTATTAGTAAACCCTGTATGCAATGCGTATTAGTCAAAATTTTAACAATATCATGTCCGTCTAGAATATATCTACATTTTGCGTATTTTTCAGCACTGATCACGAATTTGAATTAAAAATTCCTTTAAGTAAAACTGTTGTGCCATCAGAGATCAAAAATTATTTTCGATCAAAATGTTGTAATTTTAAAACGACGCAAGGCAGAAAAATGAGATTTTTGCAATGAAATAAAAATCAAAGAGTAGTATACACTGAGGTGGAAAAATGATTTTAGAAATCTTAAACTATGTTAACGATAAAAAATAATATCAAAATTGTTGAACATTGTTTTGAATATGATTAAAAGCTTCAACCGTGTCGTGTAACATATTAAATTGAAGCCTGAAGAGAACTGAATATAAATATCTAAATACCAGATCGACTTACAGTTAGATGAGTTTGAAAATTTTTTTCTAAGAATTAGGATAATATTTTTTGGATGAAATCAGGAAGTGAAAGTGTTAAATATGTGGTATCGAGATCATCGCCAATGAAGAAAATATATGATGTTTATATGTATATGTAATAAATAAATGTAATTCGATACTTTGCATTTGAGATATGGATCAATTTGACCCGGTCAGTATTTTGATGAAGGTGTGCATTATTTTTGATCCAACTGGCACTTTTGTGGAAGCATGGGGTTCAGTTTACTGAAATTCGTTTTTCAACTTGTTATATTTGAAAACAAAAATTACTAAATTCTTCTGATATTATTAAATATAACATATTGTTATGCTAAATATCAAACATTAAATAGGCTACACTACAATGATCAAAAATTTCTAATAACGTCGAATATGTTGACAGTGCCGGAAAACTCAAGCTTAGTGGACTTGAGTCATAATTAGCGGTTGATATTTTAAGGTTGATCACATAAACGCCAGCTTATAATAAAAAAGTCCCATAATTTCTTCCACTTAAAACTTCTATAAACTATATATCTTCAGACAGTTGAAGTAAAACGTTTGAATTCGTATTGTATTCGTATAGTAACTCAAAGTATTGTTTGTTTATTGATGATATTTAAATACTATCTGAAGGACACAACTAGTCAATAGGCCAGAGGAACACAAGACGATAGAGGACAGGATAAATAGGAATTACATATTTCACAGTTATTTAACGAACAAGTATAGTACAAGTCCTTAATAATGCCGCTCCACTACATCAAGTAGGTGTCCTATCTCCACCCCCCATCAAACCGTTTTGTTCCAAATGAGTTTTAAACGCGGGTATGAATAACACCATTCCGTGTAGATACGTAAAATGTGTGTGCTTGTTAGTTATCATTTCTCTGTCACAATGGTATCAACCATCTGCATGAGTTTCCGTCTTGTCTCTGGGCATTCCAGTCACAGTTATCGGCGCAAGCTAAAAGAACTTTTTTTATCTACGTCTGCATTTATCTTTGTCTACCATATTAATAAATAGAAGTTTACTCACTCACTCCTATTAGTGATGAGCAAAATTGTCTTGGTCTTGCATTTTTTTGCAAGACCAAGACTATGTATACCAAGAGCAAGGCCAAGACCAAGACTATGTATTCCAAGAGCAAGACCAAGACCAAGACTATAAGTATGGCTGCAAGACTAATACCAAGACTCAAGTGAGCAAGACCAAGACAAAAGCAAGAAAAAAACAAGACTCTTGCTAAACTATTAAAATAGTTTGAAAGTATAATTAATACGTAAAGATAGTAAAAATTCTGATTTTAGAAGAAAAAAATTCGCTAATAAAAAAATGCAAGAAAGTGCAAGATTTTTTAGCAATAACAAGACCAAGACCAAGACAGCATTTTGCAAGACCAAGATCAAGACCAAGACTCAAACTGCTCTAGCAAGACCAATACCAAGACTCTTAATGCAAGAACAAGACCAAGACCAAGACTGCCAAGTCTTGGTCTTGGTCTTGCATTTGCTCATCACTACTCCTATAAAAACATAATTACTTGGTTTGGTTGGTAACTATGGAAATAATACAATTTGTGTTCACCTCACCTCAGTTTCTGGAGGTCTTTTGAGCTTGCGCCCATAAATCATATACGTATTAATTAAAAATTATTTAAAATATACCTGTACATATTTACTTCCAATAAAAAAAGATATCGATTTCTCAGTTATATGTCATACGAACATGAAAATAATGGTAAAAATTAAACAATTTTGTTCTTTTTTGATAGTTGACATCATTATTTATAAAAAGTGAACACGAAACGTGATGATGATTAATATTTACACAATATCATTCCAAATGAGTTTTTGAATCTATTCTATTGAATAATTCCATGAGACAAACACTGTTGGAGCTAAGTTGAATGATAAATAAATCCAACAATCTTTTTATTTAATCACTAGAATTATTGAAAATAAGTGAAAGGAAATGTGACGGTGAAGAATAAAGAGTGTGAATATAGCTTTTTCAAGAATTTTACTACTCTACTGGAAGAATTTGACATGACTGGGATCTTCTACCTATGCCCATTCGTATATGGTAAAAGTTGAACCCGAAACAATAATACAAATATGAAGGTACACATAAATTATTTACCCCGAATTAACACATAGAATAATTTTATCGCGATTGAAAGTTTTTGTGGGATACAAAACCAGTTACTTTATCACAGTGAAATGACTGAATCGATTTGATATAAAGACATTATTTACCATGAACTAACATGTTTATTACTTTGATGGACTGATCGTTTATATTTAACCTATAAAAAAAAATTTAATTAAAAAGATTTATTAATTGAGAATTTTCCAAAATTTCTCGCTCCTAGGTCGTGACCTAGGTAGGCCTAATATGGCCCTGGACCTGGCTACATACTCTCAACAAAGTTATACTATCAACGGACAATAATATCTGTCACAATAAAGTATATTTTAGATAAAAACAGATATATTATTGAATTATTAAATAATATCAAATCTCGGCCATTTGACCGAGAACTAGCAATTAAGCCAGTTGTCTTACCTTTTCCCTGATGCGGCAGGGGTATTTATTGTATAAACTATCTAAATGTGTGCTAAAAATGAGCTATCTACACTACAGAGGCTGCTGGTGTACATCAGTAAATATACATACATATAATAAATCTAAAATGAGTGTTGTGGAAGCTGCTTGCAAAAATTTTTATATTCATATTCACATTTACAACTGTACCTACATCAAGTATGTGATACACACATAATATAATTATGTAGGTACACATGTTGAATGTGGTACTGTAGTTGTATTATGCACAATATTATGTGTTCATATATAAACAAATGACAGGTACTTATAAATCCGACATTTTGTTACTTGCTCTCAACATGTCCACTACACTGAAGTGAGAATTAAGAAAAAAATAACAAAATCACACATAATCACGTAAAACAACAATAAAAATGACATAAAACAAATAGATCGTAAGCGCACTTATTTGGATGCTCATATTTCATGTTCTGTTTTAATTAACTCGATAAGTAATTAAGTAACAAGTTAGTGTTCCTCTGGGTTGATGCTGTTCGATTTATCTGATCATATTTTGTTCGCTTTTTTCACTTCAGTGTTTGTGTGAATGTGTTTTGGTGTATAATTAATTAATAATTGTAATTAAATTAAGAAATAAAAGTATTACTTCTGTTGTTTTGTTTACCGTTGGTCTTTTCGCGCTCTACCGTATTTAAATAATTTTCTGGAACGTATTATTTCTATTGTTGACTGTGCGCGCTGTCTCTTTGATTTCGTGTTTTTTAGTGTTTATAAAGACCAATTGTTGTGTGGAACGTATTATCAATTCAAATGTGGGTGGTAAATCAAAATCAAATTTTTCAAAATAACTTTCATGTGATTTTTGATGGAATTATTTAATGTGAGTTTTAATTTTTTTTAATTGTATGAGTATATTACAAGAATTTCATTTTATTTTTTACACTTTATATAGGAAATTTTTTAATTATTTACCACAAAAAATTTCAAATATATATTTTATTTCCGTGTTTCGTTCGTTTTTTATCCAACATACTTTTAAACTCTAATACACATGCAGCTCAATTTCATTTTATACATAATTATCAATAGATATTACAGTGTTATATGATTAAAAATTTTTAGAATTAATATTTGCTAATGTGTCAAAATACACGTTGACTTCCACGTGTTTAATATTTTAATCAGCGTGTTATGTGTTATTTCAAATCTAGATATACCTAGTAACTTTTACTTAATTGATATAGACACAAAAATTAACTAAATACTAACTTTATAATTATTATATTCAGTATTTTGAATGATAAAAATTTATTCTTGAATTTTTATTTAATTATTATCCATATTGTGTTTACTTTACACAGCGAAACGACGCTTAATGAAAGATTAATAAGTTGAAAAGGGTCAATAAAATTGCCACTTTATGAATACGCTTATACCTTTAATTATTGCTGCTTTATTCATTTCCAATAAATAAAACATTTTGCAAAAATACTACTTCTATGATGATCATAAGGATCGAAATGTCAAATTTGTTAAAATAGGAGTGGTAATTTTTTGCAAAGTAAAGTATGTTTATTACAAATTTAGAATATCTTAAAGTAACGATCAATTCTACTAACATAAATTTAATTTTTTTTCCCTATAATATTTTATGGCGATTTTTTTAAACAAATGTTTTCTGTATATTCTTGCATAAAAGGTTACTGACTTTTAATTATATATTTCTAATTTAAAGAATAAGTCTTTGAAATGGAATGAGTACTTACCTTCAAAATCTGTCAGGTAAAAATATATCTCCCATAGGTGTGGCTATTCAGGTATTATTTTGTACAACAAAAACTATTTTTATACATCTGGAAACAATTTAAATACCTTGTGTAATTTTATAGGTAAATTTATTTGCCCCAAAAATTTTTTGGAATTTTAAAATTTTATTTTAATTTAAACAGTTTTAATATACATATAACTTAATAACCTTCTATTTAAATCTATATAATAGATACAATATTGGTGATTCATAATCATTGAAGAACAAATATCATAATAATGATGCCTATAGCACGTCTCACAAGAAAGAGGTCATATTTTAATACAAATAATATAATTAGAAGACATGACAGTATCTTTTTTTTTTTTAAAGATTTAGTAAATTCACCTTAAGTCTTTTTTAGCTGAACTGTATTTATAAAAGGATCACAGTATCTGCAACAAATATAGTTTATTTTTCTTTTGTAAATTAACAAATTAAACTATCACTTTCAACAATCGATACTAAGCCACTGATATCAGTTTTTGGTAAAATCAACTGTTTTTTAACTTGTAAAAGAAAAAAATTATCTTCAGTACAAGAAAATACTTTAAGGTTTTAAAAATTAAGGTTTCAGTCTCTTATCTGGCTTCACATTTCACACTTCAATAAAAAAAAAAAAAAAATTGACCTTTTTCGAGACCGTAATAAATTTTATGACTTTTTTTGGTAAAAATATTTTATCCTTTTAAATTTTTCAATATTTTTAAATTAAGTTAAAAAAAAGTTTAAGTTCAATATGGATTTATATGTGACGAAGCAAAAAATCATAGATCCTTGATATTGCTTGCATTAAAGTTGGGAATTTCAAGATGCCAATTAGATTGTGAACTTTATTTTATCGGCTGATTTTTCTAACATAGCAGTAATTTTATTAGGTAAATTGGTTTCAGTCTCTTATCTGGCTTCACATTTCACACTTCAATAAAAAAAAAAAAAATTGACCTTTTTCGAGACCGTAATAAATTTTATGACTTTTTTTGGTAAAAATATTTTATCCTTTTAAATTTTTCAATATTTTTAAATTAAGTTAAAAAAAAGTTTAAGTTCAATATGGATTTATATGTGACGAAGCAAAAAATCATAGATCCTTGATATTGCTTGCATTAAAGTTGGGAATTTCAAGATGCCAATTAGATTGTGAACTTTATTTTATCGGCTGATTTTTCTAACATAGCAGTAATTTTATTAGGTAAATTTAATAATTTTAATAAATAATTTTTTCTTATTTGAAATTGAATTAACTATGATAAGTAAACTAAGTAAATAATTTATCATAATTTTTATAGCATAATGATTTCCATAACAGTTAATAATTTAAAATAATTTTCTTTTATTTAAATTAACTATATAATTACGAAAATATCAAATATTATTAATTAAATTCTGCCCCACCCCCGTTTTGAAAATATGGCTATGTAAATTGTTCAAAAATGGTTTAAAATCGCACTACAAATTTTTCAAATTTTCAAAGAATCAAAGGATCTCTGATTTTTTGCTGTTATTATAATTAAATAATATTGAATCCCACAGGAACATTTAATCGGGATAAGATTACACCATGTGTTAGATCAGGGTAAATAGTGTCTCTGTGTGTACTATAAATTTCATCGACTTCGATTTAGTTAGTTGGATGTGATTTAGCAGTTGATTTTGTTTCCACCGGGAACCTTCAATTGGGATAAAACTATCCTATGTATTATTATTGCTATTGCATTAACTATGAATTTCCATAATCATTTCAACACATTTTTATAATATAACTAAGTCTGACCCGCGGCTTCACCCGCATTGAATTAAGCCCCCCTTGTGTCTCCCCTTCTTCCCCCGGAAACCTTCAATCGGGATTAAACTATCCCGACTAAAACTATTTCAAAATTATTACTATATATGTGTTCATAGTAAATAACGTTTGTATATTAAATTTTATCAAATTCGATTCAGTCAACCTACAGGAACCTTTAATCAGGATAAGATTAGCCTATGCGTTAATTCAGGATTAATCATGTCTGTACAAAATTTTATCAAATTCTGTTTAATTATTTGGACATGATTTTGGAATTTCTTTTGCATCCCCTGGGAACATTCAATCGGGATAAAACTATTCTACGTGTTATTAAAATTCTAGCTACATGTGCTCATAGTAAATAGTGTCTCTATATTTTATTTAATCGAATTCGGTTCAGTCATCCTACAGGAACCTTTAGTCGGGATAAGATTATCCTGTTTGTTAACTCAGGATAAATAATGTCAGTGTACCGAATTTCATCGAATTGAGTTTTGTTTTTTGGGGTGTGTTTGAATAATTGTTTTTGTATCCGTCAAGAACTTGCAACCGGGATAAAATTTAAACATCGAATAAATTTAAACATCTAAACATCCAAACTTTCACATTTATAATATTATTTAGATATTAATTTTTAGTTAAGTTACATATAAACCGATATAGAACTTAAACTTTTTTTTTAACGCAATTTAAAAATACTGAAAATTTAAAAGGATAAAATATTTTTACCAAAAAAGTCATAAAATTTATTACGGTCTCGAAAAAGGTCAATTTTTTTTTTTTTTTATTGAAGTGTGAAATGTGAAGCCAGATAAGAGATACAAGCCAAAATTAATGTTTCTTTAATAAATAAGTATGAAAGGTTTTGCTTCCAGGTTCAACTTCTGTTTCGATAACATTGAATAACCTTTTGTCATGTAGGTAGAACAGGTATATTTGAATTAAAGAAAGTAAACTTTGAAGGACCTATGAAACTAAAAGTAAAATGAGCTTCCTGGCTGGAGTTATAAAAACATGTAACTCTTTTGCCATAAGAATAACCCAAATATTTTCCAAATTTTTCCTGAAAACCAGCTTATAATGCTTCAAAAACTAACAAGAAAATCGCAAGAAGTCAAAAATTAAAAAAAAAAAACTAAAACTTCGCCAGTATGTAGAAGGTGCCTAACTAGTAACATCAAAAATACCTGTTGCTGCTAAAAAAACATTTAAAGGGGTGAAACACTCCCTTATAGTTGAAAAATTGATAAAATTGTGTTTATATTATTTTTAGCATCTATTTCAAATTGAATTTGGACCACTGCATCCATACCACCTGCTCTTGTGTGAAATTTTATGTGTTTGTGTAAATAATAATTATTATTAACGATTGAATCATGGATTTAAGTAAGAACGGAAATACTTGAAATAATTTCAATAGACAACCACCATATGTTGTAAGTCTAGCAGCATACCAGCATATCCAATTAACCTAGTCTTTGTTTTAATAGATGTAATAAAGTCATGAATTTTAGGATTTAATCTTATACGAATTATCTTAATTATGAGAAAAATTGAAATAGCCGACATAATTGATGCAAATATTTAAATCTTCAAAATATACCAACAAAAGATAGAGAATAATCTGCAGTATTTGTTTGTTTTTTCAAAATATTCTTCTTTCTTCTTCAAGGAGTTCTTCGAGGCTGAGTATTCAGTAAATTAAGTTTAGTCAAATAACAAAATATTGTATTTCTTAAACGCTCACTTGCTGATTGTCTCTCTAGTCTCTCTACCGACATAGTTTATTAGGCCAACAACATATAAGTAAAAGAAATTATAGTGCTGAGAGCAGCGTTTGTAGCTTATAAGGGGACATCGATCATACCAAAAGCGTATTTTCTATTACTGAAATAAGTTATAGTAGTACAATTTAAGGATGTTTGGGAGGTACAATCGGAGATAAAAGTACATGAAATTAGAAATTCGTGAATACTTGCGTTGTATAACAAACTATGAGGTAAATAAATAGTTATCTTTGTTAAATAATAGCTCTCACTACAACTGATTGTACAATACATCAAACTATAGCTCTCAGCTGACTACAAGAGCTGAGTACATTCTGAGGATTTTTCGGAGGAATTTCAAAATGCTACGAGACGATTGAAAGTTTAGTAGAATTTTCCTCATTAAATACTAAGGCCCCTGTGAAAATTTCAAACCGATTCACTAAGCCGTTAATCAAGGTTGGTTTGATAAAACGTCACAGTGTGACTCTTATGTTATGTCTTCGCAACCTAACAATGTTACTTTGATAAAACCTCACAGAACTGACTCTTATGTTATGTTGTTGTGACGTATCAACGTTACTTTAATGAAATGTCACAACTATGACTCTTTTGTTATGTCCTGATGGCCTAACAATGTTACTTTGAACAAAACGTCATAACAGTACTCTTTTGTGACGTTCCTCACGAATTGCTACATTTAAAATTAATATGGTAACAAAACATTTCACAAAAGTGACAAGTGAAATGTGGTATTAATATTGATACGTCACAAAAACATAACAAAAGAGTCATGATTGCGACATTTCATTAAAACAACATTAATACGTCGTTAAAACAACGTTAATTTTGTTACATATTAATTTAAAAATGAAACTTTTATGAAAATTCTTGTAAGGCTTTATTTACTATTTTGTGATATATATTAATATATAACGATCAGAATAAATAAGTGAGTTTGGTCTAGTGGTTAAGACTGCCGATAATTTAAAAGATGCTTCAGCTTGGATAATGGATCAAATCCTGGAACAGTCAACAAAAAAAAAATAATAATAATAATTTAGGTGTATGTATATGTCAATAAGTTGGTAATATTTGTATCTAATGTTAATAAGAAACAAAAAAAAGGGAATTTTGAATTTGTTTTTTGCAAAAGAAGGCGTAATTTTTATCTATAAGGTAACATCAAAGTTATATTTTCCTAAAACGTAACAAGAACATAACAATGTTACGTCACATTGTTACGTTTATAAGTGGGAAATTGTAAGTTACATGTGCGTCACATGTGACTCACATGTTATGTAACATGTGACTTTCAGTTCTGTCACTGTGACATAAAATTTACAGAAAAATGTTCACTGGGTATATACTGATTTTTTTTAGTTTTGGCAAATGTTGTTGACTTAAATGATGTATTAATATTTCTGAAATAATATTCAGAAGGAATTATGATGACTGCGGAATCAAAACTATGCCTTACTCCAGTAATAGCTTCCTATTTGCCGAGGATCTTGTATCTGTCGACATCGAATGAATAATACCAAGGAAAATATCTACAAGAAGCAATAGACAAGATAAGTAAATGGGCAGATTAGAATGCATTTATAATGCCCTGTACCAAAATAAAAACCATTACATTTCACAAAATCAAAAATTTTTCAGAACGGAAAATACTACAGGCTTAACATGCGGTGAAAAACTTACATGGGTTAAACACACTTCTAATATTAAAACAGCGTGCTTAGCAAAACTTAATATACTTAATGAAAGTATTTTCAAATAAAAACACTGGAGCTTACCGACGACGACTAATCGATACTATACGCCAGCACAAAACAACTGGATGTAATTCAAAATATGACCCTAAAACTTGCCACAGGAGTATACCGAATCACACCAATTCAAAGTTTCAACTGTGAAACAGGGGAACGTGATCTTTCTACAAGAAGACAACTCTTAATAATCAAATATTATACGAAAGCAGAACAAAGAAATAATCTCTACCTTTTACGGAATATTATATCGTCTCATTACTACAATATCTCCAATTTAAAACCGTTTCTGTCCAATTTTCCCTATATTTTCCTCCAAGTATCATTTAATTTACCTAAATCTTGATATAAATCATTCGCAAAATATAATATCTGTAGTACTGTACTCGATTAACCCACCCCTAGGATAAAAACATAACAAAAGTTAACTAGTCATTAAATAGTAAACTCAAAAGGAAACCAGTGTTCAAGAATATAAGCAAATGTTATTACATCTACTATATTGGACGAATATAAAAACTTTATTAAAATCTATACTGACGGCTCTAAGAATACGAATTCACGCGCAAATGCTTTTTTAATTACCAATACTAACTATAAATACAAACTAAATGAAAATGTTCTAACTACACCACTGAAACAACAGCAATCTCCAAAGCCGTAAAACACATACAGTAACAACCTTTCCCAAACCAATACCTTACCCTAACGGACTCCCTTAGTCTACTAGAATCAATCATTTCATATGACTGTACTGTAACAACACATGGCTCAATTTACCTCAAAACTACCTCAAAAAAGACAGAGACATTGAAATAACACTTATAATGATTCGCATTGGCCCCTTACAATTAACGCATTCCCACCGTCTAAGAAAGGAGCTACCTTTATTATGCAATACTTGTAACCTATCACTTACAATTAAACACATACTCTTATTTTGTAAAAAAATCGCTCAAAATATAAGAAAATTACTTACCTTTTTGAAGCTGACAAATTTAATGAATCGATTACTGCTTCTTGTCGAGCATTCATTAACACTTGCAGACCAGAGAACTTTCGCAGAAATAGGTATAAAAAATTTAGAATATGGGTAACCAAATATACACGTGGCTAAATTACCAATTCAGTAAGTACTCAAAAATACATGAATCATTATCAGAAAGTAAAAATTTACATTTTCATGATGAAATAAACATAAAAATAAAAAAAATATAGAAGGTATTTGCAATCAATAATAATGCAATATAATCTACCCTATTTTTTCTTTCTTATATGTTTTGGATACCACACATATTTTGGAAAAACGCAAAAACACGTATTCGCTGATTTTCGGTGCTCTTTCTATTTATTATAGTAAAAATTTTATACATTGAACCACTCAGGCTGTACAAGAAAATTTACCCCCACTTTCACCCCTCCAGCCTCTCTTATGAACCCGACCCTAGGTGAATAGGTCTTTCAAAGAGTTTCAAAGAGACATATAAAGTTTTCAAGATCATAAGAAATACGATTTGAGCCCCTAACTTTAGGGGCTGCTTTCACCCCATAAAAGTGGAAGATGCCCGATAAAAAAATCCCTTATTTTTGCCTATGCTACGCACCATCGAAGTTTCATCAAAATTGCGAATATCATTCATCATTTAGAACTAGGATTACCTATTTTTGGCCATAAAAACAAAACTGGTGGCCTGATTTTAATGTTCTTTTTTTTTTTTTTTTTTTTTTTTTTTGCGAGAGATTAGTGGAAAAAATACTAGTTAATTTGATACCAATACTGAAAAAGCTGTAAAATTTTTGTTAAATCTGAAAAAGTCATATATTGATTAAAATAAGTGGGTGGAGGAACACTATCGAAACTCATTTTTATATTAGATATTTTGTTAAATTTTTGACTCAGGTGCTAAGTCATTACTTACTAGCTGTACCCGCGACGTGTTTCGCGCGACACATTGTTATAAAATCAATGAGAAGTATATAAGTGTAATAATTATACAGAACCTGCATAGAGCAATAATTTTTACGTAATGTGTGGACATGCTCAAAATGGTTTTTCTATTTTCCCGTGGGAATGAGGCATTTTCCCGGAGTAAAAAGTATCCTAGATGTTGACCCAGGTAATAAGTTATTATCACACCAAATTTCATTGAAATCCGTCGAAAATTGATAACTATCTACAGCGCCATTACAGTTTTCAAAAAATATTCCATGCATAGACACGGTCTCTTTACTGTTTTATTATATCTACATATAGATTACAACTAGAGATACACGTAAACTTTACAATAAAATATTTTAACAAATATGCAAAAGTTATTTTTATTTAAATGAACTGCAGACTAAACATCACAGAAAAAAATTGTGTTAAAAACAACCCACTTCTAAAATACGTAGAATTTCCCGTTGAATCACTTCTTGTAAAAAATACCATTTGCTATTTATAAAAATTTCACACAGTTTGCAATAAATTTAGTTTTAAAATTATTTTCCCTGGAATTGATAATATTTGTTACATTGTATTTTGCACAGTAAAAACACACACACACACAAAACCATTTTTTGTGCATTTAAAATTATTTACTTAAATAAATAAATACTTGGAAAATAAGCATTCTAAAAACATCAATTTAAAATGCTGCGCTCTCTTTTGAAAATACATACATAATTATAATGTACATTATACTTTTGTTGCATATATTTAATACTAGCTGTACCCGCGACGTCGTTCGCGCGACGCATTGTTATAAACTCAATGAGAAGTATATAAGTGTAATAATTATACTCAACTTGCACAGAACAATAATTTTTGCGTAATGCATGCACATGCTCAAAATGTTTTTTTTTTTTGTTTTCCCGTAGGAATTAGACATTTTCCCGGAGTAAAAAGTATCTTAGAAGTTGTCCCAGGTAATAAGTTATCATCACACCAAATTTCATTAAAATCCGTTTAATAGTTTTTGCGTGATGCTTGGACAGACAGACAAAAATTTTAAAAATCTCTGTTTTCATATCTACATCGGTAACTATTTACAGTATCAGTACATATTTCAAAAAATATTCCATGTACAGAAATGGTCACGTTACAGTTTTATTATATGTATAGATGACATACGTTATAGTTCACAATTTCACATATAATACAGTTTAAAATTTCGTATTTCTTTGATTCCCTATTTTATTGTTTTTTAATTCAATAAATGATATATTGGGATAGTTTATCAAAAACACAGGTAACATTTCTTTTAATTTTATGCCTTTACTGCTGCTTTTCACAGATCTATTTTGTATTTTGATTTCAATTCCAGATGACACTTGTCAAAATAATACTTAATTGATGACCATAGCATTAATTCGACGGTCGAGAAAAGAATAGACAAAACCGTGGTTGTTACGATGTGAAATTGGAAGAATTCGATCACTCGACTTTTTTGTTTGTTACTTATCGTGTTTCTCTTCGAAGCTTCCATTCCAAAAGTCGCTCTCGGAGGTTCGGGAAAAGGAGGTGCCTGAAATAAAAAAACAAATTATTCATGTACAATAGTCTCTAGTCTTTAAGGGCACTCAATGGGAAGTTGAGAGTGTGGGTAATACTGTCTCCCCAAATTTTTAAGAATATATTTGTGTTTGTATCTCATAGTTTTGTATAGTAGCGTAATTAGTCGTAGAAATAATTAATATTACTGAACTATGGCTATAAGACTTACAATAAAACTATTTTATTACACGTAAAATTTCCGTTGACTCTGCCTACGTAATAATAAATACTTAATAAGTTTTTACTTTGATTCCTGACAATCTTTCTTGATAGGTACATTATTTTTTAATTAATAAATGCATGAATGGAATATTAATAAAATTAACATTAAAATGTATTATTTTTGCAGTTGAAAAACGATAATTAATTATGTTCCAACTAACACGGCCAACTTTCCATGATCGCCAACATTACCCTTGAAAAACAATTTAATAAGTGTTTTGGTCAATTTGTCACGTTTCCTTTTGTATTAAATTTTATAATCTAATTGGAAATTGTCAAATAATTTAAATGTTAAAGATTTAATCTCCAATTTTAAAGAAAAGTTATTTTCAATATTATGAGCAATTTTGCTTTCATAAAATAGACTTTCGCTAATTATGCATGCTTTGTTATTAATTTAGATAGTTACCTATAATATGCTTAATCTAAATTGAAATATAATCTTCCATATCTGTAAGATATTAATAGATACTGCAGTCGTAGTAATAAGTTTCTATTGTATATTAATATGTTGCTATAATATTCTAGTAGAAGTATATTGGCCAAAAAATTACAATATTTATAACACGTGGATCGCCAGATCGCTCATATATTGGTCAAAAGAAAAGAAAAATCCAGTTGCGGCCAACGATCCTGGTGAATTTTTTTTCAAACCGGTCTGGGTCGATGAAATCATAATGTTAAATAATCTATCACAAAAATAAATAAATTAAAAAATTAATATTATTATTGGGTCCGTTTTTTCTTTTAGTTACTTTATTTTTGAAACTTTTTAGGACTCCAAAATAAAAATTATTAACTTTTTTGATTTGCAAATAATTTGTTAGAATTTTGTCATATCCGTCTGTCTGTCTCTTTCACTCTTTTAGAATTTCTACCTCCTTGAACTTATGAACATTAAATTTTGCAGGTCCATTTTATAAAAGTAGGAAGGCAGATTTTGTTTCCATCTACCTCATCAAAGTTCTAAAAATGTGAAATACGGAAATATTGAGTCCAAAATTCAATTTTTTGTCTTCTCCACTTGTAACTTTTATTGATTTATCATTAAGGATATATATACCATAAGGACTTTTGATCGAGAACTAATAGTTACAGTTATTTACAACTTACTCAATAAAATTTTTGCTAAAATTATTTTATTTAATATTGGTTAAGAAATACAGAGTTTCCACAAGTCCTGTCTATACAAGATGCTATATTTTACTTCTCTTTGTAGTTAAACTTCCATACGTTATTGCTTTGCATTTATATGTAAGTATGTTCCAACATAAATATCTCTAAATGTCTTTCCTCTCCATCAGTTTCTGTACATGTTTCATTGTTAGGTCAATCCGTGGTATTTCCCTTGTGATAAATTAACCCTTAAACATATTTTTATTAAGAACCTACTTTCGAAATTATTTAGAAGTATAAATACTAACTACCACGTATCTAAATTAAAAAATGACACACTTTTCATACAAACTTTCATCTCTTATTTTCATCCCTTAAGGGATGAATTTTCAAAAATGCTGATGCAGCTGACGCTATTCAACGTACAAAAATTTAATTGTAGTAAAGAGGTTCTACACATCATTATTATTTTATTCCTAGCTTTTCAAAAAGGCATAACAATTAAGCGCTCATATGATAATTTGTAGGAGGATGCTAGAACTGGGGGTAAGAAATATTTTTAATCTTTTAGATGACGAATGGCGACCTGTAAGCGGCCATAAAAAATTGCAGTTTCAACCATGTTATAAAACTTAATTCTGTTACTAAAATACTATAGGCTACGTTACTCATATTCTATTAAAAACGAATAACACGTTATTTTAGCTACTTTATTGAAACCAGTGGATATTTGGTATTTACCAACACAAATGGAATTCGTGATACAATTTACCAAGAGTAGTGGTAGAGAAGACCCACAGAAGCAGGTTTAAAAAGCCAGCCGCAAAGCTAGGAAGAAGCCTTGGCTCTCCGACAACATCAAGAAAAATCGTTTAAAATGGGCTTTAAGACACCAGCATTCTTCTGAAGAAGATAGATCCAATGTGGTATGGTCCGGCAAATCTAATCGCATCTTTTAATGCGATGGTATAGAATTTAACTTACTTCAAAACTAGATTCGTCGGATCATACCACATTGGACCAATCTTCTTCAGAAGAATGCTGGTGTCTTAAAACCCATTCTAAACGATTTTTCTTGATGTTGTCGGAGAGCCAAGGCTTCTTTCTAGCTTTGCGGCTTTTTAAACCTGCTTCAGTGGGTCTTCTTCTTACAGTTCGAGAACTAATTGGTTCCCCAATGTCTCCCGATAAAGCTGCAGTGAGCTCAGAAGAAGTTTTTTTGCGGTCCTTAAGTGAGTCACGGATAAGTTTTCTAATCTGGCGGTCAGTAGTAGCGTGCTTTCTGCCCGTTCTCATTTTGTTTTTGTGAGAGCCAGTCTCCACGAACCTTTTAATTGTAAATTGCACTGCACATCGTCAAACTTTTATTAATTAAGCAATCTCTATTTGAGTCTTCCCTTCTTCATATAAAATCTGGATTTTTATTCGTGTTTTTGTGTTAAGTTCTAGTTGTTTCGACATTTCGTATTAAAAACTGTCTCTACTATACGAATAAACAACACTCAGCAGCTTCTTGTTATCCTGAAAGTTAATAACAGGCTAACAAATAAGTTACATTATTTTTCAAAAAACTTCAAATTTGACATTTTGTGGGCCAAGTGTTTTATGGTACCTTAAAATCCTTTATCAATTGTTTAAAATTAACTCTTAGTATTGCCTTTCATTCTGTTATTAAACAGAAAAGTCATTTTTAAATTAATTTTAGAGTTACACGTGTTTTATGGGGGTGCTCAATACTTTTGGCTAAGGCTGTATTATAGATATTAACATTCAAGAAATATTTCTAACAATCCAGTGAAAAAACTGTAGTTTGTAATTTATTTAAAACAAATTAAAAGTTTATTAGTTAAAAACATTTTAAGCGATTCTCATTGTACAATATAATCGCCTTATTATGGGAAACCTAATCTCATATACAATATTATTTTATTAGATTTGCTTTGCATATTCTGTGACTACAGTTAACTCGGACAGAATGGAATAAAAAAAAAGTGAAAGAATAAATTTAAAAATTAAACAGCCATAAACACTACAAACTACTTAGATCTGAGTGGTTTATAACAACACGAGTGCAGCCTTTTCTCTATAATATTTATAAAATTAGTAATAAGTATAAGTAATTTAAAACTTGTATAATAATTGTATGATATGCAAATTTTTTTTTTATTAATAAAAATAAATTTGACACTCGGTATTAAATAAGTTTTTAAATAATATCATTAAAAAGTCACGGGTTTTAAATTATTTTTTTAATTAATATTAATCGACATTTTATGAATTAATTGAGTTTAATTTTATATATAAAATTATTCGAAACTGTAAAAAAAGCTAATATGCATATATTATAGAAGTATATAGTCTCTTTAAAAATAACAGGACCAGCCCAACTAATTTAAAAAAGGAATCCGCCAGGTGCGTGCTGGACACACATCAAGCCACGACTCCTTAGCAATTGGAATTTTTCATAGCTTTCGACATAATATTATATATTAGGGCTATTCAGAGAAAACCTGTCAGTTTCGTCAAGATTAAATAGTATTTAAATCTATTTCGATGATAAATAAATTACTATAAATTTTTCGCCAAGTGGAGTCTTTTTTATGATTTATCATAAAAATAGATTAAAACATTCGAGAGTGTTACTCACACCCGTATCCAGTGTTCGGCAAGATATCGAATTGTATTATTTAGATAATAGATAACATAATTTAACATATCTGGATAAAGATAACAGATAACTTAACCGTTATCTAGATAAAATTTTAGATAACAGATAAGATAATATTTACAGAAATAATACATTAGGTCAGTGTTTCTCAACCGCCGGTCTATGGACCGGTGCCGGGCTGCGAAAGTACCTCACCGGTCCCCAGAAAGATGTGTAAATTACAATAAATTACAAAAATGTTAAAGAAACATTTTTGGCGATAAAAATCGCATGTTTTGGAATTTAGTTATTTTATTTACGACCCATGATAGCACACGTTAGCAGAGTAAAATACAACATTTTTTTTTAAAGTGCTTAAAAAGTGTCGATATTTATCTGAATTACATGATCGACCAAGTGATCGGAGAACGACACTTCATATTACACGATTAAATATTATTCTAACTAATGGCCGAAATGATCTCTTTCTAGAAGAATTCCATTTAGAATACAAAAATTGCTTCTAAACATTTCTCTAATGCTTAAAAAATGTCGATACTTTGAATTACGTGGTAAACCAAGTAGTCGGAAACGACATTTCATATTACACGACTAAATGTTATTCCAACTATTGACGGTAGTGATTCCAGACAACAAGAATTCTGTTTAAATTTAAATAATTGCTTTTAAATATTTTTGTAATTCTTAAGAAAGTGTCGAAATTTATCTAAATTATATGGTCGGCCAAATGAATAAATACAAGGAAATGGTGAATTTAGCTTTAATTTTCTTTTTTTTTTTTTTCAGAAAAAATAAAGATGTACTGTTATTATCTTATCTTTTTCCTTCGCTTAATAAAAAGATAAGATAAAAGATAACTTCTTTTGAAAATATCTAGATAAAAGACAATAAAAGATAATAGATAACGAAAACGTTATCTAGATAAAATTTCAGATAACGTTATCTAGATAAGCACAACACTGCCCGTATCACTCACGTTAGTAACAGAATAATTCCACGTACCCTATCGTACGAGATATCATTTAGAAGATCTTTTAAAATAACGTTTAGATTTTTTTTAACCACTTCATTTCGTTTGCCATATATTGAACTTCATAGTTTATGTGTTTTTTTAAAAGATACTGTACAAGCAAGGCATTTGCAAGCAACTGTTGAATATTTTTATTTTTATCTATTCTTATAATAAACCATGAGAATGTACTAAAATGCCCTATATTTTTATCCGAAAGTTGTGAAAAACTCTAGCTATTGGGAAATCGTGACTTAATGCGTGTTTAACGATCATTTGACGAATTTTCTTAATATAAATATTTATTTTTATGATAAATCTTGAAAAATATACTTAATTTTTTATATTTTATCTCGAAAGGTCTGAAAAGATCAGACTGACGAACTCTGACTTAATGCGTGTCTAACACACACTTGACGAATTTTTTGATATTTGAAAATTTTTATCACAAATTGATTACTTTTTACGGTTTTGTACCTTAAAAGGAAACACGGGAGTCTTATAAGATCATTCTCGTGTCCGTTCGTCCGTCTGTTACAGATGTTTCTTTCGAAAACTTTGTAACATATATAGGAATTGGAAATTTGGTATAATGTTATATCGCTAGTTAACAATTAGAAAAAAAATTTTAGAATTAAAATGGGGGCCAGTTTGGTCCAAGAAAAGCAGATTTTCGAGAAAATTATTTTTCTTGAAAATCCGCTTAGATAAAAAAGTGAATTTACTCTGTTACGCAGGCTGCTGCGTACTATATTTCGTTTAAATTGTTTATAGTTATACGTATGTACATATATGCATTGGGAGATACTGTTTGCATACGTACAATATTTGTGAGGGTTTCGAAAAAAATCCAACATTCTCACACCTTCATGAAAATTTGTATGTACATTCTACAGATATGGATCTCAATTAAGGGGAGGTTTACTCGATAGTCCTTAAAAATTATGTATTTTTCTAGAATTTTTTTCTCAAGAACGGAAGTAAATATCAATTTCAAATTTTCTGCACATATTTATTAATAATAAATAAAATTATTTTTTTGTATCGTAAAGTAGAATTTCTTCCTACCAGTTAAAGGAAACGTTCATTTCGAGCTTCATTCATCATAACGTCTATTTACATTTCTCTGCACATATAAAAAAAATTCTGTGATAGTACAGTGATAGGTAGTTAATTTTATTTTACCTGAATTTAGTTGTAAATATAGTAAATAAAATTCGTTATTGACTTATTATAGTAAAATACTTTAACGGCAAGTAATTATGATTAACGCTGTTAAACTAAATTATCCTCAAGCTGTCTATTAAATATAAATGTAAAACGTTCGAGCAGTTTTAGTTCAATTTAAATAAATTTTAAAAAAAGAAAGAAAATACCCCTGTCGCAGCATAACATAGCGAATTTCTAAATATTTACGAATGGAAACAGTTTCAAAATCAGTTAGGTAGTTAATTTTTGGCGCATTTGGGTCACCAGGATCCACTTTACATAACATAGTCTATGTTTATTTAAAATATTTTAATTCTCCAAAAGTGAAAAAATTTTCAAAATTGGTTAAGCAGTTTATTTTTAGCGCTTTTGGGATTCCAAAATCCTGTAGAAACTCATATAACACACGTCTTTATTCATCTAAAATAATTTAGCTCTCTAAGAATAAAAATTTTTTAAAACCGATTGGGTAGTTTATTTTTGGTGCTGACGGATATAACATAGCCTTTCAAATATGCATTTAAAGTATTTTAACTTACTAAAAGCGAAAAAATTTTCAAAATCGGTTGGGTAGTTAATTTTTAGCGTTTTTTCAAAATCGATTTTAAGTAATTTATTTTTGACGTTTTTAGGTCAAGAGGATCCTTACGAACCTCATACAAAAGGGCCATATATATCCATTTAAAATAGTTTAGCTTCCTAACAGTAAAAGAATTTTCAAAATCGGCTGGGTAGTTTAATTTTTGGCGTTTTTGGAACTAAGGACCCTGACGAAATTCGTACAGCATAATTATTACTCACCTAAGATAATTTAGCTCTCTATCGATTTGATAGTTTATTTCTGGCGTTTCCGGATCTACAAGATCCTGGTGGACCTCATATAAAAATCAGTTAGCTGTATATTTTGGGCGAACCTTCTATAATATAGCCTATATCTGTCTTGGATATTTTAGCTTTTTGATAGTTAAAACCCGTTGTTTAATTTTTTCTTGTCGCTTTTTGATCCGCAGGACACTTGCGGATTTTAGATAATACAATCTGTATCCATCTAAAATAGTTTAGCTTTCTAAAGGGAAAAAATCAAATTGTTTAACAAAAAATGGCCGATAAACCTGGTTCTGGGCATCTGACGTTCCTGACTAATGAACTTATCCAACGATTTGGGGTTTATCCCTCCCCCCAATATATATATATATATATATATATATATATATATATATATATATATATATATATAATTTTAGTGAATATCATTTTCGGATTCTATGGACCTCAAAACAAGTTTATGTTATAGTCCTGGGCTCAAGGCGCGTGATAACACCTGCCGTAATATCTGACGTTCCAGAATGGAAATTCGCTAAATCAGATACCTATTATTAATTGATTGATACACGTTGTGTATATTACTTAAAATTACGCTTTGAAAAGTCAATTATCGATGAATATTAATGATGAATAATTGTAAACGAGGAGAGATCAAACCTTTCAAATTTTGAAGAATAGAAGAAGATAAAAGATTATAAATTCCATACATATATTTAATATAGTCCCTAATAACCAGCAGCCGCTAGTTGTATGTATATATATTTAAAACCTGCAGTTAATGGTCAATTATCTCCGTCCATTATACATATGAGATTTCTACTTACTATAGGTCGCATAAATAAGTGAAATTCTTAACAGACAGTGTTTCTCATTGGTAACGGTCTCGCAAATATTGTTACATTGTAGCAAATTTATTATTTATTACTAATAAATAATTTATAATTTATTTTCTACTTAAAATAGTTATTTGTGTATTAAGAACATAAAGTGGTAGTACATTGCCGCTCAATTGAGAATGTTGACGCGCGACACCGCTAGGCAGAACGCGTCATTCACATTAGAGCGGTAATGTTACTTTGTACTCGAATTACACACATAATTTTTTTTACAATCATGTAAAATGCGTTCGATTTACTTAAAAAATACTTGGAAAAATAATAATGGACGTTAAAATTTACTTTAATGTTATAATTTTTGCAGCTTCAGAAATATTTGGAGGTGTATTTGAAAAATCGCTGACACTATTGCATATTTTCATCATATGTGTATATATTTTTTTAAAATTATTTATCAAATTATTATTTATTATTTATAATTATTTATTATTTTTAATTATTTATTATTTTTAATTAATACTAGTTATTTTGGAATTTAATAAAATTCATATTTCAGTTGATCACGATCAGTGATATACCTACATCACGATAAAAATATTGCAATATGAACTTTAGAGTCTGTTTGAAACGATTTGCTATTAAATATAAATGTTGAGCGAGCGATAAAGCACTACTTTTCGTTTTAAAGAGTTTAAAGCGAAATGTAATAGCCCCAGTAAACGCATATTTTGCGCTCTCTTTACAGAGCGCAAAAGCCGACTTATTATTATGATTGTAGAAAAATTTCTTAATAGTGTAAAATGTCAAATACGGTAATTTATTTTTCTTTTGTTACAGAAAACATGAGACTCGCGACGCTAAAAATGCTTATTGAAATTCATCATCAACTATCGTCAAAAATAACAGAGGCGTCGTTCATATTATTAAAACGAGGACCACAATATGATGAACCGAAATTATCAAACAAAAGTTGTAGAAATAATCGACATAGTTACAAAACACTAGGAAATTATTGTTATCAGAGGAGATTGAATTTTAGTAACTCATTTACAGTCATATTTATATTAATTATGTTAATCAGTTTATTTAGTGAATCGTCACAAAAACCAATTAATAGTAACAATGGTAACAAACCAAGAACGTATTGCGGTAGTGAATTATCAAATGTGATACGTGAAGTGTGTGGTGGCAGATATGCAGATCCAACGAAACGATTTCGACGCGACACACCGGACACATTTCGAATTGTAGATTTATGTTGTCATCGACCGTGCGGTCGAGAGACAATGATCGAATTTTGTGATATTAGTATCACGAGGTAAGTATCCAATCAATTTTAAATATTTTTTTTGTTTTTAAATAATTTTTCTAAAGTTGGTATGATTTACTTGTTGTGCTGAAAATAGTATAACGTAAAAGCCCCCATACCGGAACGCGATCATATGCCCAAACAGTTTTGACATTTATTTATTAATGAAGTTATTTCTGAAAGAAACCTGTGATAACAAAAAACAAAAATTATTATTAATAGAATGACTATTTTTGAATTTGGATTCACCTCGCATTTAATGTTTCCTTACTTAACCAAAGAAATACATATATGCATTAAACAATTTTTGTTGAATACAGTATTCTGATCCTTTATTTACGTTTGATACTTAAACCATTCTGTGTTTCCTACTTATCGTCTAGATGTCACTCTATGTGTCATATTACTCATATTACACGTCTGTTTTTATATCGGTTCCCAACTTCTAGTGTCATTAATAATTCTCTGCTGGGATATAGATGTCGACATTTTTGTAAAAGAAAAACATTAATTAATAAAAATTTTTGGGTTGTATTTTTTTTTAAAAACATATTCATTGGATTAAAAAAAAATTTCTTTCATGCTTATTAAACAAAAATGGGTGTTTAATTTATTTGTCAACTTTTATAAGCCAGTTTAATTACACACCCAAAAATAGTGTTCCGGTATAGGTAGTCCAGGAGGTATCGGCGCATGAGTACCGAAAACTATTCCACCTCAATTTTTTTATGCGATCCTGTTCAAATTGCCCTACTGATGATATAAATGCATGTTGCCATGGGGCAACCCGGGGCCATATTGTTTAAACCGAAATTGTTTAAACAATTGCAAGAAATTGTTATTTTTCAACCGGACAATTTTTTTTTTTTATATTCTTTATTGAAATACAAATAAAAAAGGTCCTATGACTTTTCACGATAAAGTCCTTTTTATACATAAGTAATATTTGTAGTACCGAACATGGCATGCATTTGTATTGAAATATTACTATGTTCTACCAACTAAAATTTTTCCATAAAAATATATGTTATAGAGTACTAAGAGACAAATTATTGAACAAAAAATAGTGGGTGTCGCTAACGCGTAAGTGCCAAAAAAAAATTTTTTTTAAATTTAAAAATTTAAAAAAATAGTATAATAAAGGGATATAACGTTTTTTTTTTTTTTTCTTTTATTACTTCGCCTAAGGTGGGTACACAGTATAATTAAACTCAAATAAATCGGCTCAGTAATTTCGCCCAAAAAATTTTTTTTTGAAATTTTTTGTCTATTTGTGTATTCATAAACTATTAGCCTCGGAGAGTTGAAATTTGGTAGGAATGTATCTGGGGCTAAGAAGTATTATTTCCTATAAAAACAATCAATTTTGCGTCAAGGGCCGTTTTCCCTATCTTACTTAGCTATGCCCTTTGAAAAAATTAAAAATTGTTTTGGCAACTTTTTAAAAATATTTTGTATTTTTATTATATAATTTAATTTTAAATATGGTATCGTTGCTTTGTCACTTTTCACAGCAAAATAACAGAAAAACACGAGTCGACTTTCGGCTTTTACACCATCATCAGGTGAAAAACTTAACTAAAAATTGCTCTTTTTGGCGAAAACTATTTATAATATAGATCGGAGCAAATAATGCATTGGTGGGGGATGCTAGAGACAGAGACAGAGACAGATACAATCACAGTATACAATAAAATTAAAAATTTTGTATTGTTTGCAAAGGTAGTTTACAGCGAAATTTATTTTTAAAAACTGGTTAGGTCCAATATTATTAAATTGACCGGAGCACACTGGGGAAAACCAGACACGTGAAAACAGCGGCGAACGACAATTACCAGAAACAAAGGAAATCATACAGACATCTGTCTGTTGATATGCACGAGGGGTTACACCCAGCAGGTAGCTGCTTTTGTTAAATTAAAAGGTTTGTTAAATGAAGTAAAATCAAAAATATTGTAAAAAGACTATTTAAATATTAATTACCAGGAATGGATAAAATTTTTTAAAATGGGTCCTATCAACTAAACTATTCGAAAACAAAACGTGAGATGCACCGTGTTATAGATTTAATAAAGGCGATTTGTTTAAATCAATTTGGTCATTCAAGATGACATGGTTTGGATCTTTGTTCAATTTGTTGATTTCCAGGGCTTCCAAAATGTTGAGTTTGCGGCCTTTTTTACAAATATGTAATATTTTGGGTTGTTGATCGGGTTTTTTAAAAAATTTTATCCATTCCTGGTAATTAATATTTAAATAGTCTTTTTACAATATTTTTGATTTTACTTCATTTAACAAACCTTTTAATTTAACAAAAGCAGCTACCTGCTGGGTGTAACCCCTCGTGCATATCAACAGACAGATGTCTGTATGATTTCCTTTGTTTCTGGTAATTGTCGTTCGCCGCTGTTTTCACGTGTCTGGTTTTCCCCAGTGTGCTCCGGTCAATTTAATAATATTGGACCTAACCAGTTTTTAAAAATAAATTTCGCTGTAAACTACCTTTGCAAACAATACAAAATTTTTAATTTTATTGTATACTGTGATTGTATCTGTCTCTGTCTCTGTCTCTAGCATCCCCCACCAATGCATTATTTGCTCCGATCTATATTATAAATAGTTTTCGCCAAAAAGAGCAATTTTTAGTTAAGTTTTTCACCTGATGATGGTGTAAAAGCCGAAAGTCGACTCGTGTTTTTCTGTTATTTTGCTGTGAAAAGTGACAAAGCAACGATACCATATTTAATATGGATTTTCACAAAGTAAACCTGTCTAGTATTAATTATTTAATTTTAAATATCAAAACGTCTTATAACTGGCAGTTTAATTATAGAATTTAATTTGCTAACTTAGAGTTTAATTCGGTTCTATAATGCTAGCATCCCATTTAAAAAGTTAAACATTAAAAAACTTTGGTTTACCAGTTTACAGATTGCTCATAATTGGTTAGCAATAAATTATTTTTTTAAAAATTTTGAAAAATTTCATGATCATTCCAAAATTTTGCCACGTTATACCTATATAGAGAAAAATAAAAAACGAGGTAGTAATTGATGTGGTTTTAAGCACTAATAATTGGTCAGTAAAAATAAATAATTGGTGAGGTTCACAGAATTTTAAAATATTAAAAGCGGTTGTTCATACTGTAGCGCATCTATTGTAAATCTAGTTATTTTGAATTATGGGTTCAATTACTTTTAAATCAGATATTTTGAAATTCTGTACGAAATGTTATTTATAGTGACTGGCTTCACTCGTTAAACGACTCTAAAATAGAGATGTTGCCGAAAGTAATTTTTTTGTCCCATTCCCGTCCATACCGAAAGAGAGGGATTTGGGGTCAATAGCTGATAATGGACAAATATATAAGTATAGTGAAAACAACGACAACTGAAAATGACTCATTCACATAAATTTATGTATCAGACAAGCTAGTAATATAGCTATCTCTCACAAGATCTACTATCTAATATATTGAAAAAGGATAGTAGAAATTATAATAACTTTTTAATGTGACAAAAGTTTATTTTTGAAATGAATCATTTTCAGTTCTTATAAATAAGATTATATTTATAAATAAAAGTCAAATACAACACACAATGAAAAAGACCATTCCGCTCAAACGTTACAAAGATTCAAAATTTATTTTGCGATTTTAGTGATCCTTAGAGTTGATCCACACTATAGTGCCGATTACAATCCGTTCTCAGTCCAGTCTCACTCCGGTAAAATATTCTTAAATGAGAAATAATAAGTGTATTTACACTATCAACACCAATCCAGTTCCAGTTCAGTCACGGTCCAACATCGATTCATTCCAAAGAATATTTGACTGAGAACAGACTTGTCCGTAGAGAAAATAACGTAATTCTCTATGGAAAAGCACGTTACATTTCTCTATGGTTTCACTGGCGTTAGTTAATCAGTGTCACTTATAATATTTGACAGTTACATCTAATTTAAATCCTGAATTTTTATTCATTATAATTTTGCAATATGACAACTGAGAAGTACTGGAATTTTGAAAAAAGGTAATTATTTATTAATTAAAAATTAATAAATAAGTATATAATCTCTAGTGAATGACGATATCTATGAATATGGTGAAATGACATTGGATCGAGAACGAACCGTACCATTCATGGAACATAAACGTGAATGTAATAGGATTTTACCGGAGCGAGACTGAACTGAGAACGGACTGTGATTAGCACTATAGTGTGGATCAACCCTTAATCGCTATGCCTTTACTGCCGAGTAGTCCATACTATGACGTTACTACCCATTGGCTCATAATCACTATGATCTTACTACCCAGTGACTTACAATCACTGTAATCTTACTACTTAGTGGTTCACAATCACTATAACTTTGCTACCCAATGGTCCGTAATCACTATGATCTTACTACCCAAGTTCCGTTTAGGTGTTTATTTTAAGTCTTTTTTGGATCTATAATATCCTGATGCACAATTTTGACCTCATGTTAACTTCTCTCATAATTCAATAGTATTTGAGAAGAAATTTTTCCAGAATCCTGGGCAATCTAATATAATATAGCCTATGTCAGCCTGGAATGGTTTGGCTTCTCAACAGTAAAAAAAAATTTCAAAATTGGTTGGGTAGTTAATTTTGGAGCAAAGATCCTGGCGGACCTCATGCAACATATCCAATGTTAGTTTGGAACAGCTTAACTTTATGACAGTGAAAAATTTTTCAAGATAGTCATAGCCTATGTCAATCTGAAATAGTTTATCTTTTTAACAGTGACAAAATTTTCAAAATCGGTTGACTAGTTTATTTTCGGTCCCCACGACCTCGCGAGATCTCATAATTTTATATAACGAAATCTGTGTTAATCTTGAATAATTTACTTTAGATAGTTTTTAAGTCACTAGAATTCAGGAGGCCTGATATAATAATATATCCTATGTTAATCTGAAATAGTCTATTAATAAATTATTAATTTAAAAAAATTATCTTTTTAACAGTGACAAAATTTTCAATATCAGTTCAGTATCTTTTGAGTTTACTTCGGGCATACAAAAAAATTCTCCCTCTTTATTATATTAGTATAGATTTGAATATTTTGAATCAACATATTTTTTTTTTAATTTCTAGACGAAATTTGTTGACACGTTCTTAATAGGTTTGTGTTAGATTTTTAGTTAATTTATATATTTATTTAAGAAAAATAATCAATAAGTTTTTGGAAATTTCCAATTGTTTCTAGATAATTAGCCAAAGGAAAACAAATAAAAATAAAGAGCATTAGGAGTAACGTTTATCAATAAGTAAAGCTTATCATTTCAGCTTATGATAAGAAAATAGGAGTAAAAAGTTTTAGCAAACTACTCAGGAGGAATTACCTATACTAAATTATCAAATACACGCCAGCGAAGCCGCGAGTAACAGCTAGTTTGGTAATAAATACCGCATTACATGCTTAATATACATGAATCACGCTCTATACTAGATGATGTCTTTATATGCACTTGAAAAAAAAAGATATTTCTTTCTTTCTTAAATAGATTACGAAATATATTTCTTCTTTCTTGCATCTGTATTAGCAGAATAATAATTCTTTTAGTTAGGTTCAATCCATATAATTCAATAAAGCTTTGACATAAATATACATATAGGTAGTAGAGTTAATACCAATTGTAGAACGAATTCTTGGCATTTTTCAAATTCCAATCATTTTTAGGAAAGAGAGTTTTTAAGAGTAACGACACACTGTACTGTCTTCGTTTATCGTTTATCCATTAAACAATATTGGTTATCATCAACACATACGTCTTTGACCAAACCAACAATATTATACTTTAACTTAATTGTGATATTTTGTTTACATTCGTTTAAATAATGAACGCATTTCAATTTAGGTATTTTATCATATTTTAAAAACGTGTAAATTACCTAACTGCAATATTTAAAAAAAAACAAAAAACAAAAAACAAAAAAAAAAACAAAAATTTTATTACAATTCTTTTAAAATTGTTGATACTGAAAATAAAATATTAACAACGATTGTAAACAAACTAAATTTGTAATAGAAGAATTTAATGGTCACAACATTTGGTCTCGGATATATTTAAGATATTCATATTATATAATTATTATGTATTTATATGTTGAGCAAAATATACTAATGGACAAATATTTAGCGAAACACAATCTCGATACGTATATCTCAACTTTATAGGGTATATAATGCAAATCATTACGGACAGTTTTAAGTATATTCTGCCACAAAATATTAAAGTGTGTTAATGGACTAAAGAAAATTGAAGAATTTTTGAGTTCCAAGAAAATAAAAATTGATACTTTTTATCTTCTGTACATTGATCCGGATATCATTTGTTGATTACCAAAGATCGTCATTACCCCTACAATTGAGCCGTCTAGTAAGGACGCGTTGGTTATATTCAGAAAATTATTGTGAATATGAAGATCAGTTGCAAAAGCTAAATATTTTTAAAGAAAATAATTATCGATGTTATAACTAAATGTCGTTAGAGATATAGTCGCAGTAGAATACAAAATAAGATTTCTGGTAAATTTAAATTATTATAATATTTAAATTAAACAACTTGACTCTGAATCAATTTTGTGGCTATTTTTGTTAATATAAAAATTTAATTCCTTGTTGTTAGATGTACATAATTAATGGGCTATTATTAATTTTCGGGTTTATATTTATGCATGGTAGAAGAAGATATACGATGCGTTATTAAACAAGTTTATGTTTGTTTTTATTAGAATTGCGTCCCATGGCTCCCATAAAACGGTTTTATTCAACACAACGAAACATTTTTTTAACTGTGAGATTTAGTTATGTTTAATTAATAGATTCCAAAGTATTTAAACTCTTGTAACAGATGTAAGACAAGAGAGATAGTGTGTTTTGAGGCAGTAATTAAATTTTACTGAGTATTTTCAAAATACTTTTAAAATCATTCTTCCTAGAAGGAATTCATTATGGGTCATACACAATCAATGAAATAAGAAATAAGGAATAAGAAATAAGGAATAAGAAGTATGCCATCTAGTGACGTTGAATGGAACTTTAACGTAACTGCCCATAGGTATATGTATTTAGGTATTTTTGTACATTAAAATTCATGAAAAAATAACGTTCGTGATGACTTTTTTTGTCACTAAAGTGAAAAAAATCACGAATTTTGACGTATAAAAGTACCTACATATTTATATCTATAAGGAGTTACGTTAAAGTTCCACTCAACGTCACTAGATGGCATACTTCTTGTTCCTTATTTCTTATTTCTTATTCCTTATTTCATTGATTGTGTAGGCACCATTACAGATGACGAATCCTAGAATAAATGAATTAAAAAAATACACTGATTTGACGAAAATAAATTTTGGTTTTTTCTGTTAAATACCTGTACTGGTATACCTACATATATTTAGGTGACCTATAAATAATTTTCGATGTAATAGTTATTGAGTCCAAATTATTTAACTATCGGGTTATAGTTCAGGTATCATCTTAACGTTTCAGTTTTCATAAAAAAATAAATTTTATCTATTGGTTTGTAATGTATTGCAATTATAACTTCCACAAACATACATGTTTATAGTAGAGATTGGAGATTGGAATGAAAATCAAAAAAACGTTTTTAGAGGGCTCTAAAAGGAATTGATGAGATTTCTAATTAGGAAAATAAATACATAAAAAAAGAAAATTAGACTAATAAAATATACGAAAACATAAAAATAATATATAAAATAAAATTTTTAAAAGTTTTTCACATTATTCCATACAATATAAGTTTATAGTCTAATAGCACTAATTTTAGAATAGACAAAAATTTTTTAAAAAGAGATTCTTGTAGGGATTCCCGAGGAGAACATTTGTGCAAAATGTTAACTCCCGGAATTGTTTTTTTATACCATGAATAGCGTTTTTTAACCTTTCACCGCTTACGTAGCGAAAACGGTGATAGATACATTAAAAAGTGTTAAGACCTTTCTTGTAGAGAATCGAATTCTCTACAATAGAGTCCGCGAGAGCACCTGTCTATCTTATACAGGTGAAAAGATACAGCGCTCCAAACGCACACTCAAAAATTAACTTTTTCTAGCGTTCCGGTAAGGTTCCGGACGGCACACCCTGCTGGAACGCTAGAAAAAGTGGATTTTTAAGTGCGCGTTTGGAGCGCTGTATCTTTTCACCTGTATTAGATAGACAGGTGCTCTCAGGGACTTTTTTGTAGAGAATTCGATTCTCTACAAGAAAGGTCTTAACGCTTTTTAATGTATCTATCACCGTTTTCGCTACGTAAGCGGTGAAAGGTCAAAAAACGCTATTTATGAATTTTCAATATTGTTTAAACAATATAAAAAAACATTTCCGGGAGTTCACATTTTGCACAAATGTTCTCCTCGGTAATCCCTACAAGAATCTCTTTTTAAAAAATTTTTGTATCTATTCTAAAATTAATGTTTAGTGAGATAGGGCTTAAAATTAGTGCTATTGGACTATTATGTATTAAAATTATTTTAGTTTGTTTATGATTCAATATTTTATTATCAAAGTTAGGTTGCGCTTTATACGGCCAACATACAAAAAAACTAAAATATAATTAAAAATTTTGGGGTGCTCGTTATACGCCGGAAAATACAGTATTTATTTATATTCTTTCATTAGATGCTAAATTACGTGAGATGACTACGACACTATAGAATTGCAAAACCGGAAAATACAGTATTTATTTATATTCTTTCATTAGATGCTAAATTACGTGAGATGACTACGACACTATAGAATTGCAAAATCAAATGTGTAATATATGTATACGCATGAGTACTTTAAGTTATACTCGTATAAAGAGGGAAAAATAAATGTTACTATGTACATATTACAAGAATTTATTTGTAAATGTTAATAATAATGATGATACTAGGTATATAATAAAATTTTTTAATGTCTTTTACATGGACGTACGTATGATACGTCAGTGTACATAATATGTGCCTACGTAAATGCACCTAGTTCATGTTACTATCATGGTTGTAATATATAAATACCGCTACGGCCTAATTAAAATTACCCGGGTATAAAGTAGTAAACAAATTAATGAAATATGAAGTGCTTTTATTTACAACTTGAAATTTTGTACTTTACACGCACTTGTGTGTAAAGAACCAAAACCTATTACACTTTTCTATTAATTTTTTATTGTATGTTATATTCAAACCTGTATAAAATTTTTACTGAGCAACTGAATGTTGACATCATCGGTTTAATAAATTTCAAGTTCTACATAATTTTAATGTATTCATACCAAATTTATATTATTCATTGTGAAGTTCATGTTAGTCGTAGGTAAAGTATAGTATGTAACTCGGTTGTAAGGCATATTACACATTTGCGTAATTACGTACTCATCGCTGCGCTGCTCCTGTGTAACTTTTTCGCTCGTGTGTAATATGCAACTTAAGCGGGTTCTACACGATGCTACGAACGTTCCTTCCAACGTTCGATCGAACGTTGAAGGCAATTAAGTTCGATAGTTGGTGCGACGAATGTATCTGCTACACGGTGAATCGAATGTTTGATCCAATACGAATGATGATGTGTTGGTACTCAGTGGACGAGGCTGTTATCTGTCTGATGTTATCACTAATGTTATACACGGATGTTGTCTCTCTTCACATGAACGAGTCGTGCAGCTGCTGAGTTGAACCAACCAACGCAACCAACATTGACCTTCAAACGTTCGAAGCATCCCTTTGACTCGGTGCAAGAATACCGACATCGAGCGGGACATGGCCAAATGCGAATGTTTGACGCTCGACATTGGACACTCGTAGGTTCGAACAACGGCCACACGATGCTATGAACCATCGAACGTCCAATGTTGGAAGGTGTTCGTAGCATCGTGTAGAACCGTTTTTACTTATATTACCTATATAAATACAATAAAAGTAAAAAAAAAATGTAAAAAAAGGAGAATTATTTTAACAACGTTTTTAAACGAAATAAATTATTATCGTAATAAAATTTCAAATAGTTAATTTTCAGTTTGAGTTTTTGACAAAGAATGACAAAGAAATTTATACTACATTATGATAAAGCAATTCATTCGTTATTTGATGACGCTTGTGCTACTAGTTTGGCTAGAATCGTTGAATTTTATGGTTGAAATTGGAATTAAGTTCGAAATACAATGATAGTTGAATAAAACTGGCCAAACTTAAATTATACATACCGGGGTTAAATCGATTCTACTTACAATATTTGAGTCACCTGTCACCGTGTTTTGTCTTAACGTAGCGTAGTTGCTCTGAGATAGTCAGGTACAAAAGTATATTTCAGGAAAAAGTTTTCTTTTTTCAAAAATTAAATAATGTATTAATATTCTTCATTTATTATATTTGTATACCATTTGTTTTTTTGAATTTTCGCGCGCTTATGTTGTAGCAATTTAAAAGAATTGTTGAAAAAGCGTTGTAAAAACGTTGTAAAATGATGTTTTTAAATTATATTTCAAATACAGCGTGGTCAATAATTTTTATCTCTTATTAAATATGGTTTGTAACTTTGTATTAAATAACATATTAAATTTTTATCGAATTCCTTTGACACGTTTTCATTTTATTCAAAAAAAAAATAGAATTTTCCCATAAGAGTCCGTAGTGTTAAAATTACAAAACTTTGAAATCGTTTTTCTCAAAATTGGGGTGGCCAGTTTTTTTTCGGTAAGGGCTCGTATTATTGGTATTGAATTAAATAAGTATCTAGAGAAGTTTCGTTAAAATCCTTTGAAAAAATCGTTTTATCGACCAACTACCTTAACATTGATTACTGAAATACTTTGCAGAAACACGCACGCGTATTAGCTCGTTTATATTTTTCTCGTTAGTTACTTTAATTTGACCACTACGGTATTATCTGTATAGATATTTACCAAAGGTAATTTTTGTACTTGTTTGTAATGATTTGATTACCTTCCATTAATAGTAAATATACAGGTACATATGTCCGTACAAATATGCGTGGTCTGTACCTATGAAATGCATAAACATGAGTGAATAATAGCATACGTACATGTGAAAGATGATGATTATTTTTGCTAGAATAAAATATATATCATATTTCATCGTATTTATTTATAGAAATTATTTTATATTTAAAGCGGCCAGCGTATTGATTACAGGTGTCACATACCTATATCTACATGTACATAATATGTTTGTGTAAGTGTTTGTAATGTAAAATAAATTCCTATGGATAGTGGAATAAATTCCATATATAATATTTAATTAAAATGGTAATTAAAACTACTATCAAATTAACTCAAACCATGGCATGAGAAATATTAAAATTAATATAATTTAAAACATTCAACATGCCATTTAAAGTTATAGATATGAAAATAAGACCGTAAAATGGAGTAGATTGCACAATTTTCACATTTAGATCGATTTTTATTCAACTTTTAGCGAATTGCCAGAAAGAATTCTGGAAATTCAGCTATTACAGTAGGTGTCATGACGCGACTTGAGCCCGGGACTATGGCAGAAATTTGTTTTGAGGCTAGAAACCGAAAATAATATTCACTAAAATTTATATATATATATATATATATATATATATATATATATATATATATATATATATATATATATATATGTATATATATACATATATATATATATATATATATATATATATATATATATATATGTATGTATGTATGTATATATGTATCAGCACGATAACTCTTCAGGAAAAACTGCTAGCTTTACGAAATTTGGTGACAACGTTGGAAATCTAAATCTAAAAATCTTGGTTGAGTTCTTCAGCCAAACACGTCGGATGCCAGGAACATGGTTTTGGTTCTTGCAAAAAATTAGTTTTTTGCCAAAATTTGCTATAATTAGGTTTTTGAAGAAAAATTTTTTTTGTTATAAATCGAAAGATCATATATAAGTTTTATAAGAAATCTCTTTTTATTTTTTTTAAACATAATAATTAAGAAGTTACATTAAATTGAAAATAAATTTTTAAACTTAGAACCGATAACGGGCCGATATTTTCCGAGCGCTTATGTGACGTAATAAAGGTAATATGGCCTGAACATAGCTACATTAGTGTCATTTTATTTTCAAATAGATTATAGACCAAGAGCTACTGGCCTATTTGCGATGGTCATTTCAACACGCGTTAAATTAAGAAGATAGAATCTCGGATACTTACTATACATCGAAATTCAGTTCTGGCAAGCCTATTCAGCCGGGTTGTCAGAACTGAATTTTTGTGTAGAGTAAGTAGTATCCCAGATCCTATCCTCTCAATTTAACGCGTGTTGGAATGACTATCGCAAATCGGCCAGCAGCTCTCCTACTATTATTGTTGCTATGAAATTATTGTTACTATGAAATTATTGTTGTTCTGAAATTCTTGTTTCTATCCAAATTATTGCTTGCTATAAACTTCACTGTTGAAATATCGAAACTAAAGAAATATCGAGCTTGTTTTGTACCACTTTATGATAGCAATACAAAAATAAATCCGGAAAAAATGTTCCTCAAGATTTTGAACGTCGAAATCAGTGAAACAACCATCAATAATTTTTCCTATTAAATTTTAATAATTTTGACACTTTTGACATATTACCTTTATGACGTCACAGACATCGCGATCTTTTGTAGTGCTGTTTTTAACCAAATGATATTTTTTAAACTTTTTCAAGTTTTAATTAATTTATTATTTATTATATATCATTTTTAAAAAAATTTTCATATCGATAATCAATATTATTTATGATGCAGATTTGAAATAAAACAAAAAAAATGATATTTATTTTTTATTCAAAAACCCCGCCATTACGTCAGTAGTAGGATTTGGGCAGTTCTGGACCCACCATCCGATTTTTTTGAGCGACCACAAGGAGGAGGTACCACTTCAAAAAATGGAATACCCCTGTCGCAGCATCCTGCATAACATACCGAATTTCCATTTACAAAAGTACGTTTTTCTCGGAAACTAGTTGATATAGAGTAATTGTAAATAAAAAAGACATTTATGTGATTTTTCCGCCTAATTCCGCCAAATTTTTTACACGAAAAATTTCATTTCACGAAAACAATTTGGCGGAATGAGGCGGAAAAATCACATAAAGAAGGTCTTTTTTATTTACAATTACTCTATATCAACTAGTTTCCGAGAAAAACGTACTTTTGTAAATGGAAATTCGCTATGTTATGCAGGATGCTGCGACGGGGGTATTTTTTTTACATATTAGATGACATAGACAATTCTAGTTACGGAAACTTACCTACTTTTTAGCGAATTGCCAGAATGGAAATTCAGCTATTATGGCCACACTCATGGTAAGACTTAGGCCCGAAACTATAACAGAAACTTGTTTTGAGGTCCCTAGAGTCCGAAAATGATATTCACTATAATTTATATACATATCTGTATCTTGGAAACTAAGCGCTTTCGGACCTGGGTTTATATGAACTTTTTTACATAAAAGAACCTCAGTAATCACCTGTTAAAATCCTTCGCGCTTATTCACTGTATCGAAATCGTTATTAAAGTTAGGAAAATTACAATAAAATTCGTATAAATATTCAAACATCCGTATTTATGTTACTAAAACTAGTAACAACAGTAGAAAATATAATTTTTGCCTTTGTGGAAGTGTTAAAATAGTTAAAAATTAATTTAAGTAAAAGTTGCTATAAATTCATTTTAGTGAAACTAATGTCTATAAAAATATGGACTTAAATTTCCTCTTGTTTTTATTCTCTATAATATGTTATTTCTGAAAATGGTATAAATCCATTTGGAGCTTAAGAAATCGTTAATTTTTTTAAATAATTTTAATAATTATTATTTCATAATAAAATTTAAAAGGTGTATAGTGTTAAAAACACCACTCGAATTGATTACGTTTGTCAATATTTTTAAATTAATTCAAATGCAAACCTTTAAATATCACGACACATGAAAAAATGGACTTAGACCACTTTCAAAAATAACAGCTCATATACAATGCAGCCATCTATTACGTCTGTACTACTGAAGATTTCTCTCTAATAATAATAAGTTAATAACAATAATAATAAATAATAATCTAATATCTTACTATCACATAAATCCAAATAGAAAAAGAATTTAATAATTTTTGCATATTTTATCATAAATCATTGAAATTATTATTATTTATGATGGTATATAAATAATTTTAATATTTTATAAAAGTTGTTGTACAACAATATGACGTGATAAAAACAGCCTTAACTTATTAAAAAATAAAGAAATATCTCTAGGATCTTATATCAATCGACTATGTGAAATAGACATTGAGCCTCTATTCTCTCTTTAGGTAGCACATAAAATGTCAAACAAGAGTTATAAATCATCGATATCATCAGACATACATACCAAATATAAAATTGTAATCATTCGACTGCGAATTTCGACTAACAAGTACTTTTTTTTATCGGCGAAAAAACGGTATGGAGGGGTGAAACTACCCTTCAAAAATCGGGGTAAAAATTTAATTTTTCAAATATCTCAGTATAACAGTAAGGCCCGATTTACATTAACGCTCTGCTCTCACTCCGATATCACTCCGCTCCAGGTTCGATAAAATATTCTTCATCGCTCTTATATCAGTCCGATATCAGTCACGGTTCTCTCTCGCTTCAATGTCACTCCAATATCAATACCACTCAGGTAATATTTTATCGGAGCGATATCAGACTTGTTATGGCTTGTACCTATAGTGTAAACACTTTTTTGATTCCACTCCACTCCGCTTGTATTCAGTTGTTATGAAAAGATATTTGTATCGAACTGAGACCGAACTGGGAGTGTACCCAGAGTGGCATTATAATGTGAATAGAGAACGAATAGGTACCAGCATGATATCAGCACTGTAATGTGAACACAACAAGATTATATCGAATCGGGAGCGTAGTGATATTGGAGTGAGAGTGGAGCGTTAATGTAAATCGGGCCTAAGAGATAGAACAAAAGTTTAAATTGGCAATATTAGTATTACTCTTTCTTAAAGAGCTATTTATTGATATGCAATTTGTTTAAATTACGTCGACACATCATAGTGATCGGACATAAATGATCTGCGCTATATGTCACTTGGTACCATTACAGTGTGATCGGACGAAAAATAGTCAATTTTCACAATTTTTGTTCGGATGGATAGGATGGGGGAATGCGGATGAATTTTTTTTTACGATTAATACCATTATTTGACAACACAAAATATTTTTTTATTTATTTTTATTTATTTTTTAAAATTATTATAATTTTTTGAAAAACGTGTCTTTAAAAAAGGGCGAAATTTGGTGCTCACGATTGTGGCCGTAGTTTTTATCTGAAAAAAAAAAAAAATCAAATAGATTATTAATCTGTAGGTAAACCGCTATGTTCGCTTTTTTTTTAATTTGAAAAAATGGTGGCGGTTTGAATAAAAAGTATAAAATTTTTTGTTTTCCGTGTGAAAATATAGGAAGATTTCAAAAAAAGAAAAAAGCTCCCATAGGAACATAGCGGCTTACCTACAGATTGATAATCCATTTGATTTTTTTTTTTCAGATAAAAACTGTGGCCGCCATCGTGGGAACCAAATTTCGGCTTTTTTTAAAGACGCTTTTTTCAAAAAATTATAATAATTATAAAAGATAAATAAAAATAAATAAAAAATTTTTTGTATTGTTAAATAGTGGTATTAATTGTAAAAAAATTCATCCCCATTCCCCCATCCTATCCATCCAAAAAAAAAAAAATTGTGAAAATTGACTATTTTTCGGCCGATCACACTTAAAAAAATTCAAGTAAATCAGCCAATTTACTACTCTGTACCTTTTTGCTGCTTAAAATAATTTTTTTAGCTGTTGAATTATCTTTTTTGCTGCTCAATTATCTTTGTTGCTGTTCAATATTATTTGTTTTTTATCATGCCAAATCGTATTAGTATGCTGATCACATTCTGCTGGTAAGATAATTTAACTGCCGTTAAAATAATTTACGTGTTTTTTTAGCTGACAATTTAACTCATGTCCATGTGTATCAAGTCCCATAAGAATATTGTAGTTTTTTCACTTTTACCGTGGAAAAAAAATTAGGACAGATTTTTACAGCGAAAAAAATGGTACAAAATATTTCATTGGTCATTTCACTGTAGGTAAACACGATAAAAACTAAACAAAAATTCTTATTGGTAAATTTAACTAATTTCAGAACCATGGTAACAATGTATTAAATAATAATATGTATTAAATAATAATATAAATTTTAAATCAAAAGAATAAAATTTTTAATCTATCTCTAATTTCATTAAATGTTTGTATAATATGTATACCTCTTTTCAGATAAAATTAATCATAAGTTTTCGTTAAAAAATTAAATAATTCTTATATTCGAAACAAATCGATCTTCTATTCTTTTCTAAAAATAAACTGCAATTTTAAAATTTACATAAATGCAATAATAAAAGAAATAAAGCCAAGAAAACGGAAATTATTTAAATTCAAAGTTACGAAGCATGGTTAAATTTAACTGAAATAGACCAGACATATGGAAACGATCAAAACAAAATATAAACTACTTTGTTTACTTGTACGTTACCAGGCAACGTAATATATGAAATTAAAATTTGATACAGTATATATTATACAAAAACAAATGTTAGCCCATTGAATAATGGTTAATACGGTGATTTCATTGGTCAAAAGGTATTGAGTAATGATCATTCCTCGACACCTTTGAATAATGCCTAACTTTCTCAACAATTAACGGATATGTAATGAGTGTGTTCTTCAACAGGAGTAGGAAAACTAATTTAATTTATTCGTTAAATTGTCTTACCGTATTACCAGGGCCGGATTTATCCTAAGTGCCGCCCGGGGTACTGCGAAAAATGTCACCCCTGCAAAATAATTTCTTAATAACTTCCCCTATTTTTCCCTACTTTTTTCCTTTTCCTATCAAAAAATAAGTGGCGAGCAAAAAAAAAAACTCTCATTTCTTGTCAAATTGTCACATGTGTTTCAAATTTTGCCGCCTCTAAAAATCTGCCGCCCTGGGCCAGTGCCCCGCGTGCCCCTAGTGTAAATCCAGCACTGCGTATTACACTTGAGTTTTATATTTTTTCTGAATAAATTTGTGTTTTCTATAACTCAAATTTCTTGCCTAAAAGTAATTTAACTGTCGCGTTTTTGTTAGTTGACAGTTCTTCTGGTTAAATTGCTAGGCAACAAATTTTCGTTAGACAAACCCAAATTTATTCGAAAAAATACAAACCTCTCGTGTAAAAATAAGTGATAAATTTTGCTGGTCAATAAGTTAAATTGCTGCTCAAATCTATTTTGTAACATTATTACTTAATTAAGTACTCCTATAGTTTATAGTTGAGAGTTATCTTAATTTTATTTATAAACAGTAGTACAGGAGGTACTGGCGCATGAGAAAAATCTCGAACCTTTAAAAATCATATCTCTAAAATTATTAACTTTATCGTGAAAAGTCATAGGAATTTTTTTATTTGTATTTCAATAAAGAATATAAAAAAAATTTGTCCGGTTGAAAAAATACTTAAAGGTATTTTAAAGGTAGGGGACGCATACTTGTCAGCGCGCGAAATTAACAATTAAAAAACAGGTGTAAACAATGAAATTTTTTTAAATCTCTATTGAGAATAAACTATTGTATAAAGAATTTAAAAAAAATATTATTTATATTTCATTTTTTTTTTAAATATATTTTTCATGGGTGAAAAGTATCCAAATTTGAGATTTTTCGAACCCTTAAAAATTCATATCTCGAAAACTATTAACTTTATCGTAAAAAGTAATAGGACCTTTTTTATTTGTACTTTAATAAAGAATATAAAAAAAATTTGTCCGGTTGAAAAATAACAATTCCTTGCAATTGTATAAAAAATTTCGGTTTAAACAATATGGCACCGGGTTGCCCCCTGACAACATGCATTTATATCATCAGTAGGGCAATGTCAACAGGATCGCATAAAAAATTGAGGTGGAATAGTTTTCGGTACTCATGCGCCAGTACCTCCTGTACTACTAAATTTTTTAGAAGTATTTTATAATTTTTCGAATTGTCTATGAAAATATTTTTTCTTTTACCAATTTTAATTTTCACTTCTTTCTCTTTACAGACCAGTAAATGAAGAAAATAAATCAAAGCAAACAGTGCCACAGTACCCTGCACAAGTTTCTTCAGATGCGGATTTAAATTCCTCGGAAAAATCTGGAAGAGAGTCTATACTTGTACAGTCACCATCAAATAAATCTGCACCGAAACATACCGACAATAATAGTGATATTAGAAATAATCGTAGTGATGATTTGCATGATAATGCAACGTCTCATACAAGAAATAAGGTCAGAAAAAAAAATAAGAGAAAACGGGCAAACAAAAAAAAGGGGCGTTCATGTCGTTGCCGAAAAATGAAGCGTCGTGTCAAGGTTTCGTCCAAAGAGGTGTTTTGTGTACCATGTAACAAAATATGTCGAAATGTAAACAAGTCGCCAATGAAGTGTGAAAAAGTACATTAACTTTTCAATACGTAAATAAAAAAAAAAATAACTCAAGTAATCAAACACAATACTTGTATTTTTTAAGCAGTATTAATTAAATAACAATATTAGTAATGCAGTGTCATTGAAGTAGTGCATTTTGCAGCTTACTTATAGATGTTTACTTTTAAACGATTTCCTATCCTAACACATCGAACTAGTTGCTCTTAGCTTTGTAAGATTTACGCATAGATTTTTGTAATTTGAAATTCAGTGTAATAATTTAAATAAAAGAGTACCTACCTATTAGAAAATAAGAGTTTCTCTTTATAAACTTTTATACTGTGGAAATTGCGAAATGATTGATTGAGTAGCTGTTTATGTAATGTTAAATCCACTAAATCAATAAGTAGAAAATATTAATGAAATTAATAGACACTATTCCGTTCTAGATAACTGTCAAAAATTTCAAAAAATTAAAATTAAAAACCAGTTTTTTTTTTATTTTTATAGTAATAGAGTAGGAACTTAACCTTAATTTTTAACAAAAAGCGACCACGAGTGTTCTAGTGGCTGATTTTTCTTTTAATCGATTCAAAATTTAAAAAGGAATACAAAATTCCAATACTATTTTTTTTATCTAATGCTGGCGTTAGTGTGTAAAGTTGAAATTAATGAAAATAATAGGTAAGATACATCTATAATTTTTTTATTAGTAGTATTCTATAAAAGCAACTGGCATATAATAGTATATTATACAATAAGTGCAGGAAAAAAGTCGATTGCCCACGAGAGCGAAGTTGAGCGCACGATCATAGTGAGTGCGCTCATTCACTCGAGTGGGCAATCGACAGTCGCGCACGAGTTGCATATACTATTTTTTATTACGAATTTCACATAATTTTTTCTATTATTATTACTATTTTTGACGTTTTTATTATTTTTTAAAATAATATTTTTGAGTGTTTGTTTTTTTTTTCTGAATTAAATATTGTTTAAATTACTTTGTTTGTGGTTTCTATAGAAATAATTATGAAATATTTATTAAATGAAACATCAAGAGGCGGCCTTGCGTGTTTTGATTAAATTTTGCGAGTTTTATTGTCAATTTGCGTGCCGAAAGTTTACTGTATGTAAAAGTATATGGGAAGAATACAGTGGGCAAACAGCTATTTTGCGTACAGAAATGTGTGCACTATGTAAGTACTTCTCCCGCATGAGTAATAAAAAAAAATATTTATAACATTTTTTTAGAGAGAGAAAAAACTATTGACAAATATGATATTTTAGAATGAATAAGTAGACTAAAATCAAACATTTATAAGAATACTTGTCTAATTATTTATTTTTATCAATTTTTAGCATTGAAGCCGTGGTTTAATCAAAAAATAGTATTTGAATTTTATATTTTATTTTAAATTCTGCTTCGATTAAAAACAAAACCAGCCACTAGAACGCTCGTGATCACTTGTTCAATTTCTAAGCACCTTTTTAGGGTAAGTTCCTCTCCTGTTGTCCAGCTCATGGAGTCAGCGTTAAACATTTTACGTCTGTACATGCACAATAACTATCATTAATCTGAATGTGAAATTTATAGCGCCGAGCCTCCGAATATCATCAATATTTGAGCAAATTAGAACGAGTATTAAGTAGATAATGAATTTCACGGTAATTCCTGAAAATTTCATCAATATCGATCGAATAGCTCTGAAATTGTGCGAGTTGGTAGAATTTTTAAACACATAGGCGGACCAAAAGACTGACTGATAGACACGGAGCAAAAATTGTTCAGAAAGCTCTGAAATACGTGTGGAAATTTTTATTCTGGAAGGAAAAAATTTTCATATTTCAAACGTGATTTCAATACTTCTGTTACCTTAGTAATCTCGGAAGCAAAATATAGCAACTGGTAACAGTCATATAGTAACACCCCGATTCACTTAAATTTGAGGTTAGGTAACTTCGTAATTTCAATTTTTAGTACCTCCAATTTTTTTTTTGATTTGTTTCTTTCACAATTCAGGATAATAGCAATATTTTAATGATGGCATGCGCAGGACCAGCGAGAGGGTGGGATGGTGGGGCAATTACCCAGGGGTCCGGGTCTAAAAAGGGGGTCCGAAAATGTTTGAAAATTTTTTGCTGCGCCCGATGGCCCGCCATTGCTTTCGCCGACCCTGGGTATGCGTACAAAATAATATCAATAAAAGAATAGCTTAGAAGTCTCCATATCTGATTATTGAGAAAATACTCTCGATATTCTTGTTAATAAAATTGTATTAAGGTCAACTTTTAATAAAGTCATTCCCCTACGTCCAATAATTAGTAGCTCTTCTACTACCTTGGCCGCACAGTTACGTTCCGAACCAGATTTTGAGTCGCTTCATCTGAATAATGCCATACGAAAAACAATTGTCGTTGCGTCGCAAAGTGAAATATGAATAAATCGAATTCTAGGCGTACTAAATAACAAAGATATTTTATTTATATTTTTAATCGCTGGAATTATTCTTTAGAAGGGATGAAACGAAATGTGACGATGAAGAACACGTGCCCAAATGGGCAGGAAGCAGTAGATTAGCAAAGCTTTTTAAGAATTGTACATTGTTGCTGGACAAATTAAGCATTAATGGGAATATCTACTGTATTTTAATGCTTTATGAAAATAATAAGTTAAAGAAATTGGTAATCCTTTGTCAGATAAACATAGCCTTTTTAAAACTTTGATTATTCTTAGCTTTGTTTCAATTAAATTTATTTTTAATTTGTCAAAATGAAAACCACTCAATTGTTCTAATACGTATGTATTTGCATTACATTAATACACGAATATAATATTGTATATAATATATCTTCAATAAAATTAAAATTATTTCACTGAAGTTAAAATTTTATTTCATCTATTTTTATTTTATTAGATATTTCTATATCATAAAAGAGGGCTCCTTTATTTTTTTTTTTAAATTGTTATATTTATTTATTTCTAATCTTTATTTTTCTTTATGAAATCACTTTACTGCTCAGGGAATTTGTAATTTTTCCCTACAAAAATTTATATACATGACTTTTTTTTTTTGGAAAATGTTCAAGAGTACTCTATGAGTCTAATTACAAATTGGCTGGATGGTAGCGGGTAGCCCTCAGCTGTCATCTTGGATTTCAGTTTTTGCTAAATATTTCGGTAACGGTACATATAATGAGAAAAATGCTTGAAATAATTTTATAGTAAATTAAATCTCACATCACTTTTGTTTGAAACAATTTTGGTATTTTTCTATGTATAACTCGTTAAAATTTCGTAGATCCAATTTTTTTCGTAATATCTCGTTTTAACAGTAACTCGTACATTGGGAACGCCATTTATCAAATTTTTAAAATGTAAAATTTTCTACAATTTTCATTCAAACTCTTTTGGACATACTTCAAATAATTCAGAAGTTATATACCTCTAAACGTCAAAATCATGTTCAAGTATCAATAATAGTTCGTATTGTTAACACCTAAATACGATGCGTAGTACTTACATTTTGGTAAGTATCTAAAATTTGCACAGATTTTTTGGTTCGGAAGACGTTAGTAGTAGCTCGTGAGTCTAAAACCACATTGGCCGGATGTTAAGCGTTGTGCTTCAACCGGCAGCTTGAGTTTTAATTTTTGCAAAATATCTTGATTACAATTTTCCAAAATATCTTCCTAACAAAGAAAATAGTAAGAATTAATTTTATATGAAAGGAAATTTAGCATAACTCTCGTTCGAAAAATTTTTTCATAAGTTTTGTATTTTTCAATGTTGATCTCGCCAGTGTTATGAATCCAATTTTTGCCAATATCTCGTTAACGATTTCTGGTACGTTGAAAACAGTTATTATTAAATTTGTATACAATTTTCTACAATTTGTAGGAAAAGTTTTTTGATGAAGGACTAATAAATAGTTTAAATTTAGAAGTTATAGACCTCTAAACGTCAAAATCATGTCCAAGTATCAATAATAGTCGCTAGTCTAGTGTTAACATCGTAATGAGACATGTAGTGTTCAAAATTTAGTCTGCAAAATTTGTATTCTGAACTTTTTTATCGGGAAATGCTTAAGAGTATCCCATAAATCTAAATATAAAATAGCCGGCTGATGAAAGCTGTACTCCAGCCGCTATCTTGGATTCAAGTTTTTGCCAATTCTCTGCAGCGATATATCTAACAAAGAAAGCAGTTAATATAAAACTTATATTAATCAATTTTACATAACTTTTGTATAACGGAGTTCGGAATTTAGATGTTATTCGGAATTTTAAATTAATAATTAAGAAGCTATAGTCTAATTTTCAGTAATAGTTTCTTTGGTAGATGTACCGTTATTGAAATATTAAGCAAAACTACTAAACTCCAAGATAGCGGCTGAAGCACAGCTTTCATCATCCGGCATTTAGATTCCTGGGATTGCTCACGATCACGCCAATTTGAATTTAAACTCACGGGATACTCCTAAACATTTTTCAAAAAAGTCTCGAGTGCAATTTTTGCAGTCTAAATTATTAGAACTGAATATCCTATTTACGCGCTAAAATTACGGGCTATTACTTGCAAATTGATATTTTTATGATACTTACAAATCTATAATCCTGAAGGTTCGAAGAAGGTTCGAATAAAACTAAGAAGGTTCGAATGAAAATTATAGAGAATTTTAACTTGACAAAATTTTATTAAGTTTTAAAACTGTTTTCTGAATATTCTTTATCCCTCAGGAAATTTGAGACTCAATCACAATGAATTTTCACAAAATTTTAATCTTCAATATCTCGAAAAGTAAACATTTTACGAAAAAAATGTTTCAAATAAAGTTTTAAAAAATGAAATTTCTGATAAGAGAAACTCTTATTATTTTCTTTGTAAAATTGATAGTTTACGAAATATTAGTTATTATTTGTACAAGACATTTTCCAATATGGGCGCTTTGACAAAACCCCCACCATCACTGCCAGTTAATATTTATAATGAAGAAAGTTTGCTTACTTAAAAAAAATATTTTTTGCTCAAAATCCCGTATTTTATTTATTTCTTTTAGCAGCTAGATTTCCAAAGACCGCATACCTCTGATTGAGCTGAAATTTTTTTTTACATAATCTTTTTGTCTTAAGAAGGTACTCCGTAAACGGATTTTTGGTGACGCAGATCAGAAGTTGTATTTTTCAACCCACCGAATGTTTAAGTTACTAAAAAATGGTTTCCGTTACATGGCAACAAAAATTAAAGATAGATTCTTATAGAACTTGGTGAGTAAAACAAAAAAGGAAGAATAAAGCTTTTTTGTTTAGTTTTCGAGATATTACGTGTCAAATTTCTAAAACTTACTACAATGAATAGATAATATTTATACATACTCGTATAATATGTATTACAATATGTATTGTATAAAACAATTACCCTTTTCCCGAAAATGAGGTTTCAGTAGTACTATTCTGGTACGTTTACTTATTTCTGTAAATAAAAACCGGAATATAGTTACCATTAGAAAAATTATGTTTAAAAATGAGCCTATATTCATAAAAATTGATACTTTTTATTATATGTATGTGTGTACAGTACACATACATATACAGGGTGTTAGTGAATAAGTGCGAAAAATTTTAATGGGTGATTGCTGAGGTTTTTTTATGTAAAAAAGTTTATATAAACCCAGGTCCGAAAACGCTTAGTTTCCAAGATACAGAGTGTCCCGTTTCTTGTTTTTAAAAAACATTTTTCTATATTAAATTAAAAACAAATTATGTGGTCATACTGTAGAAACGAAGCATCTTCACTTTTTTGTTGGTAAGACTTTTTCATAAAATAACCTCAGCAGTTAATACGAGAACCTAAACCGATTTTGTTGTAAGAACAGTAACTGAAAATTGCTTTTTATCTTGAAAACGGACACATGAACGACAAAATACTAAGAGGTCATTTTTGTTAACAATTTATAGAACATTTAAAAAAAAAATTTCAAATTAGAAAAAATCATTGGCGTTCCTTTTTTTCTTCAAAAATATATCATCATATGGCCGTACGGACGCCACTGGTTTGAATGGAAATATTCTGTCTACTTCAAAATATGGGTATTTATCCTGTCGTAGCGTATCCTAAATTTTATGTGAATATCTCAACATTGAAAAACGTTTTTTAAATATTTAAGAAAATATTTAAAAAAGACGAGAAACTGAACACTCTGTATCTTGGAAACTAAGCGTTTTCGGACATGGGTTGATATGAACTTTTTTACATAAAAAAACCTCAGCAATCACCCATTAAAATATTTCGCACTTATTCACTAACACCCTGTATATAAAAAATTATCCCATCGCTATTAAGAAATCTGACGCGTACTATTTCGAAAACTAAGTAGTATATCGAAAACATTATTCTTGCTTTTTTGTCCCGCTCATCAAATTCTATAAGAATCTGCCATTAGTTTTTGTCACCATAGTAACGGAAACCGTCTTTCAGTGCTGCCTGTATTCAAAAGGTTAAAAAATACAGTTAAATCGAAGATATATCCGAGAGTATCTTTGTCTATATCTCTTATACTAATTTTTGCTACTTTAGACCTTCAGCTATACAACTACCGGTCCGCGTCGCCAAAACTTCGTTTAAGGGGTAACTTCTTAAGCCAGAAAGATTATGTAAAAAAAATTTCAGCTTAATCAGAGGTATGCTATTTTCGAAATTCCAGCCCTTTAAGCAAATATGACTTGTTTGCATTTTTAAAAGGGAAGACTTTATTTTTAATCTTTAAATGCATGTGGTGATATACCCATATAAAAATTTATAAAAATTATCTTATTAATTTAAATTTTTATTGCTTAAAGTTTTATATTCTTGTTATATTCTACATTCGTTTTTTGCAACTAATTAAAATTTTATTACACACATATACAGTACCCATAAAGCTTGCACGAGAAAACAAAAAGGATTGCTTAACATACGAGTTACAACTAATGAGCTCTTAAATTAAATAATTTATGTTGGAGATTAAATTCTTTTTTATAATTCGAATTCAAGACTTTTATAAAAATATGTAACAGATGGTTACTGCATAACTTTTCTTACGTAATGAGCCACAAATAAACCGTAACATTTTTGTAATAAATTCTATAATTGCTGACTTTTTTCAGATTTGTAGTTTGAGTTCATTGGGATAAAACACATATATACATTGTACCTACTAGCAATAGTTTTAGTTATGGGTTGCAAATGTTTACTATTTATTTTTGTGTAAATTTTAAAGGGAACACTGTATATAGACAATGGGGAAGTTTACCATTGTTTTTTATAGGTGAAAATAAAAATAAAAACAAAATCAAACAAAAGTGTAAAAGGAAATTAAGATATCTGATACAGATAGATGTGTTACATCATTCATGCTATGTCATTGCAAATAGAGCCAATTTTCAAGGTAAACTGTGAGAACGTTGATATAATTTTGTAGATTGGCAACGGTGGTATTCAGGTTTTCGTGCTGGCTTATAATAATTATGTCATCGGCAAAAATTCCGATTTTTTAATTAATCATGGATGGACTGCCATGAGTGAATACGTTAAATAACGTGGAACCGAGCACAGAACCTTGGGATAATCAAGCTGCTATGTTTCGTATTAATGACGTCTCATTGTTGATACGGATGGAAAATGTCCTGTCTTTTATGAATGAGTTCATGACCTGACATGTGTATCCGGGTCTCTCAGCATTTAACAGTTTATTAAAGGCTTGCGCTACATCGAGGAATGCAGTATACTGTTTGTCTTCAAAGTCATTTTGGATAGTATTTACCAACTTAAAGTGCTGGTGGTTGGTGGAGCAATTTAGTCTAAAACCTAGTTGTATTGGCGGTATAATGTTGTTTTCGTCTAGGAATGCTTCAAGTCTCCGCAATACTGTGTACTACCACAAGAAAGACCATTACCCTCACTTCTAACGATGACCACAGTAGATCACACACGGATGTGCGTGCAGTATTTTTTTAAACAAATCCACCCTTATGCCGAACATTTAAAAAAAAATCATTGAAATTGGACCATTAGTCTTTTTTTAGAACCAAAAATAGTGCCATCTTCTAAACTTTCGATGGTCGTGTTGTCGTGTATATGGGTATCAGTAACCGTAACCGAAACTACCGAGTATCCAATAGACTTATATATTCGAAACGGAAACCATATTTGAAATATACTTTTTAATTTCTCTATCTAGTTTGTCAGATTTTCCTAACTTTTTAGTTTAGTTTTCCTTTTTTCCGATATCATATAACTATTTTGGTTAATTTTTCAAAACAAAACAAAAAAAAATCTCAAAATGTTAAATAAGGAGGTTTTTTTTTATATAATGCAAACTCACGCACAAAAATAATATTATATTTTTGTTAAAATAATAATTAATTTAGAAAACTGCAATCGAAACTTCATTCAAATTGATCTGATACTATGAAAATGGTGGCAATTTTCACCGAACTAGGCGATTTTAATAATTTTTGGTATGGATTAATGCTCTGAACACATCAAGACATAGGCTTAAAGCATACATCAATTGTGTTGATGAAACTTTAAGTAGACCAAGGAAAGAACGATTTATCACTTTTACGTATCACAGATTTACCTAAATAATGTCAGTAAGTTTCATAAATCCTGTATAGTGCGCCTCTGATTTTGGACACAATTTTGATTTAGATAAGTAGAGATCAAAGTATTTTATACATTTGATACAGAGTAATGTTGTATGAATATTAAAATTCTATTATGTTTTTAAAGTAGAGGAACAAAAATGTTAAGAGTTTATCAATTTTAAATTTATGTTATTAAAATCGTACACCAATGCCATCAATAACTAATAATTTTAAATTTCCTTGCATTCACGATCGCCTTTAATAGATTTGTATGTTGCTAGCGCTTCTGCCATAACGACATCTATATCTTGTCATTATCAATTAATTTACATAACAGCGATAATATGCTATTTTAATTGTGCTTAGTGCCTCAGTTGCTTCATTAAAACATTAAGCATGTGTAGCAATCGACTGCCAAAATGTTGATATGCGTTATGTAGCAGAGCCGGATTTACATAAGGGCACTTTTTTGCTCGTCAGTTATATTTTTCGCGGAAAATAGAAGAATTTGTTCGCTTGACAGGAGCCCCTATATTAGAATTACCCAGGTGCCTCTCAAAGGTAAATTCAGCCCTGTTATGTAGCCAATCTCGGTACAAGGTTGCTCTGTTCATAAAGTGATATGTATTAAAATCATGTAACTAGTATCTGATATAAAAATAATAATAAATTTTATTAATTTTTCATTTCAGATTGCAAATGCTTTCGAAATAGGTACAGTATCATCAGCAGAATCAAATCCACATCTAATTCATGATATATCAAGTCGTTCATATATCGACAATACATATGTAACCAGAAGCAGAGCTCCAAATAACTTCCACGAATCATAGCACCGAATATTTTAAAACCTTAGAAGCTTCCGATAATATGTTTATTTATAAATTATTTATAGTTTATGTTTTTACATTTCACTATATTATCAGAATTATTCGGATTTGTGTTAACCAATTTCAAATTTTGATAAAAATGAATATCAAAATAAATGTATTAAATAATATGATGATGATACTATTAATTTTATTTATAATAGAATTAACAAATTAATCCGAATTATCGAAATGAATAGAGTATATTTCATTTTATTGTTGTTAAATTCAATATAATTACATATAGGTATTACAATAATTATAATCCACAACTTTACAGATATACATATCAAAAGTAAGCTCGTATAAATGTCCCCATTTCTTATATCACACATTGTATCCTTCAAAAATAATAATAACAAAATACAGCAGTTCCAAAGCCAAACCTGTTTGTTTACATGTTTCATATATATGCGTTAATATGCATTTGGAGCTAGTAATCCAAAAAATTCAGTTTATTTTCCTCGTCAATGAAACTTTTAAAAAATATAGTATTAATCTGGATACAAATGGTTACAAAGTATATAAGACCTGATCTAACAGCGCAGGGAATTCAACTTCCGGAACTATTATTTAAATAATTTTGGTGTAAATTAATATAAATCTAAATCCTGGTAAATATATGTATAAAATAGGTTACCATATCTCATATTGATTCGAAAAATTGACAGCCCGCTTGTATCAAAAACGGATTTTCTTCCGCCTTCAGATCAGGTGTCAGGTTTTATGCATCTCTTAAGTTCCGGTTAATTTTATATTTTCTGGAAATTTCATTGACAAGGAAGTCAGCAGAGTTTTTATACTGGACTCTCATCCTTTATGGAAAGGGACGTGTATGCAATTACAATGATTGAATGCAAAGTTAACAGATGAAAAGGAAGCTCAGGGTAAATAGAATGTTTTTATAAGCTACCGGGAAAACTTACCGTATGTACCGTACTGTTTGCAACATGGTCAATCTCAATTTGAATAAATATGGTGCATTTTAATATTTGTAGTATTTTTTTTATTGTAACTCCCTCAAATACAGCTCTCTGCTCTTTTTTCCATAACATTTTAATAGTAAAGTTTAACAATTAGTATATTCATTTTGTATAAAGTTACGTATCTCGTTCAGTTGCCAAAATAATGTTACCGTAAATGACTAGGCTAACTTACAAAAACCGTAATAAATATTAACTTTTAAATAGCTTGTATGTATGTAACTATATGACCCTTCGGTATCTTTTTTAGTACTTTTTATAAATATTTAGCTCTTAATTTTTCCTCTAAATTGTAAATTCTTCTTCTTACTTTAAAGAATACGAAAGTATTATATAAAATATAAAATTTGTTCAAATTAATTTTGAAATGGTAGTTACACAAACGCTATATATTGCTATCTGTAATTGAATAATCTTGATAAGTTTTTAGAAAATTACCAGGGCCGTGGAGAAAAATAGCGGACCTCGGGAATAAACCACATTTTTAAAAAAATTTCCTCCCAAATAAATAAGTGATGAACAAGAAAACTTTTTTCCCGGGCCCTATACCGATAGCTACGAGCCCCCTCCTCAAGCTCAGACCCAGGGGCTGGAACCCCGGCTACCTCACCCGCTCGACGGGCCTGAAAATGACATAGCTACAATACAGCAACAATTCGAAAAGGTGTATATATGCCTAAAAACGGGAATGAATGAAAAGTGAACAAAAAAAGTGAGTTAAATAGTGATACATAGATCTGTTGACACATATAATTAATACTGATTATATAAATTTTAATAAATTATATGAAGGGTACAGGGGAAAAACGATCATAGTCACAAAAAGTAAATTTTTCAGGGGAGCGTTTTTAAACTTTAAAGTGTAAATCGCGCATTTTTCAACATGAAAACCACGCATAGGATCTGGTTCAAACTTTCGGTGGTTATTACTAATATAGTAAGCTAGAAGACGCCATGCCAGCAGAAAATAAACGGCTAGCCGTTTTCGCGAAATTTTACATTGAATCATGTATTATATGCGCATTTTTCAGCAAAAAAATTTGTTTTTCCCCTGCATATCACGGACTATGTTTGATTTTAACGTGTAATATTAGCACGGGGTCAATATTTTGCATACTGCCAACATAACAGCATGAATTTTGGAATTTTTTACTTTTTGTAACTATGATCGTTTTTCCTCTGTGCCCTTCATATGTTACACAATAAATTATTTACATGTATATTTACATATTTATTTAACGTACATAGTTAAATTATTCCGATGATTTAACAGTACACTAATGCTCTGATTGAGAGAAAGAAAAATGCGTATGTACTGATCACACAGATATAAAAAAAAAACATTAGGAATTTTTTAAGTAAACACATCATTATATATGTATACAGGGTGGAATTTTAATAACTCTTATACCTTTTGGTGAATTTCGATAAAATTTTACGTTGATTTAGAACGGAATTTGTTAGAAACAACATAGCTATGTTTTAAGCTATTTGTTTCCAACGAATTCCGTTCTAAATCATCGTAAAATTTTATCGAAATACACCAAAAGGTATAAGAGTTATTAAAATTGCACCCTGTATATATATAGAATGAGTTGTTTACGTTAAAAAAAAAATTATGTTTTTTTTTTTTTACATCCGTGTAACCAATACATACGCATTTTTTTTCTCTTAATCAGATCAGCGGTGTATTTTATTTAACAAGACAACAAAGAAACAGTTTTACTGCTGAAGTGCTGAGGTTGCGATTTTATTGCCGAGGCGCACAACCTCAACAACGAAACCTGCCAAGGCGATAAAACTAACAGTAAAACTTTTTTCTGTCTTGTTAAATACATTGCGCGCGCTATTCATAGAGAAAAGTTAGGACAGACTTAAGTTGAACTTAATTAAGTCAACGTTAGGACAGACATTTCCCCAACTAATAATGACTTTATTTCTAACGTTATATCAAAGTTATTTCCACACATTCAAAATAATTTTGAAATTTTAACATTTTGTTGTAAGTAAATAGATTGCTATGGTTTCAATTAATTTAAATATTATATGTATAAATTGATATTTTAACAAAAACCAAGCAGCAATTAAAATACTATTAATTATTATAGTTCTCTTGTAAAAAAAGTGAATAATTTTTAGTTTGATTTTATTTTTTGGTGTCATAATAATGTTAAGTTGTAAAGTTAATAATTTGGATAGTGAAATTAGACGAAGCTAAAATTATGTCTTCTGTGATATTTAAAAAACGTATATATGTGTCATACTCAAACATCAGTATTATTACTTTTATTTAGCTACTATACTGAATTAATTTATCTGCTGTATTGTTAAGAAATCTTGAAAGACATTTGAACTTTTATAGAAAGAAGGTGTAATGATTTCAATTCATTCAGTTATATTTAAACTCAGGAAAATAAACAAAACTTAATTCAAATATTGTGTTTTGTATTATTAGTTTAAAAAATTCACATGTCTCCATAAGAATCCATTCATTTTCACTCAACTTTAATAATTTTTTTCTCGATTTTCAATTTCTCAGTGACCAAATTTTCGTTGATCTTTGATGGTAAAATACCTTTTTGAGAATATGTATGCAAATCATAATTTTTTCTTTAGTCAACCCTCATGCCAGGATAGCTTAAGAAGACCTAGGCCCGACCGAAAATGAACTGAGAGATGTGCAGAAACGCATTTTAAAATGGATCAGTCTATTTTGAAGGAAAGGTCCATCTTATGAACCATAAGCGAGTAAGTTGATTTATTTTACCCACTCCACCTGCGCAAACGAAGGAAGGTCTCTTACTTCAAAATCGTTTTGTAACACGGTGTTCCGACCGACTGCTACGAGTAAGTGGTAAATGATTATGTATATAGAAAATTAAATGTTACTTATTCTTCCTCTAAATTATACATCCTAAATTCTATTCTTCATTCAAACAAGATCTGAAAATTTGACAACTATCCATTTTTCTAGATATAATGTAATTGTAACTGTTCAACGTATGTTTTTTCACAGTGAAAAAAAGTAACCTATTTTGACATTATTACTACAAACAACTATAAAGTTAACTTTTTAATTCAGAATTGCAAAAAAGCCATTCTTCAACTAAAATGAGCGATATCAGTTAACTTCCGCAGATGCTGGTTTTTCATTTAGTGCTTAGCAAGGGTATAACTGTGAATATGACTGTGCCAAAAACAAAATTTTTTTATAAAATGCGTTAAAAATCGGCCATTTGTAATGAAAGTGTCATTTTTCAACAAAAAATTAACGATCTCGTTGACTTCGGCAGATGTTGATTTTTCGTTTGGTGCTTAGCGAGGGTATTACCGCGAATATGAGTTTTTGACAAAAACAAGTTTTTTGACAAAAATGCCTTAAAAATCGACTATTTGTGACACCAAGTCATTTTTCAGCAAAATGAACGATCTCGGTTGACTTCGGCAGATGTTGGTTTTTCATTCGGTGCTTAGCGAGGGTATAACCGCAAAAATGAGTTTTTGTCAAAAAACAATTTTTTTTTTGCCAAAATGCATTAAAAATTGACTATTTGTGATGAAAAAGTCATTTTTTAACCAAAATGAACGATCTCAGTTGACTTCGACAGATGTTCGTTATTTCATAGGTTATAACACTTCTGAGATTAAGACGAATCCAAGAATACATCCTTTAACAAAATCCATTAAGCTTTTTTGGTTGCCCCACAGAACCAAATATACTTACCATACATACATATATACAACTGAAAACTGCCTCCTTCTGGAGCAGTCGAGTTAAAACAGTTTACTACATTCTATAGTGTTATTCGCACTTCTATTACTAATTGTTTTGAATTAAAAAAAAATTATTTCAACTTTTAATTGGTATTTTTAACAATTACAATATTTGTTTATTATTTACAAATATGGAATACCATAAAGTAACGCTCAAATCTATTAAAATTACAATATTACCTCAAGTGGCATCCACAAACAATTCATTTTTCTTGTTTTAGCAAGTGATTTAAATAGTATTTCAAAATGCGACCTTTACAATGTTTATTACAGATCAGTGACGTAACCGTTGTCATGTGAGCGTTAATCAATTGGACTTTTATTTGTTCTAGTGCCAAATGTCATACTAAAATAACTGTCGTCATGTGCAGAAGCATAACTACAATGGACCAGGTGGAGCAGCTGCTCCAGGACGCATGGTAAAAAGGAGTGCAACAGGGGAAAGAAATAGGAAACCAAAAAAAAGGCTGGGGACGTTTATTTTCTTTGTTCGCCACTTTAAATTTTCGGAGAAAGAGAAAAAGTTGACGCCTGAGGAGGGGAGGGACGAGTCACTTGGTTAAAATAGTCAGGGAGCAAAATTTCTAGTTAGGCCTCTGGATATTTTATAAATAAGCATGTGATTTGTGTACAAAAAAAGATGTTGACGAACGATGACCAATTAACGAGAGATTTAAAAATAACTTCTAGTAAAGCAATTAATGATACTATGTAACGTATGTGATTATAATTAGTGTCTTTGTCCATTACTTAATATCAGTATGTAAATAGGTATTTGCAAGTATTTGTATACTAATGCAGTACCGAAGAACACAATTAAAGTGATTGTGTTGTGTTGGTTAGGTGGGGGAGGCGAACAGTTAAGCTGGTCGTCCATTGGATGTGTAATCTTGCGAAATTTAAATTCGGACGAATACGCATGAAACGGACGAACGATCCAAACAGCTGTGAAGCAATACATCCTCGTCAATTGAGAGAGACGCTTTCAATGGCCAAGGAGGTATTGCTTCACAGCTGTTTGGATCGTTCGTCCGTTTCATGCGTATTCGTCCGAATTAAATATCGCACGACTACGCATCCAATGGACGACCAGCCTTACACAATTCTGTGGTTACACATGACACAGTTAGCAGTTAGCTTATAAGTTACATATGAAAAAAAACTAAAAACGAGACGATGTATGGACTTCTCTCTCTAATGATACTCAACACGATACGCATGAAGAAAAAATTTTTATCCCCAATTAACAATCCGGGAATGTACCCCAAGCTATTAAGAAAAGCATTTTTTTTGCCTTGTATTACTTACAATTAGTTGTAGACCTGTAGCATATACATACATAAACATTTTAATTTCATCGGTCGAAAGATATAGAAATTACCTATGTAGACAAACAGACGTGAAAAATTTATAAGGGTCCCCGAACCTATTTTTTCAGAACTTTAAAAAGAAAATAAAAAGGAAAAAAACATTAAAAAAGAAAACTACAGTTTAAATATGAAATCTTTATTTCAAAATATTACTTATTCCATAAGACAAATTATTCCCCAATATTAATATACAATTCACACAGTCAGGACTGACACCTAAGGGAAGGGAAAATGTATTGCGAATATAGAATGTGCATAAGGCCTTAGCTGTCTGTATTATGTTATGTATACCCAGGGCCGGATTGACCCTAAGTGCCGCCCTGGGCACTGTAAAAAATGCCGCCCCTTCCTTTTTTCCCTAAAAAATTTTGCCGCCCTTTTTTCCAAATTTTGCCGCCCTCCTAAAAATTTACGGCCTGGGACACTAGCTCCGCGTGCTCCTAGTGTAAATCCAGCACTGTGTATACCATGTACACCTATGTAACATTTAGCAAGAAAAAAGACAATAATCGCCGTGTTCGTTGCTGAGTTTTTCTGCTCAAAGTGAGCTGTTAGCGCATGCGCAAGAACATTTTATGAAGTACGAAATACTTGTGTATTCCATAAAAAAAAATTCTTGCGCATGCGCTAGCAGCTCACTTTGAGCAGAAAAACTCAGCAACGAACACGCCGAATAATATATTTAAATCAGCTTCAATAAGATTCTAGTGATTAAACATGTTTAGTTTACTAAATTAGATAATAATTATCTAAATTTAAAATATAAAAAATTCTTAGCGTTAATTGAATCTAACTAATTGAGAAGATTGATATAAAAAGATTGAAAAGATTAACATTACAAACCTAATTTCAGATACACAATAAATGTAAATGATTATATTACATTTTTGTCAAATAAAATAAAACAAGAAAAGTGCATTCCTGTTATTCAATATTCGAAATATTATCAGATTTATCAGTTTCCGATGGTGGTGGTGCTAATGAATTATTATAATTGTTATTAGCTTTGTGTTCAATATTACGATTTATTGTTTTTTTACTGCAAGTTGAGTGTTTATTGCGATTTGAAGACACTTTTTTCTCATGTGTTACAATTGTTGGAATTGTCTTCTTTGATGAGTCATTTGAACTACCAGCTACTCGGAGTGCTAATTGTTCCTGCAATTAAACATATATTGATAATTAAAAAATATTTCTGAAATACAGAAAAATCTTAAAAGGTATAGCAAAGTTTCAATGGCAAAATTGCCTTTGGAGTCGAGGTTCAAAATGATGTGCGTGATAGTAAGGGCTTTTTATATAAATAGGATATATATGATTTAGTGGTTCTCACGGTGCAATAAATTTTCAAAATTTTTATATCTCGAAAACTACAAATAAATAAATAAATTTTTCCTTGTAGAATTTCAATAGGTTCAGATGTTACAAAATCTGTGTAAAACACCTGTGCTGCAAAATGTTTGTAAAAAAAATAGACGAGACGTTACCGAGAAACTACATCGATAGACTGAAGGATTTAAAAATTACTCTCAAGAGAAATTGCAGGTGAATCATTGAAAAGTATATGCTAACGTCAAGTGATAATAAATAATCACCAGCATTGGGCATCATTTAACAAAACTCCATAGTAGCCACCTTTGTTTTTATCCACTCTTAACACTATGAGGCCCGAGCACTTCCACAATAAACTTCCCCGGAAGCCGGCAATATTTTTAAATAAAATTTATATAAACAAATATATAAAATGATTCAACATGTATGTGTAAACATACGTACGTGATACGTACATATATTTGACATTCAAGCAATTATGTACAAGAATACTTTTATTATTTTTTTATAAAATATTTTTTATGTACCTATTTGTTAATTTTAAATTTTTTATAGAAACCAAGAGAGTAGTGTGTATTCTGTGGTAGTATGTATCGGTGTTTGTGTGAGTACACATCAGTGTAGTAACATCGCACACGTACTGCGCAATCAATTAATCATTGATCGCGATCGGCCTCTGCGGTTGTTTTGATTATTTTCGGAAGCCGAAAACGTGGGACTGAAAGTGTTAATATTACTACTAAAGGTTTAAGAAGAGCGAACAAGTAATATTGAACACGCTCTTTTTAGACAAATAACTTGATAAATACTCAAAATTTAGACTTTAGTATTTTTATTGTGAAAACTACAATATCGTACTTACCAAAGTTTGATTCGCAAAATCGTTCAATATTTCTAGAATGGCTCGTATTTTCTCAACTTGTGTTTTCATTTCCGTAATGGCCTTGTTTTTTACCCCTTCCAGATGTATAGTCTAATAAATCACAACAAACACTCAGATTGTTTTTATATTTAAATACTTACTAGTTACTATAGGTACTCTTGTTTTGTTTTGTGTTCAGTACCTAATTTAAAAATGGCCAATATTCAAAATCGGAAATTCATTTATTTTATTTTTGTTTTATACAGATTTCTAATTTACGCAATTATGATATACAGTAAAACCTCGCTATTTCGGACTTCACTAATTCGGAACTTCTATAATTGGGACTGACAAAAAAAATAATTTATATAGTAAATTAATGTGTGGTATACATTTTGTATTCAATTTTTATTAAAATTAAACAGAATAATTACAAATTTTAATTTTTATACTTCTTATTTATTACCCAATTTACCGACTTAAATTATTTACACTTAAACTTTGAAATTTATCTAAATTAAGTACACGATATCTGAAAAAGTCAGGATTACACATGATTTTAGAAGTGTTCCATAATTCGGAATTTTTGCTAATTCGCATCGATCATGGTCCGCATTAGGTCGAATTAGCGAGGTTTTACTGTAATATATAATAAATTTTGTTACACATAGGTATTATGGGCGCAAGCTAAAAAGAACTTTTTTATCGATATCTGCATTTATCTTTGTCTATCATATTAATAAATATAAGTTTACTCACTCACTCCTATAAAAACAAAATTACTTGGTTCGGTTGGTAACTATGAAAATAATACAATTTGTGTTCCCCTCACCTCAGTTTCTGGAGGTCTTTTGAGTTTGCGCCCATAATATATCAAATTTATTACAAAAAAAACATTTAGATATAACTAATAAACAGTGAGGTTTAATTTTTTCAAACCATCTGTTTATTAGTATATTGACACGTACAGCTGGAGGACTGACGGCACTTGGGGTCAAACAGTTTCATAAAAATCAACATACTTGTTTCTCCTTAATGTATACAGAACTACATTACGATCAGTACCTGGTTCGGGCATATCTGATACCGAGGGGTCCTCAAAGTTATATTGGAAAGTGATACTATCAAACAGTTATATACAGTCTACAGAGTAAGGGAGTGAAAACCAGCCGTCAGATCACTGGCTGGTGTGGTACTTATTGTCAGCACCTCCTATAAATAGCCTAGTTAGGTAGAAAACTAGGTTGGTCTAAGAGTCTTATAAAAGCTAAAATTTTGCTGGATGATTATTTACTTAACATAACAGGGACAGAGCCAGTTAGTACCCCTAGAATTTTTAGGAGTTGTTCACTAGCTCTGTTCCACGAGCCCTTCACTCCCTTACTCTATCAACTATACATACCTCTCTAGTAGAGTTGCCAACTGTCCCGATTTAATCGGGATGTCCCGATTTTAGGCATATGTATCCCGCGTCCCGACAACAGTAGTGACGGGACGCTAATTGTCCCGATTTTTAACATCTACAATTTTTTTTACATTTTTAGTCCCGTCAGTTTCTATTGTTGTTTCCAAATTATCGCACTTGCATGTCATGACGGCCAAGGAAGTAAGTATATTTGCTGTACCTACTGATAAAGTGTACTCTGCCTACTGATTTATAACTTATACAGCTTACAGTGTTGCCAGATTAACTCATTAAAATTCCTCCAACATTAAAACCCCTCTAAAAAATGGGAGAAATTATTTGACGTACATGAAATACGTAAGCGGCGTTCGAGTAGCCTAAAAATAATCAATACCAAAGACGGTCAACTTTATGAAAAATGTTTTTCTCCAAAAATAATACAGTTTATAAGCAAAAAAAAAAAAAAAAAAAAAAAAATTAAAAATCTAAAAATTAAAAAACTTGATTTTTAATTTAATAAAATAAAATAAAGAAATATTATTGTAATATTATCTTCAAGAAACTGTTTTGTTTAAAGGTTTGTAAGATCATGGTTTAAATATGTAGCTGTTAGTAACAAATAATAAAAATAAAAAGAATATCTTTCCTACTGGCTGATTAGAAACGTTTGTTTTTTTAACATTCCCGATTTTACTTGTGCCGTCCCGATTTTTTTCCCATTAAATCCCGAAATATTCATTGGTAGAGTTGGCAACCCTACTTCCTTGTGTTGAACTAATTGAAATACTAATTTAACTGATCGACTCATTTTCTAATAACATGTTTGTCGAAAATTTAATAATTATTTTGCATTCGATCAACAAAACCTAAAATAATGAAATGAATATGAGACGTGGCCCCAACAGCTTGATATGTATTGTTGTTTTCACAGACTACCGATTGGTGATGTTGCGAATAGTATGGCAATAGCACCAATTGTGAATTATTAGAATTTCTGTAACAAAATATTACCTTTAGTAGCGAATCAGCCACATGTAAAAATTGAATTGTTAGACTACGTGCGGTGCGATTTATTGTATTCGGTAATTTACTGACACGTGTGCTTGTGTGATTAATTAAATGAACGATACGACGAGCCGTTTCCCGTGTGATCATAACAATCAGTTGCTCTAGCGTGGCTGGACGAGCTTGATTTTCCGGTTCATCTTGACTCAATTTGACCCACAGTTCTTGCGCTTTTTTCAGTGCCAGTTTTGGATCAGTGGCAATCTAAAAATAATAATTTCAATATCAATTTTTACAGAAGCATTTGTAACCAGATATGCATTTTAATGAGTATTTCACTTTTTAAATTTTCAGAGGAAAATTGCCTATTATTATCTTGTGTGTGTAGTTTAACCCTAGAATCATACGTTGGTCTACGAGAAACATTAATCATACATCGACGTCGTTTTGACGGATGGACTTTTTACGGAGAGTTTTAGAGTTTATTTGCAAAAAACATTTTTTTTACATAACAATACTACAAAAGCGGACAAAATATTTAAAAAAATTGGATTTGGAAAAATTTCTTAATGTAAATATTTATTAATTTTTTTAATCTTTTTATCAAAGCATATTTTCATTATAAAAATTAAAATAAAAAATAGATAAATAGATCAATTGTATCATAAGACATGTCTTTCAAATAATTAATTTATGAACTATTATGAGTCAGTGGACATGTGTGACTTTACAGAATGTGAAATTTCTCAGTCATAAATATTCCTATAGATATGTAGTTATTTCCCCATTAGGCACATTTGTAAATTTTCTAAAATTTGTTAGTAATTTTTCGAATAAGATCTCAAAAAATAATAAAAATTAAAATATTTTCCACAAAATAAATTGTTAATCTTTTATTAAGTCACTTGAAACGCATTCTTTACTTTTCGATTCAATATATTAAAATTTCAGTATTATGTCGTCTCTATAAGTCAAACAGCTGTAATCATCTTTCACATTATCATAATCATTGAATAAATTAATTATAACATGCATATCTTTAATAAATTTTAGAAAAATTAGGAAAACTTTTATATGTGAAGTACAAAATCTTTAAAAAAAAACATCGCGTAATCATATATCGACATTCTTTTGACGGACACTATTTCAATACAAACAAAACGACAATGACTATAAACAAAATAAATACGTCTTATGTGTTATAACAACAAATAAATTAGATAACAGAAATCTCACAGCAAGCAGGTACCGACAAGTTGTAGTATTGGAGCAGGTAGAGAAGTTCGTTCGTCGTTTTGACGTGTACGTATGATTCTAGGGTTAAAGATACATTACAATACAACTAAAATAAATAGTTGTAAGGGTATAAGTGTCAGTTATGTATAGGTTTTTAAGTTCAAGAGGAACACATATCTAAAATAGGATTAAAATTCCTATAAGTGTATATACCAGTGTTGCCGATTATTTTTTTCCAGTACCCGTTGGAGTTCGGTTAAATACGCGAATTTACCCGAATAAATAAAATAAAGCGTCAAATTCAAATTAACAAAAAAATCAATTAATTTAATAGTTTTTTATTTAAGCTTTCGTGTTACATGCATGTATAACAACTTCACCATTGGCATCAAACAACGGTATTAATTCTCTCTTATTTTCAATTGACTGATTCATTTATTGATTTATATAATTATAGAAACTTTTCATATATAATATAAATAAAATAATTTTAGTCTGTTTGATAGATTTGAGCGTTACTTTATGGTATTCCATTTTAAGAATAAAAAGATAATTTTTACTTTACTAATAACACTTTATTTAAAGTTTTAAATGTCTGTGAAAGGTCAAAAATCGCTATTCATGAATTTTTAATATTGTTTAAACAATAAATACCAATTAACCAGTTATTTAATGTACAGGGTTGCCAAACTGCTTCGGTTCAGTTGCTTGAAATTGGTGTATTTATTAAAATACTATAATTTTTCTGATGATATCTTCAATTCAAAACGATCAACAAATAATTCAATTTTTTCTTTACATTCAGAATTTATTAATCTTTCTTTCCCTAGTTTTTTACTGAATTCTGTCGAGTCATTATATTGTTAAATACAAAATAAGGGTGCGTAGTCAGAATTTTGAGATCTAATACATGGAGTAGATACAAACTTTAACCCTAATTATCTTAACTCAGAAGCGATCAACCTGTCCCAAATTACAAGGACAATCAGATATAGTATTCTTCTTTATACTATTAAAATTTGAAACTATTCTGTTGAAAAGTTGAATGTCGCGGTAACTACCTTAAGAGAGTAACCTCCTGTCACATAGAACAGGTATACATTTCAGTTCAAAATATAAAATTTTTAGTGCGGTTTGGATTTTAATATATTTAACATCTTCCTCAATACAACTGGTTTAAAATTTTTATTTTAAAATAAAAATTTTCTACTCTACATACCAATTCAGCAACATAAAACATAACATGGATAGCTTCTTTACTTTGTTGTTTCAAAGCTTTTGCTTCTGCAATTGCCTGGCGTGTTAAACGTCGTTTTAGTTTTCGTGAAAATCTGTCTACATGATGAATCGTTTTTACTGCTTTCGTTGAATTATCGTCTTGAATTTCTGTTTGTTGAACGTCGGTATCTGAAAAATAATTGAAATAGAATGTATTATGTTTATTTCAATTCCGTTATTTGGTAGAAAAATTAAGTTATGAAAGTAGAAATGAAAAAATTAGAACCTTCTGCTCCTGACTCAGCTGGTAAATATTTCTCAACATATTGATCAGCAACGTTCAAAGCATTATCCAACGAATTAGCCGCATACTCAGCATACTTGTTTGTCAATACCGAGTTTCCTAAATATTTGACAGAATCAGCCCGTTTCATCATAGGTTTAACTAATTTCGTATTCATATATTCCTTAGTGTTCCAGTACATCTGAAGGTATACAAAATTCATTATTAAAATAAAGCATTTTCTGTAACGTTTTACTAACAAAAGAAGTAAGATACGAATCCAAAAATTTAAAAATATCCGAAGTTTTGCTATTACGTAGAGGGTAACTACCTAATAATATGAAAACTTGTTAGTGCTAATAACCAATTTTAACAACCGAAATACCTCTTCAGTTTCTGATATTAAAAAATTTAAAAATTGATAGAAATTGATTATATATACTGTATATTCAATTATGAAATCCAAAATTTAAAAATTGACCTGTACTCTACAGAATATTAGTAATAAACATATAATATTATTTTTTGCATCCTTGAATTTTTAAGGGGTAAGACAATCCCATGTGGCCATAATAACCATAGTAACCATAATAATCATTATCATAATGTCTCAATAAACAACGTGTATAAATTTAATATATATTTTTGACTCGTTGTAAGCAACAATAAATAAGATATACGTAAAAAGAGTAAGGCATATGATTCTACTTCAATTTTTTTGTTGTTTGCAATGAGTCAAAAGTGTATTTGGCTTGTTAGTGGCGTCAACCAATTAAAAATTTGACCTACTAATGGCCACACTGTTATTAAGTATATTATAAAGTTAATGTATTAATTTGCAAACAGATTTTTAAATGGCAAAGCACTGGCACCTTTATATTTATTGCTAGAATTTTATGTCGTACATGCGCAAACAAAATTTCGCCAATTTTTAAATTTTTAATTTCTAGTTTGAACTTTAACATAAAAAAGTAATACGATTTTTAATGCTATTTGATAAAATTTTTAATGCAATATATTGACTTTACTCTCCAAAAATACGTGGGAGCAAAAACGAATATTATATTCATTACTAGATCTCTATATTATGTGAAATATATAAACAATCCGAAACAATTTTCACCCCTTAAAATCGTTTTTCAGTACCAGTTAAAATCTTTTGTGTTATTAGGTAATCACTCTCTACATACTAGCAAGATTTCAGATTTTTTAATTTTTCGATTCAGAGACTTCCTTATAAGTAGCATTATTTACCATTTGTGGTGGCAAATATAATGAAGGCACTCGTTGATCCAAAATATCAAGTGATTTGCATAAAACTTTATCTAGAACCACAAATGGCCCTTTTCCCAAAATTGAAACCGCAAATGGCAATGCATTTTCGACGGCCAAGTTAAATGACATTTCAGCCGTTTCACATCCCCAAGTTGTTAGTGAATTGACCCTTTTAATTCTTGCATACACATCACCGGCATAGTTCCAGCTTGTTTCAATTAACGGTATACTCCCGATTCGGGACAATGATTCCAAATGTGGTAAGTCTGAATTGTATCTACGAACTGTTCCATGCCTCACTGAAACAAATTGAAATTGAAAAATAAATAAATACATAATTTTAATTATTATTTCAACAATTTTAGAATTATTTTTTGTTAATAAATTATTAATGTTTTTAGAATGTCAAATGTTAACGTAATTGATGAAATATTTTCAAGAATTAAAAAAAAAAAATAGATCATTCAATATAAATAAAAAATTATGAATAATTTCGAGATTATTCTAAAAAAAATTAAGAGTGAAAGTAGATAAAAATTTATTATTTACGTAACACTGATATTTAATTTACTTAAGATATATTCAATTTAATATAGAATAGTTTCCAGCAGTGAAAAGTCTTAAATTTTGAAAACTTTTTAATGTATTTTTTTTTTTTGTAATCTATTTTTTTTTAATATAAAAAAATTAAATTTTATTTAAAAAAAAAAACCTACTTAATAAGTTGTTTAACATATTATTTTAAACAACTTATTTATGTCATTATATTTTCTTTTACTTATTATGAAAAATTAGAAGTTAGAAGTTCGTTAGCAAAAAAAGAATAGAACAGAAATTTTTATTTATCATTAAAACGCAAATAAGAAAAAAAACCGAATTACCAAACGGAACATTTTAGACACTTATTTCAAAAGTGCAAAAATTTATTGCGATTATTTTTTTTACCTTTGTCACTATCATTTTGATTAGCGTTATCAATAACTTCAGCCACCATTTTCTTTTTAAATTCCGTTAATTCTTTTTCTAATTCAAGTTAACAATACAATGCACTTAACTGAGTATAAGCTATTATTAAAATAAAACAATCTTACTTTATATAAAAATATGTCTAAATATTATTTTTATCTGAGTCAATCACAAAAACCGAGGTGAAAGGGCAAATAATATGAATATTATTTATTAAATAAAAATATTATAAAAATTAAAAATAACCACCGACAAACATTAATTAAATGTACAGAGTGTTTATAAATTCCCTGCATATTTGGTATATTGTTTTTATATACATACATATACTTATAGCTGTATATATACATATATAATACATATATATGTATTTTTCAAATTACTGATATAAGTGGATTACTGAAAAAAAAAGATTAATTTTGTAATGTTATATTTATCACATTCTGATATTTTAATTGCGTATAAAACATATTTGTATTTTTACATGCGAAAGGAGGGATATCGATAAAGTCTTATTTCCGCCCCAAAATGACGAAAAAAAAATGTCTACGAATTCATATTTTCTTTATATACTAGACGTACACCCGATGGAATTTCCCATCGGCAACATCTTTTGATTAGGTATTCACTACTCACTTTCAATGTTTTTCAAAAGCCTAAATACCAATTTTCACGTTTCTAATTTCAAAAATGACGAACTTCCCATACGAACTTTCATAAATTTCCAGAAACGTTTATACAACTGACTTTTATTTGTAAATAGAAGCCTAAACTACAATTTTCATATCTCCTGTGCTACATTTCGTGCTTCTAAAGCCAACAGTTTAAGCTGTGCGTTATCTGTCAGTCAGTGTTAAAAATTTATTCAATAATATTTATTTTAATAGCCATAGTAACATATTTTTATATACCACTAACTTCAAAAATAACGAATTTACATACAAATTTTCATCTCCTAATAAACCCACTTAGGGGACAAATTTTCAAAAATCCTTTCTTAGTGCTCATTTACGTTACATAAGGAACTCCTATGCAAAATTTCATTCTTCTAAACCCAACGGTTTAGGCTGTGCGTTGTCTGTCAGTCAGTCAGTGTTACAAATTTATTAAGTAGATCTTGTAAGTAGGCTATATGCCTGACAAGAAAATATGTATACAAAAGAGCACATTTTGAGCAAAAACATTTCAATTTTTTTAAATAGAACACATGGAGCCATGGAGGAAGCAATTTCTTTTTTATGTTATTTTAATGTTCTCATGTTATTGTAAAATTTATTTAAAAATTACGTTGCTTCCACTTTGCGCTCATAGGTAAACACAAATAAAATGATTTTACAATTAAAAAATTGATCATCATATAAATGCATAAAATAAATTTATTGAAGTGCCACCACGGCACAAACTTCTTGGAACATATCAGTTCATCGTTTTGACGGCGTATAGAAGTGTAGATGACCAAGGTCTTTCTAAAATATTTTCACATAAAGAATCGAGTGATATTTTGAGAATAAAAATTCAGTCTAGGCACACAGCTTCCAAAATATACTCCCTTTAGATAGAGTACAATCCCACCACTGTAATAACCTGGTACTGTCAGTGAAAAGTAGGAGCAAGACTTGTTGATTGTTGCGCTCATATTGCCTCCGTAATCTGGTACTTAAGTTACAACCGATTTCAGGATCATACTACTCGAAGAATCGTGTGCGACTTCAAAAAATTTTAAATGGATGTAGATGTTGAAGGATATTGCAGTAACGAGAATGAAGACTAGATAAGGAGTATAAAGTTTAAAAATGTTGAAACTTTTAAAATTATCCAAATAAAGTTGATTAATTTCATAATTTTGCCTTTTCATAAAATCTTCCTCTAATAATGAGATCAAATGAAAAATAAATGATAAATGAGAATATTTCGGCATAATATTTATTCCATCTTGCTATTTACTTTCTTGTAAACCTAATGCACATACAAGAAATCATGGAGGGGATGGGGCGAAAATTAGGCCTTATCGATACCCCTCCTTTTTATTTACTACTGAACGTATATATGGTATATATATTCTTTAATCTATGCATATGGAGATACCAGTCTTATCTTAATATATCTATGTGACTAATATGTTGATAAGATGTTGAATTATTCCCTTGGTGAAAATGTTAAGGGACTTTAAGACTTTATTAATGTTAACTATATCTACACTAAAACAAAGAAATGATTTAAAGGGTGTCAAAAAATGTTTCTTCACTTTAAGTAAAAAAATTTTTTGATCTATTAAAAAATGTCATTTTTTGAGTAAAAATCTTTTTTTCAATGATTTTCTCAGTGTAGAGCTATGAAACGAATTATTTTATGTTTAAACTAATTCACTGAACACATGTTTTGTCCCATATATTATTTACATATATTCCTATGTATATTTATGAGTATAATAAAAATTTTCAATTATAATTTTCCTATCACGTAAGGTTTCTTTTATAAGAGCTACTCATTTTGGACAAGAATGACAATTTTGGATAGGAATGGACAAGGTTTTTTCTATTTAAAAGGAAAATTTCCCAAACTTAGTGATAACAAAATCAAAGAAGGCAACTTTGTAGGCCCACAGAATTGAAAAAATATGACAATTTCAAAAGCAAACGTAATGATTTAGAAAAAAAAGACTACATCTGTTTAAAAAATGTGGTTAAATATTTATTAGGATGACATAAAACCAACAACTACAAGAAATATGTGGACAATCTACTGAAAGCATACAGTGATTTGGGTTGCAACATGTCACTCAAAATCCATTTCCTTCGTTTCCACAGAATCTAGGGAATATAAATGGTGAACACGGAAAACAGTTCCATCCAGATATTTCAGGTATATGGAAAAAAGGTACCAGGGAAAATGGAATGTAAGGATGCTGACTAGCTACTGCTGCACCCTTAAAAGAGATGTACCAGAAGCAAAATATTCAAGAAATTTTTTTACAACTACCTTCTAATCTCACAAGAAAACCTTGCATGATGGTAAAATGATTTCATTTCTTGATTCAGCTTATAAAATACTGTAAAGATCAGGCATTAAACCCTTTGGGGCAAAAAAAATAATTTCCTTTTTGTTGCCCAGTGTTATCACACCAATTTTTGAAATAATTCTCGAGTAAAGTTATAAGTTCCTTGGTGATTTGGGGTGGAGGTTCCTTTTAAGAAATTTCAGATTATTATTACAAGTAAAACAATTACTAATATACTATTAAGGGTAAAAAAAACTGGCGTAATTCTCTTAGTTTTAGTCCTAGGTAAAATATTTTGATTATTTTAGTCCAAAATTGGCTTCATAATTGGGTTCTTTCAAAAAATTTCACATTATTATCCTCACTAGTAAATATCACTCAAGCGCTCCGATGATAGCTGCCGCTAACGTGTTCGCGTGGGATTTGCAAGCCGAAATGATGTTAAGATTTTGCACAAAGGAGCTATACATACTCCCCAAACTCCCCAAGTGTACGATATAGCCCGGGTGTCGCAGTTCATGTAAAAGATCTTGATACTTAATCCTTTTTTGCTTCTCCCTTTCGACTATGGTCGTTTCCGCCGGGGCAGCAAATTCGATAACATACATAGTTCGAAATGTTAAATCTTGGAGCACCGCATCAGGCTTATTTGCGTTCAATTGCTTGGTGGATGCAACCGGCATGTTGCAAAAGATCTTGGCAACAAAGGGTTCTATTTGATGACGACAATAAAAGTAGAGCTACGCAACCCGGCATTATGGCGATGGATATAGGTGGACTTAGCGTAATGAGAGCAACCTGAAATTAGGTGCATCAGGGTTTCCGGGTATACTTTGCATGCCCGATACGAGCTACAACTGTATAAGCTGTACAATTCGGATGCGGTTATTCCTAATTATAGGTGTACCTTTATAAATTTTAAATTAAAATAAAATAGTAGGTTAGTGTATCAACATTAGTCCAAATATGACTAATTTTCTTTTTTCCACTTGATATCGTAATTATATTGAACAAACAAACAAATTTTTCCATAAGAAATATAGAGAATGTTTCTAATTTTATTAACATGTTGTACAATGTATATTGATGGAACTGTATAATGGGTCTATGTTAGTGATGTCGAAACAAGGAGCTGTTAGTCGATTAATCGACTAAAGTTACTTTTCAGACAAAATTAGTCATTAGTCGAAAATATCGAGTATGGAGTAGTCGACTAATCGACTAAATTTTTAGTCGAATTCATGAATAGGGTAACCTACGTGACTCTTCCAAAAACCATGTTTGGTTTGGAATTTAATTAATGACATCAACGTTTTTTTTTTTTTTAAAGAAAAATCATAATGTTTATATCACAATTTGTTAATCGTATAAAACTGGAAAATCATACAAATAAATAATTTTTTTCGATTTCGAAGTTATTAAATTAGTTGTTGTTAGTCAATTAAAAAAAAATTAATCATTTTAGTCATTTAATCGATAGTAAAATAGTCGACTAAAAAATGACTAAATGTAAACAAAATTAGTCGACTAAATCGACTAATCGATTAATTATTCGACATCACTAGCTTATGTCTCTATATTCGGATTGAATGTAATTTAAGATCACCAGAGGTTAAACTTTTACTAAAAATTTTCTTGTTATACCAGTCAAAATAAATTTTCACAAGACGTACCTATATCCAGTTACTTACCATTGCAGTTCATTTAACGCCTTTAGGACTAATGACGAACTGAGCTCGTCATACAAATTTTTAGAAAAAATTCAACTGACGAGTGTGCATTGCCTTATATCGGTAACTGGAGGCTGTATAGTAAAGAGCGGTCATATTGTAAATAAATTAAGCAAAATGTACCAAACTTGCAATTATACTTATAGAGATATTAAATTTTTTATCTAAAAAATTGGAATATATGGCGGTACTAAAGGAGTTAATAGATTTCATTGAATATTTCTAGAGCCTAATCTCTAGCTAGCATCATCTATTATCTTTTTCAAATATATAGAACATTTATTTTATGTGTATTTAAAAATCAGCTGTACTTACGCTATTAAAACATTACTGCAAGAGCAGAAATTGACCAGTTCATTTGATCCGGGTCCTTCCAAAATTTTTTATTATTTAATCATTCAACTAAATATACAATCTATACTTGAGTTGTATGTATGAATAATCCGAATTGTTTATTATATAAATATTATTATTTATTTACATATATAATATAAATATTTAAAATGTGGCAATGGTTCATAGATTATTTGTGCGATACAGAATTTCTTCTAAATTATCATATCCAGACAAATTTAAATTACATATTTATCAGACATTTAGTTTTTACATTTTTGTTATTAGTTATCTCAATTCTGTATGCATGTGTTAGTATAGATACTCAAATGTAATGCGTGTTCGAACATCCTAATTTGAATATGAATTTTGTACTTTGAACTAGGGAATTTCATTTTTCTAATATAATAGGAGGCATTATAAAAATATTACATGGGGAAATCTTAACTAATCAAATATTTGTTGTGCTACTTTTACTAATAATGGAATTTTTATATACATAAATGAGTATGACATTATTGTCACGTCACGTTATTGTTACTCTACAGAAATAGACAGATATCGCAAAACTTATAGCCCAGCACAACTACACAACACTTGTAAATTATAAAAATATAAGAGTCATTAAAATCTAAAACAATGAGTTTTTGGATGCTTCCCTTTATGAGAGAATTACCGTTAAACAATATAAATAATTTCGTCCCCACTCCAAAAGGTTTCTGATTTTAAATAATATTTAAAAAAAAATTAAAACCAGAATTATCAAAATCGGTGCTGTTTTTGAGGACTTCCAAGGAAAAGGCTTCATTGACGCAACTAAGTATATTGTTATATCAACGAAACAGCCTTTTTTTCTAGTTACCCGTGCGCAAAGTGTAACTTTTAATAGTATGAGTCGAAAAAAATTATTATTGGGCTACCACAAGTGTGTATTGGGCTACCACAAATTTGTGTTTTTATCCTAAACTTCAAATTTTCATGTCAAATAGTTTCAGAGAAAATCTCCTGTCACAGACGGATCGACACCGAAGTGTGTTCCGTTTTGTTTGCCAATTTTGATAGGGATCATTAAAAAAAGGTATACCTAGTAAATTTCGTGAAATATTTAAAAGACAACGGTAAGATTCTTTCTATTAAAACATAAGGAGTACGAAACGCTCCTAATAGATAAACAACTCAGTTTCCCTAATATTAATAAAACTACCTTTATACCGTTTCTACTCGTTTCCCCTTATATATAGTGATAGTGATAAGAAAGTTAGAGCAGAATTAATTTTTAAACAATATTGGTTATTAAGGGAGGAGTTCACGCCAGAGACGGCTAATAAACTAATTTTTTTCAAATTTCATTTTTTGTTTTTATTTTGTTCTGTGGTTCTTTACAAACACGGTGATATATAAAACATGGCCAAAATTTTTTTTTTTCAAATAGAAAAATATTTATTTGTGAGCCGCTGCACGGCCAAGTTGTTGCTCCTTTACAGACAACGCTCGCCCCCCCCCTCGCGATTTGATCAGTAATATTTAGTTTTGGTGTGTAAATGAGTTATAGTATACACTGAGATAATATTCTTTTATTTTTATGCCTTTGTAGACGTTTTAATAAACAGTGAGTAAACCGCTTCTTTTGTTATTATTTTTGTTTTTTACCGTTTCCCGAAAGTTGTGTTTTTTTCCGACAAGGAAAATCATATCTCAAGTTCTAGAAAAGATAGAGACTTAATTTTTTTTTAAATTTTGTTCGTAAACATATTGCGCATAAAGTGGAGTATGCTTTTTCCATTTGAACAATTGTAACTATTTTTAGACATTTTTTTTTTAAATAAAAAATTGGGTTTTATAATTTTTAAAAGTTTAGGATTACAATTTTATAGTTAATTTTTGAAATTACCTGAAACCCATACTCAGCTTTATGGACAGGTCCTTTACGAATAAAATAATGAAAAAATATTTAAAAAATATTCATTACTTTTTGAGATATGGCGTTCCTTGTAAAGGATTAAAAACTTGTGGAAAAGGGCCCCCCACAGGGAAGAGTACTGAATGTTTCAAAAACAGAATTTTCTATTTGAAACCCTCCCTAATTTGAAAAAAAAATTCAACAAGGAAAATAATCATAAATAAAAAAGTTGCTTTTTTATATGAACTCCCCCCTTAAAATAGTAGGAATATAAAATGTATTAAACTACTAGCTTTCGCCCACAATGTCGTTCGCGTGGATTGCAGTAACAATTAAACTGATTACTTCCGAAGCGTAAAATCAATTGCCATGTCCACTGAAAATTTTTGAATGATGAAAATCGCCATTCAAATTTGTTTCTCTTTTGTATATCTCGTACCTACAGAAAGGTCATGCTCTGTTTCCGATCCTACCCAAGCGATTTTATGCGAAAGATACAATAAGTGAGCCAAACTAAATGCTTTTAGCTTACGGAAGTTTTACTAAAATCGATTTAAGCACACAGATTTAATCAAGCACACAGATAAGGGACAGATAAACAAAAAAAGATAAGTAATAAAGTTAAAAAATAAATAAATAAAAGTTGTATTGGTCTTATTGTTAGAGTACACTAAACAGTCATCTTAGTCAGTTTTTCTAAAATATACTTAATGTATATAGGTACAGACATTCATACGTTACAGTTTTATAACAGTATAGGTAAATATAGAAAAGAAAAATTACATATTCTTCAAAAAGCAACGCATTTAAAATGAAAACATTACAAATTATTCTTTCCACCAGCAGTAACCAGAATAAATTTATAAACCTATTCAACTTTTGTTTAAAAAGTTCAATAAAAAAAAGTTTAAATAATATTAATAAATAGTATATTGTGCAATAAGTACGAAAAGTTGTCGATTACCCACGAGCGCGAAGTTGAGAACACGATCGCAGTGAGTGCACTCATTCGCTCAAGTGAACAATCGACAATCCTGTAGGAATTGCACAGTTGCACATACCTTTTATTATTATTATTATTATTTTTTGTTCCTTTTTAAAATAATATTTTTGAGTGTTTGTCTTTTTTTTTAAATTAAATGTTGTTTAAATTACTTACATACTTTTTCAGTGATTTCTATAGAAATAGTTATCAAATATTTATTAATAAAAAATCAAGAGAGATGGCTTTGTGTGTTTTGATTAAATTTTGCGTGTTATTGTCAAAGATACGCTTAAGTCACGTGTGAACAGTAGAGTGGGCAAATGGCTATTTTTCGCAGTAGAAAAAATAATTAAGTAAATAAATAGAAAAGCATGTACAAATTATTTAATGTAATTTTCGAATTTCTATTTTAAATTCAGTATAATTTTACCTTGTGAACTGATAAAAGATGTAAAGTTTTATTAATTTTACATTCCCTAAATCGCTAAATTCTCTACTTATTTAAAAATACGACTGAAATTAATTCTGAAACAAATTATATTATATCATTTAAGAAAGTGGGATCTTCTTATCATTTCTACATGAAGCCTACTTAAACCATTTTGTGCATATAATACTTTAAATTAAATATAGAATCTCTCTTGCTATCTGTTAACAACTAAATTTTTAATATAATTATGTATAAAAAGAAATACTCACTTGTATGCGAGTGATGAGGAACGGTTGTAGAATTAATAACAGCTACTAAAAAGTCCTCCAGGGTGATTTTGTTACTTTTATTTCGTTGTTCTTTTCTAAATTCCAATTTTTATAGGAATTTAGAACTATATCTGTACCTAATCACCAAATTTCAACTGAACCGAACACTACAATTTTAAGGACACAGTCAAACGTATATGTTTATTTCGTAGTTTAAATCAATTTAAATAAACCAAATTTGTATCTTAAAATGTTTCAAACATGATCCGGGTACCATATAATAGACTTATTAAATGAATTTGTCAGTATAAATCAGTAGTTTGTATGATTGTTCTGTATTAAATAAAGAACAAGTATATAGTATTGAACAGTAGACACTATACCTATTACACTTTGGTAAAAACTTCCGAAAGTTAACTTATTAAATAAAGAAGTAAATTAATATTAATAATACATATATTTAATATTTGTTATTCCTTTTGAATACATATTGCATTTGTTAATGTTTTTAAATAGTATTTCAAATGAACTGCTGGGCATAATACGACCTTTGGCCCTGACCCTGGCACTGATAACAAGTGACTCTTTAATTTTATGACAGATTTAACTAATAACCGTCTATCATTAATCCGTTTACAAAATATAGTAAATTTAGACAAAAGTCCATTACATTTTTATTCAATTTTGCTTTCTCTCTCTCTCTCTCTCTCTCTATATATATATATATATATATATATATATATATATATATATATATATATATATATATATATATATATATATATATATATATATATATATATATATAGGGTGGGCCATTGTAATCTAGGCATTTAAATATCTCGCCAGAGGTGCCACCTATCAAAAAATGACCCTCATAAAAGTTGTTAGGTACGAAGAGGGACATTAAATGATGACCTTAAATTTGACCGTGACCTTCATCCTCAAGGTCATTTTGAGGTCAAGTCGTATTTTTCAAATGGAATGACCTATTTTTTATTTCGGATTCTGAAAGAGCGTAAAATTTCACATCGAAAATGCTACAAACGAATTTTTTTATTATTCACCTCTGGCGAGATATTTAGATGCATAGATTAAAATGGCCCACCCTATATATATATATATATATATATATATATATATATATATATATATATATATATATATATATATATATATTGGAAAAGGTTCTTTTCTTGGAGGTAATAGAAATGTAAACAACCAGAACACTATCGGTTGAAGTAGCCTCAAATACATAAGCATATTTTTACCGCCTAATTGATAAATTAAAGAAAAATTCAAAAATTAAACTTGGGTAAAAAAAATATTTTTGCTCATTTATGTTGTTAATTAATGCATTAGACCAGTTTTATCGAAAAATTAATACATAGTCTCATTTAAAAATTTATAAGTTTGTATCATAGCTCGAAAATCATAAGAGCTATAAAGCTCCTGACTATAGCAATCGGTTGCCCCCGTCGATATCTACAACTCTTATTTGAACAATGTTTCGATTAAATCAACGGTTTGGCTGTAATAAAAATGGCAACTCTCAAAAAACTCACACGGTATATATATATATATATATATATATATATATATATATATATATATATATATATATATATATATATATATATATTAGAACCGTATTATGACTAAAATTTATATATGTATATATATATATATATATATATATATATATATATATATATATATATATATATATATATATATATATATATATATATTAGAACCCTGTTATGTCTAAAATTTCAAAGTAGTCGGCAAATATTTTTCTTCTCCTTTCTTCTTGATAGTATTTCCAATTTTTTTCAAAATTCTGTAACATGTGATAATTATCACGCTATTTTGAATGTTACTTTAAAAGTCTAAAGGTTTCCATTAAAATTTGATTTTATTTAACAAATAAAAATAAATATTTATTATCTTTAAGAAATTTAGAAATAATTTCGTATTTTTCAGTACATCAGATTCTAATATTTAAGGATAATCTTTATTTATGTTAAAGGTTTTTTCAAATAAAAATACTTTATTTAATATAGGAAGAATAACTAGTAACTCATTTTGATGCTGAATTGAGAAAAAGACCACTTCTGATCTTTCCCGACCCCAAGGTTGTGCCGTCCCCTTTTAGGTACTGATAAATATCTGTGATTCAATTCGATGTGAACCTTCTTAGTATCTTAAATATGGTAGGTAATTTGTAATACCTAGTTACTTTTATATGTGTACTATGTAAAATAAAATACCCCTGTCGCAGCAACCTGCATAACATAGCGAATTTCCGTTTATAAAAATTCGTTTTTCTGTGATTTTTCATCCTTTTAAGTCATTTTTCCTCCTCTTTCTAATGGTATAACTAAAATTTTTTTAACTTGAGAAAATTTTGGTAAAAAACTAATTTTTTTCACGAAAAATGACCAAAAAAAACCATGTTCCAGGCATCCGCCATGGCTGGCTAACGAACTTGTACAACGGTCTAAATATAAATATAATATATATAAATTTTAGTGAATATTATTTTCGATTTCTTGGGGGCCTCAAAACAAATTTCTATTATAGTCCCGAGAGATTTCTTTCGAAGCTCTAAAAAATAGGACTTTCTTCGGACCCTAAAAAAGGCATATAACATACAAACATATACATATGTATGTATATGACTATATACAAGCTAATATACAACACACATAAACTCCTTTACGTAGTATATATAAATACCTACGTTCATATGTGTATATGTATATACCTCTGTCGCAGCATCCTGCATAACATAGCGAATTGCCGTTTATAAAAATTAATTTTTCTCGGAAACTAGTTGACATAGAATAATAGTTTAAAGACCTTTTTTATGTAATTTTTTCTCCCCTTTTAAATGGAGTAGAAAAATTTCACAAAAAATTTTTAATAAGTGGAAATATTGGCAAAAAGCTCATTTTTTTCAAGAACACAACTATGTTCCTGGCATCGGACGTGTCTGGCTAACGAACTTGTCCAACGGTTTGGGACTTCCAACATTTTCACTAAATTTCGTAAACCTAGGACATTTCGTTCAAGAGTTATCGTGCGGACACACACACACACACACATATATATATATATATATATATATATATATATATATATATAGTCCCGGGTTCAAGTCGCGTCATGACAGTGGCTTTAATAGCTGAATTCCATTCTGGAAATTCGCTAATAAATAATGCTGACGTTATTTAGTAGAAGTGGAAGAGAATGTAACGGCGACTAATGTTTACACAATTTCGTTTCAAGCCAGATTTTGAAGATTTTGAATCGCTCAACCGGAATAAAGTTTGATTCATTTTGTTCTTGCAGATTTTTCCTTAATTTGTTGTTATTAGATCTCTAGGATTTTCACCATTTCTACATGATCTGTGGATTTCGCCAAAATCTCGAAGTTCTTTTCAAACAATTTTTATTTACATCCATAGCCAACATTTCTTTCGTTTAATTTTTTTCGTTTTTTCGTTTTTCTTTCATTACACTCATTCGTTTAATGAAATAGTTGAAAACTTCAGTTTTAGGTAAATGTTTAATGTTCATATCTACATATAGAACATGGTAAACTAAATTTGTAACAAATTACTACACTCATAACATAATTGTTATAGCACCAGTGGAAGCGCTGGGAACGTTATAAAGGCGTTCAACATCTTTTTATTCAATTATATTATAGCAAAATATATAAAATACAACAACCAGTGAGAGCGCTGTGTATAACATTGTTAACATTATTCACAGCGCTCCTATAACTTAAAATATTTTACGAGATTTTTTCTAAAATTGTTATTTTATAAAATTTTTGTCAGTATAATCGAAGAACACCTAGTTTACACCTAATTCTCCATACTTTAAATTACCAAAAACACCAACACTTTAAATTACCATTTTCACCTGTGGGACAGCGAGGTTTTACCTAAATTTAGCCGTCCCTTCCGTTTTTCATATTTTCTCGAAAACGGTAAGAACACCTAATTTTTTATTAACACAGCTAAATAACACCTAAAATACACCTATTTTTACGTAGTAGTTTTTTGTGATTTTTTAGATTTTTATTTTGGAGACAGCTAGCTTTATGGAAGTTCAGGTCACTTAAAGTAAAATATTCAGTTGCAATTTTCCCGACGAAGAGGTAAAATTCAAAAGTCGAATCGCAATTTTATAATTTATTTTTATATACCTAATAGAATTATAATTGATATAATAGAATTTTGTGAAAGGCAATCAAGGACTGCAAACATTTCAAATAATCATTAATTAAAAATTACAAAATTAATGTCCTGTGTTCAAATTAGTCACAATCTAAACAAAAAATAAAAATATTTACAGATAATTTTTAATTGAAATAATCGATTTTAACGTATTATTAATATCAATTTTATTAATATTTCACCAATTTTATCTATTATAATTACTCAGGTAGATAACACCACAATTATCAATCATTCGTACAATTGATAAATATGTTTTGTCATAATTTTTCAGCTAATATTTGATTAACTATTTTCATGGCGTAGTCATTATTCTATCCAAACTAAATACTGTGCAGCTAATTACTAAGTGATTACAATTAAATGTTAAAAGTGAAACTAGTTTTTTGTAATGTGCAACACAATCTAATGGTTGGAAAATGGTTACTCATATATTCAAGGTGGTAAGAAAATTTTTATAACTTTTTGGAATTAAAGTTTTGTATTCTAGAATAATGTAGAATTCTAAGAAGAGATGCGAATATTTCTGTCTGTAGATGTTTAACATATTAACTAATTAACGTTTTCTAATTAACACTAATTAATATTATAATATTTATTCTTTAACATTATTTCCTATACTATAAATTTAAATTTTCATTTTTCATTTTACTTCCTTTTAGGGAAAACTTGGCAGTATTCTCACATTTTTAATTATACTGTTAAATGCTCCAAGTAACTCCAATGCAGCTGACAACAAACCAGGTAATCATTTAAATATTTATTATGAAAAATTTTAAAATAGCAGAATAATTAACACCTTGACTTTCATTGGCGTCATAAGATGTCAAGTGAAACCTTACTAAATCACACACTACGTCGTAGGATGTCAGTAATTCCATATAAAATATATTAGCTGTCAGAGGGGTGTATCAGTTGGGCGTTTTGTCATTATAGATTATGATCATCAAATTGTATTAATATAAATAGAATAATATAATCTTGTAATTGTAAGACATACATGAGGGGTATAAAAGCAAAATTTGGAATTTTCACTATTAAGCGAAAATGAATATAAAAAATGCTTAAAACAAACTTAGCAGTCTCAGTATTCGTGTAATTAGATGCCTAAAAAAGTGCAGTCTCCATTTTCACAGATTTACTTAACCCTTTTCCTACTAGTGGTACTTAGAAGTTCAGTTTTTTTTTCTGTATGGAAAATATCAGTAATATGTACTGTTTACAATTTCCTTAAAATCGTATACTTTTGGCATTTAAATATATTGTTTTATCTATATCTTAAGCTAAATCGGAGAAAAACTTAATTTATGGGAAAAAAATAATTTTGAACTCCAAAATACCACTAGAGTAAATAAATGCCATAGTTTTTCCGAATTCAGTTTATGTATATCAATGTTTAACTTTTAATGTTTAATTTTTAATATCTAAATTATAAAAATTAAATAATAGAAAAAACATTTTACTTAGCTAAGTAAAATTTTACTCATTTTCCAACAAAGTTGTTCTGTTATTTACAAATATGGAAAAGCATAAAGTAATTTCAAATCAGTGAATGTTATATAAATTAATTCAATATAAATCAAAAGAAAAAAATTATTTTTCATCATAACGTAGAAAACAGTTTTTTTTCTTTTTTACAACAGAAGTATACTCCACATACTACACATTTAGAAAATTTAATCATATTGGTTAGATTCCTAATACATGGCAAATTTCGCACCTTCCTCTTAAATTATCAAATATCACCCAATGGACGCCTCTATTATCTAATCTTACATCCTGTGCTACTGAATAAACATATTTTTTAGTGGGATAAAGATTTTCTAAAGTAACTCATTGTTGTTTATCTCTAAAACACAATTCCGGTTTCACATTGTTAAAAGCAATAAAAATTGGTGTATAAAACACTTAGTGCATGATACTTACCGGTCCACTTCGTATTTTTGTTAAAATTTTAAAAATTAAGTTGCCAACCTTATTACTGCTGATATACTTAATAATAAAAGATCATATTTTAACAAAATAACACAAAAAAACGGCAACAATATCGTCAAATTATCAAATAATAAGAACTGAACAAACGTTAGTACGGTAACTGTAACACATGTACTCTTATTATAGTACATACGGTACATACACTACTGTCAAAAATACTATAAATAATATTAAAAAATAAATAAAATAAAAAAATAATTCTGTGTCTAAAAGATTTTTGAATGAAATCAAATACATCGTTAATGTGTTACTGGTACCTATAAGTCCGTAAATTTGCGGACACATAATATTCGCGGAAATTTGCGGACAGTAAGGGTGTTTACTACCTGAGACTGACCAGACAAGATTACAGGCATATTTGAGCTGCGGAAATTATCGTTTTTTCTTTTTTTTTACTTTTAAAATTTGCTAAAATAGGGTAAACACCCATTTACAGAATGAATTTAATTGCATCAGCTTGGAGAACCCAACACATTCCGTTTTTAGCGAATTTCCAAAATTGGAAATTCAGCTATTACAGCCGGGACTAAAATAGAAATATATATATATATATATATATATATATATATATATATATATATATATATATATATATATATATATATATATATATATATATATATATATATACCGCCACGATAACTTTCGAACGAAACGTTTAATGCTTATCGTATGCGAACTGGAATCCGGATTGACTCGGCTAAGTTCGTTAGCCAGGCACGTCGGATGCCCAGAACTAGGTTTTTCAGGCATTTTTTGTCAACAAAATGAGTTTTTGCCAGAATTAAGCAATTTTTCAAATTTTTAAGGAAAAAAGGAATATGCGTAAGTAATGTATTGGATCATTGCTCTAAGTAAATTACTTTTTGAGAAAAATTAGGAAATATGTTGGAAGAAATCATTTTCCGTTACACTCACACTCACAGTCAAATTACTTCTGTCTCCTGTTTTGCGATGCTACATTCGAAAAAAAGGCTTTATAAGTGGCTTGTCATGATATCTTTAATCCAAGGTAGCGATTTAGCTATATTATTATTTCTCTCAGTTGAATAAGTTTTTATATATATTTGTTCCATTTTTTTTTTTTGAGAAAAATTATCAAGAAAATTTGTTTTATGTCAAAGACGTTTGATTCTCATTTTGAGCATGTGCATGCATTACGCAAAACTATTGTTCTATGCAAATGCTTACTATACTTATATACTTTTCATTTATTTTATGCGCAAACGACGTCGCGGGTCGAGCTAGTATTTAATAGAAGAATTCCTTACACGCAATAGTACTGATAAATATGTCACAAACGGGAAATCAAAAATTTTGTTGAATTTCCTCTTGAATAATAATGAAGCGGAATATATTTTTCACGTAATATCAGAATTCTTTTGATTTAATTAATATTTTTATTCGCTAAAAATTAGATAAAAATAACATTACAACAAATTTTGTTTCAAAAAATAAAAATTTTATCCATTTTATATTCGAAACAAATCAATCTTTTATTCTTTTCTAAAGACAAACTGCAAATTTAAAATTTACGTAAATGCAATAATGAAAGGAATAAAGCCAAGAAAACGGAAATTATTTAAATTCATAAGTGATGAAGCATAGTTAAATTTAAGTGAAAAGGACCATACTAATGGATTGTTTGTGTTACCTGTATCCATTTTGGATTTGGTGTTATATAACAGGTACAAAAATCAGTCAAACATAATAGTAGATAACCGATATATAAAACTCATTGGGAATTTAATGAGTGCTATATAAGCAAGCTTTTTTTTTTTAATTTTTATTGTTTTGCGGTGTGGTAACAAGTAATTAGTTTGTTTCGCTTTTTGAAATTACACTGAATGCATCGGTCAAAAAAACCAATCTATAATTTCCCTTGAGACATACCCATAACTTTTCGATTGACAATTATGACTTTTATTAAGATGTAATACTTTTTTTCTTGGATGAAAAGTTCTCTGAAGAATGAATAATGAATTCAGATTTGAATTGTATGTTATATTTGGAGTATTAAGGGGAAAATTACCTTTAGGCAAGGGAAATATAATTTTGGAAACTTTTTTAAGTTCCTAAATAATTGGTGCTTTAGCTACTCTATACCATTATTTTTTAGAGTTATTTTTGAGCTACGATGCATCGTTTACGAGATATATTACGAAAACTAACGAAATGTAATTTTTTTAAATATTCTATTGTTGACCATATCAGTGGAACCCATAGAACTTAAAATAGTATATTATTCAACGAGCTAGTAATAATAGCTATTACTCACGAAGATTAAATTGCGACACGAGCCGAGCTTCCGTGATGTCGTAATGCATCTGAGTGAGTAATAGCCATTGCAAACGAGTAGAACACAATATTTTTTCTACAACTTTTTTCCTTTTTGATTTAAATAAAATTGAATAAAGGGCATAGCCGGGTAAGATAGGGAAAACGACCCTTGACGCAAAATTGATTGTTTTTATAGGAAATAATACTTCTTAGCCCCAGATACATTCCTGCCAAATTTCAACCCTCCGAGGCTAATAGTTTATAAATACACAAATAGACAAAAATTTTAAAAAAAAATTTTTTTACGAAATTACTGAGCCGATTTATTTGAGTTTAATATATATTGTGTACCCACCTTAGACGAAGTAATAAAAAAAAAATTAACCTTATATCCCTTTATTATACTGATTTTTTTAAATTTTTAAATTTAAGAAAATTTTTTTTGCCACTTACGCGTTAGCGACACCCACCATTTTTTGTTCAATAATTTGTCTCTTAGTACTCTATAACATATATTTTTATGGAAAATTTTAGGTGGTAGAACATAGTAATATTTCAATACAAATGCATGCCATGTTCGGTACTACATATATTACTTATGTATAAAAAGGACTATAAAGTCCTTCAACATTTTCACCAAATTTCGTAAACCTAGGACACTTCCGCACGATAACTCTTGAACGAAGTGTCCTAGGTTTACGAAATTTGGTGAAAATGTTGGAAATGCCAAACCGTTGGACAAGTTCGTTAGCCAGACACGTCAGATACCCAGAACGTGCTCTTTGTTCTTGAGAAAAATTAGCTTTTTGCCAAAATTTCCACTTATTCAAAAGATTTTCCGACATTTCCGACCATTAGAAAGAGGAAGAAAAATTACATAAAAAAGGTTTTTAAACCATCATCCTACGTCAACTGGTTTCCGAGAAAAACGAATTTTTATAAACGGAAATTTGCTATGTTATGCAGGATGCTGCGACAGGGGTATTTTATGATTTAGTACTTCTGACAACGAAATCATTATAGGATCGGTCTGTTTGTCTCCACTTCTATAAGCTACAGAGCCATATAACATTAAATTTTTTTATCGAGGGGTTATTTTTTTAAAAATTTTATTGATTTTTGCTAACTCAGTTAAAAGGTAAAAGGTTCGAATAATCATATTATTAATAAATTAAAAGCTAATTTTAATTTTAAATAAAAGCAAAAAATATTTTATCCTGAAAATTGAGAAAAATTCTAGTTATTGAACTACAAAATCATGACTTTGTGTGTGTGTATAGTAAAACGAACTTGTCGATTTTTTTTTATAATAAGTAATAACATCTTTATTTGCACATTTTCCACAAAAATAATATTAAAAACTTTTTGTTTAAATGTTCTAAGTGAAAGTGTAAAAAACTGAAAGTGTCCGCAAATTTCTGATATTCAAATATGTAGATAATCTTACCCGGTCAGTCTCAGTTAATAACAACCATAACTGTCAGCAAATCTCCGATGTCCGCAATTTCCGGCATTCATAAGTACCGCTAGTAGTCTACCGTCAAAATACATTCAGTAGTTAAAGGGTTAAAGTTCTTTTATCCGAAAAGACAACAAATTCTTCAAATAAGACATTTTTGTCTTTGGAGTCATTCACACCTTCAGTTTCGCAATAGTTGCTTTTGAGAATTTTTATAAAATATTTTTGCTTTTTTGGTTTTAAATATTATATCGTCATACCCTCTAGTCTTCTTCATATTAAAAAAAAAAAATTACAAGTCACGAAGCAATAGCTTCCCCTGCTGATTACGGAAAAATTATAACAAATCATGCCACTGTAGTAAGATATGGATCCGAATGTGAAGTTTTCGACTAAAAAATTTAAGTTCAAGTTAAGAATTTAAACATAATATAGGTAAATAACGAGAATAATTTAAACTTTATATAAATTTTATAAATACTATCAATACTGCTAAAAATACAATCTTAGGCTATATTAAAAAAATTACTACACAGAATATATTACCTGTATTATAATTTATCTAATCACATGTAATACTTATTTATATAAAGGATTTGATGATCCTCCATTTTTACCGGGTCCACCTGACGAACGTGTCGAGTTTGGTGAGTATATGGGCGAAGTTCTTGGCCAGATAATTAAAATGGATGAAGAAATAGAAGAACCAATCGTTATTGCTTATGTTAATTATCACGGTAAACAATGCGATTTATAAAAAATATCTTAAGAAAGCGAAAACTATTTATTCTTTAATTTTGTCTAGTACAAAACCCAGAACCTGTAATCGGTGCATTTCAACAAGGAAACAATATTGAATTAGGTGCTCAATTAAACTACATTCAAGTGGATGACGCATACTATTGGGCGTTAAATATAACGAAAAAGCAGGACTATGAAACACCATCAATGCAAAAATATAAATTTTCTATAATTATTGGTGAAGAAGCAAAAATTGTTCAACTATTGATCAACAATATCATTGATAACCCACCGATCATACAACCAAATCAACCCTCTTGTAAATATAAGGTAATTATATTATGTGACGTCCTGGCATACGTTAAACAGTTGTATTTTAAAATATCTTGAACACAATAATTATATGACCTATTTTAAACAGTTTATAAGAGTTCACGAAATTCACCTTAGTAAGTCTTTCTATTCCTTATCGAAACAATCGATCAACTTAGTCTGTGACAATCTAGTTTCTGGCTATAATATTTATTAGTTATTAATAGAAATTTATAATTAAAGTTGAATCTGTATAAACAAGAATTTAAGAATTTGACCTTTTTCGCTTAGGGAGATGTTTTTCTTCCCCGGCTTCTCACTTTTATAGTAGGAGGAGCTTAACTTAAAATAGACGAAAAATTTAAATTTAAATTTCTTATCACGCCTAAGTGCTTTGGTGTATCAAATTGTTATTATCGCAGGTAAAAAGTCTATTTAAAATTAGGAAATACAGGTGTTTACGTTATCTTGAAATATGCTTGATATTGGAAATACATATTAAGAAAGAAAAAATTGTAATAGCACATAAACCGCATAAGAAATTTACCCCCCCCCCCTCAATTTAACCCCTCCAGTTTCCCTTATTAACCTAGTACTAATTTAACACAATAAAGGTGGATAGCTTTTTTAAAGTGCAGCATCTTTTTAATTTACACTTTCTTTCTATTTCTTATAGTTTTTCAGATATGTTAATAAATAAGATTTTAATTCCCAACTTTAAAGGCTGTTTTCACCCCTTAAAAGTGGAAGATGGCCGATAAAAAAAAAAAGGGACCTCATTTTTGTCTGTTCTACACACCTGCAATAAGTTCATTAAAATTGTTAATTTCGCTCTGGGTATATCTCCTTATTAGAAAAGTAAAAAAAATTACCGAAAACAATGCTGGGAACTTCAGCAACTAAAAATTTAAATAAAAAAAATAATAAAAAAAATAAAGAAACAGTACATATAATTATTATAATTAAACATTCTTTTTTTATTTTGGTTTATATTTTAGGAATACCACACTGGCGAAACCGAATGTACTTACTTAATTAGAGATTTAGACGGTTTTATTGACACATTTAATTATACATTAGAGGGAGAGGTAACAAAAATTTTATGTATATGCGCTTGTTTGTCGTTAAATATACTTACATGATTTTTAAATTTACTTTATACAGACCGCTGTCAACTTTGATTTTAAACTCGAAAAAATAAAAGGCACATCGTATGAAACCAGTTTACGATTGTTGGTAATAAAAAATCTAGATTTTGAAAAATTGGCAATACATTTATTTAATCTAGTAGCTATAAATTTAGCTAATATGAATACGTCAAGTTTAACTATTCTTGAAGTTATAAATATTCCAATGCGACCACCAAAATGGACAAATATATTTGCAACACAGACATTTAACGAAAAAACAGCTCAAGTAAGTAAAATAATGTTACTTTAAATAACGCAAAATTCTTAACTCACGCCTCTTTAAAAATTTTACACAGGAATTTCAAGTGTCGGCTATAGATGGTGATATTCAAATTAATACAGAAATTAACTATAAAATTAAGCCAGCAAATGGTAACTACCAACAATATTTATAGAGCATATAACGTACATACGGCTTCTTTTAGCTATTCTAAGGCTGCTTTTTAACTTTTTTTTCGCAAAACTTAAAATAAAAATAATAGCTTTATTAGTTTCATTAAATTTTAAAAGCAAGAAAATTGTAATAACTAAATTCGCCTATAAGCATACAAGACAAAGAATTAGACAATATACCTACACGTATTTTTATATTCCCTAAATTATTACATAGGAAAAAGTCTAGAAAATATTAGTAAGTCAAATCCTTAAAAAAGGTTGACCAAATACAAGATGTATTTGCGCAAATAGTGTCCCGTACAAAAAATTGTTTTCAAACATGAGATTTGTAACAGCAGGTGAGGTAGGCAATTTTGAAAATTTTGAAAGACGTGTAAAAACAAGAGTTATTCTTTCCGCCGCGAAAAATATTGTTTGTTGGAAAACTCCTTCTCTGAAACCGATGATTTAGTAATTATAAGCAAATGAACAATTAAAGTATTTTTCGTGATTTTATGGAAGGCATAATTGATAAATATCAAGATTTGCGATTATTAGCGTGTAGTTATTTTGAACAATTGTTAGATTTTAAACCTTTGCAAACTGCTTTCGTAAATAATTAAATCTATTTTTGGAAAAATTCAATTGGGTATGAGATATTCTTTGTGGAATAAATTAATTCGTTCAATTCGTGCGCACTCTTAAAACTCGTGGTCATACACTATACAGACGATCTAGAAACAGCCAAATTACTTTTGGTTAGAATAATTCAGCAACATTATTTCTCTCTAGAAATTTTTTAGTCGAGAAATAATCAATTAGTTTCAACTTCAATACATTCGTTAAACCCATTTCTGAATAAAATTAGTTTCAACTTCAATTCATTCGTTAAACCCATTTCTGGATAAAATTGGTTTGATTAGAGTCGGGGGTTGACTTAGTAATTCAAATTTGGATTTTAAACAAAAACATATTATTTGCCTGTTTATTTGTTTAGTAACAAAAGTACTCCATTTGGAGTTTGTATCAGATTTGCACTGAATTTCGTCATGGTACTTCTTGTATCAGATTGTGCTTCTTAAAATCTTATTTACCTTCATTCTGTTTCAAGTAATTTAAAAGTACATAAATTGTTGTTTTATGTATTTCTTTTATTTTTCCTTTTAATTGTCTTTTTTTTCAAGCAAAAGAAGATTTCTTTCACGTGGATAAAAAAACTGGTTTAATTAAGATTGATCCAATTGATCGCGATAAGTTACAAAAAGAAATATTTTCGTTCACTATTTACGCCTATAAAGCAAATAATGAATCATCTTACATCGATCAAGAGATTGTTATAATAATTAATGATATTAATGATCATACACCAATTGTTGATGTCCAAACCCCGAATATAATTATTCAAGAAGAAAGTTTCGCGAATTTCACAGATCCGCTTATAATTATTGAAGATATTGACCTGGTAAGTAAATAAATATTTCCTACGGTAGAAGATTCTTTGAAATTAGTTCTCACTAATTATAATAGAACTTGCTCTATCATACTTCTTATCATTTCATTATTAAACTATGAATATATGTAGCTACCTTCGTTATTAAAATATAAATATAACTATGCTTCATTTCAGTTAAATTTAGCCATGCTTCGTCACTTTGAATTTAAATAATTTCCGTTCTCTTGGCTTTATCTCTTTCATTATTGCATTTACGTAAATTTTAAATTTGCAGTTTGTTTTTAGAAAAGAATAGAAGATTGATTTGTTTCGAATATAAGAATTATTTAATTTTTAACGAAAACTCATGATCAATTGTATCTGAAATGAGGATTACCTTCATTATGTATTAAAATATGAATCGTTGGGTGAACAGAACAAAGCACTATAAGAAATTGATTTTGTACAAAATTTCAGAATATCTTGAAATAAAAGTGTGGTCAATATTGTCCGTCAGTGCCACCAAATAGGGTCCAAATTAAAAAATTGAAAAAATTTTAACAAAATTTTGCTCAAATATTAATGAGATCTCCAGCACAGATAAAAGTAACGTTAAAGTGGTCTCCCAAGGCCCTGATGACGCAAAAAGAACCCAAATTTTAATACTTCTAAAAGTGCAGATAGTGTATTATATAATATAAAAATTAATAAAAGTGTAATAGGCTGCGGTCCTTTGCAGACATGGGAGTGTAAAGAACAAGATTTTACACACGCATATGTAAAACATAGCTTACCTAAATAGCATTTTGTAGTTGTAGATAAAATAGTTCATAGTACGTACTGTGAATTTTTTAAACTTGAATTTTACCTAATTTTTTTCAGGGAATAAATGCTCAATATAATGTTGAATTACGTGACGCTAATGATGGGAACGTTGGTTGGTATAAAGCATTTACATTAGTACCAACTCAGGGATACCAAAAAAGTGAATTTCGTTTAACAATAAACAATTCCACACAGTTAGACTTCGAATTACCAGAATGGCAAAATATAACCTTAGAGGTAGGTATAAAAATATTTTATAGTTACCTTCAATATTCAAAAATGATATTTAAAACATCAGTTAAAAAAGTGTCCATATTAGTCTTAATTACATGGTCGGGAAACAACATTTCATATTACACAACCTAATATTACTCCAGATAATGGCGGAAATGACTCCGGGCTGCGTAAATACAAAGGCGACTGCAGCACAGACATCCATATTCTGTGCTGCATTATCTCGTGGATGACTTAAAGTAGGAATAGTTTGTCCGAACCCAGTTGTAACACAGCGGTCTGTAGTATAGCTGCATTTGTTTGTGTAAGGCAATGCAAAGGCGGATTTACCACAGACCGCTCTAGTCCATGCTGCATAATAATATGACTTAAAGCATTATTAACTCATCTGAATGGTGCTTAAATTCAGTAATATCTGTAGTAGTACAGTCATATTTGTTTGAATAAAGCAATTAAAAAAAAAATTGATAAAATTACAAAATGTTTTGTTTTTTGTATCTTTATTATATTTAGGGTAAAAGCCCCTATACTTGAACGCGATTCAATACTCGAACAATTTTAATATTTTATATATTAATGAAGTTATTTCTGAAAAAACCGATAAATGTCAAAACTGTTTGAGTATAGGGGCTTTTACGTTATGTATATAAACTAAAACTATTGTATTAAAAAATATGGCAGTTAAGTTTAATTTCTTAGCATTAGGGTGATTCAATTTAATATTTTCGCCGATGCTATGGTTGCGTCCTTTCTTCTTTATTTCAGAGGTAGTAGTCCATTCACTTTGTATTCTAGAAGAAGACTGACAAGGAAATGTTCTGAACTATCAATTCGCAATTTTGATGAAACTTCGTATACGTGTAGTACAAGCAAAAATAACGGACCGGTATTTTTCTTTTATCTGCCACCGTCGCCATTTAAGGGGTGAAATCACTCCTCAAAGTTAGGGTAAAATTTCAATTTTCCTTGATGATTTGAAAACTACAGCAGATAGAGAAAAAACTTTAAATTGACGTACTTTACTTTTAGAGAGCTTTCTACTGATGTATACAAAGCCAAGGTCGAACCAACTGAAGGGGCTGTTTAGGAAAAATTGGAGGTAAATTTTGAAATAGGGCGGATATACTTTACCTAGTTTTGCTCAAAGTTGAAATTTAAAGTCTAAAGTCCAAAAATTGGACGGTTAATTTGAGGTGTGTCTTTTTTGTGAAATTCAACAAGGTATACTCCTCACAGGATTAATTCATAAAAATAATTAATTTTTCCTTGTCAGTCATTTTGCACTAAGCAACAATAGTTTTAACAGTTTTAGCTGCAAAATTATCGCGCGTGCACCGACCTTTGTCAAACCAGAAATAAACTAATTAAACAAATATGGCCCAATGGTATGAGCCGTTGATTGAACTGCAGCGGTGTTTGTTCAATAAAAAGTGTGCGTTTCAGGCTGTATTACAAAGCGAGTATAGCTGTGCTGCAGTCGTTTTCGATAAAAAAAATGTTATTCGAAGCCGATAACGTTACAGACAGTCTTTAAATGTCTGTGATGTAATCGTGTTTGCAGTACTTTATTCATACAGACACGGCTGTATTACAGAGTAACTTCTGTCTGTGCTGCAGTCGCCTTTGTATTTACGCCTCCGGGCTACAAGAATTATTAAATAATTGCTTTTAAACATTTCTTTAATGCTCAAAATAGTGTCGATATTTATTTACATTACATGGTCGGGCAAGCGGTCGGAAAATGACATTGCATATTAAACGATGTAATGTTATTCCAGTTAATGACAGAAATGATTCCAGCCTCTAAGAAATCTATTCAGAGCTAAGGAGTTGCTTTTAAATATTTCTCTAATGTTTAAGAAAGTGTTGATATTTACCTAAATTACATGATCGGTCAAGTGGTTGAGAAACAACATTTCATATTACACAACCTAATATTATTCCAAATTGCTTCTTTTATTCCTCAAAAAAGTGTCGGTGTTTATCTGCATTAGATGGTCGGTCAGGTGGTCGGAAAACGACATTTCATATTACACGTTATTCTGGTAGTTAATGACGGAAATGATTCCAGTGGCCTACAAGAATGGTGTAGTCCATGACGCAGAAAAGACTGGTAGGCTTAGCGGCAATATCAACTGAACAAGAACTTGCGCAAACTATCGTCTTTAATGAACTAGTTCTTACATTTTCTAAGATTAGAGCTAGGAAAAGTAAAATGTTTTTTGGTTTTCTGTTTTCTGTTTTGTTATTCTTTATTTTTATTTATCTTTTTTTATTTACTAATTTATTGCATTAAGTACTGATTTAATTGTGTTAATATAAGTACTTTGTGAAAAATTTTTACACGTTAAAAGTTTTTATTTTTTGGAAAAATTAGTTTTGACTAGTTCAACGTTAAACGTTATATCATAGTCTGGTTGAAGGTAATAATGGCGGTTAATGACATTATCGGGTCGGCTCGCGAAGCTCCCTGTGACTATTGTATGCTATAATGCAGTTGTGGTGGATGAAAGACTATTACAATTACTGATACTTTTCTTGAGCCGTTATTCTTTTTAGCCGGTTGTTTACAGGTACTGTGTTGAGATGACATGTCCTTGTAGCCGGAAAATGAATTAATTCTTTGTAAAATTTTTTTGAGAGTTGTTCTATGAATGTTAGTATGCTTTCAATTTGTAATTCACGTCGTAACTGAGTGTTTCTAACAAACCAAGGAGCGTTAGTGATTATTCTTAGAATTTTGTTTTCGAACGGCATTAGTTTGTTCAGGTTGGTTTCGGATGCCGAGCTCCAGATAGGGCATGCGTATGTGAGGACTGGTCGGATAAGTTGTTTGTATAATAACACTCCCGTTGGAATTTTCAATTTAGAATGCCGATTTAGCAGTGGATATAGAAACGTTAAAAGTTGAAGATTCATTGTATGACTTTTAACTGTTATTATGTCTAAATAAGTGCTTATCAAGTTCGGGAGTACCCAAAGATATTTTACCTAGGGCACAAAATAACCTTGCGCCGGCCCAGCCTATAAACAAATAATTTATATCATTTTATTTATAATTTCTTAAAAATTTCCAGGTCGTGGCTATTGAAGTTGCAAACGCTTCACATATTGGAATAGGTTTAATCAACATTAAGCTAATTAATATAAATGATGAATTGCCAATTTTTAAAAAGAGTGGAAAATTTAAAGCTAAAAAGAAAGAAAGTATACCGAAAAATTCACTTATTACTACGGTTAAAGCCCATGATCGTGATATTCAAGATTCTCTAATGTAAGTATTGCTAGATCTATCGGAATTGAGTACATCACATATTATCAAATTTTTGATAAGGCATTATCATTTGAGGGCCTCTGGACATGTATCCCAAATGTTCTTACATAAATCCGGCTTAATTAGCGTCACATTTTAAGGAGAATATATAATATAAACCTTATAATTAAAATTTCGACAATATAATTTGCTAAAATATTTTATACTCAATCATCTTTAATATTCAAAAATTCATTTTATGTGCTTTAACGTAAAAAACAGTTGTCACTTATTTTTATAGCTATTCTCTATCTGAATCGTCATCAAGAGCATTTGCAATTGATGAAATAACTGGCGCTGTTACTACTAAGTTAGATAAATCATTAGACCATGAAGTAGAAACTACGGTTACAATTTATGTATATGCTTCTGATACTTTTCTTGATCACATTTACAATGAAACTCATAAAATACAGGCTGAAATAACCGTCGAAGTTATCGACGTCAACGATAAAACTCCTACCATATCGACAGTGAGTATTTACCTAAGACTTTTATTGTTAAAAATAATATTAGTATACTATCCAATTTTTTAGGATTCAAAAACTGTTGCTATAAAAGAAGATGTACCAGAAGGAACACAACTCGAGATCGAAATAGAAGCATATGATCCTGATTCAACTGCTTTATTAAACTTTACAATAGAATGGGATGAGTCATGGGCGACAAAACAAGGACGAACTGTGGATACTGAAATATTTAAAAAGTACTATTTTAATAAAAGTTTGTACATATTTAACAACTATTTTCTAATAATTGTTTTTTTAAACAGTTGTTTAAACATTAAATGGACAAATCCTGTTGATATACATACAGCTACAGCCATATTAGAAGTACAAAAACCAGATCCAAGGACAAATGAAACAATAAATTATCAAAAATATGAAGTAATTTACTTAGTAGTGAATGTAACTGACATAAATCAAGAAATTAATGAACCGAGTGCACTTAGTAAGTATCTATAGTTAAATAAATTTGTTTTTAAATAAAAAAGTTTTTACAATTCCGGGTCTATTATAAGTACTTTAGTACCTAATAACAGGAAATGAAGTATGTAGTCCCTAGGTTATGATCTCTTGGTTATTATCAATCGGCAAGTGAAATTTATTAAGTATAACCAATTAGCATACCTACTAATTTTACTAAAAATAAGATAACGTTACTAACAATAAGTAAAAATTCCTGTTTTAATAAAAATGTTTGTCTATACCAGTTACAATTCCAATAACGATAATCGATATAAACAATCGTTGGCCAATATTTGATACGGAAATTACCGATCAGTTAAAGGTTGTAAAAGATAAGGCCTCTAAAGATACATTAATTGGAAGTGTTTATGCAACTGACGATGATGGACCCGAGTTCAATTATGTCACATATTATATTAAGTAAGTTACATTCATAATAAATTATTAAAATGTCTACCTACTCCATGAATGTATGACAATTTTAATTTACAGACCAACAAAGGGAACACCCGATAATTTGGTCAGAATTAATAAAACCTTAGGCGACATTCGTGTGGATGGTTTAATAAGCTGTGACAGTCCAAACTATTGGCCATCATTAAACTACACTATCATTGCCACCGATTGTGAAAATCGTAAAGGTAAAATTATTGATCCATGTTTCCGATCAGAACATCAGGTACGTATTTATTAAGTTAATGCAAATATAAGTCATAGAATAAATCGGCAAAGTATTTTTACTCCTATTTTTACAGATTAGTATTAGAATTGATGATGTTAACGATCAAAAGCCAACTGAAATAAAATTCACTAAAGGTAAAAAGGTTTATATTCCCGAAAAATCCGACACTGGTCTTGAATTCAATCAAATTATAGCGAAGGACGATGACAGAGATGGTGAGTCTAATTAATTTGCATATTGTGAAATTGCTTTTTAGAAGAGAAACAATAAAATTTGTAGAACTAGTTTTTTGTTTAAATACAGCTCAAAAAAAAATGTAAGAAAAATTCCAAACCATTATCGGATTTTAGTCACAGTAAATTTATTCTTGGAACTGTACAAAGACTAAATTTAAAGCTATTCTGCTTATCAGGGCCGACATTTGAGAGCCTTATTGATGATTAATGGATAGTACTATTGACCTATTAATGCAGTTCCAATTCTTTTTTTATACATTAAAGCGTATTCTGTAACGCCGTTTAGACTTAAGTTCCACTTTTTTATACTGCTAAGCTGAAATTTGACTCCCTTACTACCTTTTAACAAATATTTACTTAAAAAAATTGGAAGCTGTTTATGTAACTATATTTTTACGTAAATTTCAAATTTTAGAACCTTTTCATACTATAAGTTACGAATTAGATTCAAAGGGACATCCTGATTTACAAAATGTATTTGATATTCATCAAAATGGTAGCATTTACGTACATTTAAGTGGAAACGGTATACTGGACCGCGACTTTGGACAAGCTAAATATACAATTTTTATAAATATGTTTGATAATAATGGTGGACCAGGTGAGCTACTAAAATTAAAGATTGGCATTCTATAATAATGCTACAAAATAGTATATTACATGACTAAGGTTGTAAATTACATATTACATACGAGCAAAAAGGTTACGCAAGAGTTGCGTAGCAACGAGGTGATAATATACCTTACAACCGCGTTATGTACTATACTTTATCTACGACTAACATGAAATTCGCAATAAGTAATATGTATAAATTTGGTACGAATACAATGCACTAAAATTATATAAAATTTAAAATTTATTAAAAACAAATGGCAACATTCAGTTGTTCGAAGAATGGCAACATTCAAGTGAGAATTATATCGTAAGAAATATATGATTTTTTTATTATTTTATTAAAAGTACTGAATTTCAGAAACAAAATAAAATTTTTCTAAACCCTCCGTTCACGGAACGGCCATTATAATAACAATTAAATATATACAAAATTTCACACCAATCAATACAGTAGCTTTTAAAAGATCGTTTTTGCTGTAAGCCACCCAAAACCAGACATTTTGGAACTTCTGTAAAAATTTTTCTTTTTCCATATTTTTCTACAAAATAAAATAAAATAAAAATAAAAAATAAAAAATAGTTTCACTACTTGAAATAATAAATTATATGATGGTATAAATATTATTTGAATAAATTTTAAGTAGAGAAAACAAAATAGCATATAACTCCTCAAATTATATTTTCGTTAATTTTTGAGGTATGATAAGAATAATAAATTATATATTTTTAAGGAACACAATGGGGATCGGCCCAATTTGATTTAGAATTAACGGATATTAACGATCAAACGCCATTTTTCGATGAACCGCCTAACTTTATATTAAAAGAAATTTCTGAGAACTCTAAAAAGGTAAGAATATATAAAAAAAAATATTTATATAACACTATAAAAATACACACCTTTTTGCATGTCTACTGGGCCATTATATTAAAATAAAGGTAAGGTAGACCAGGTAGACTATACTCGTATTATTTTTAGAGAGTAATTACCCATATCATTTTTTTATAATCTGTCATCATGTCTTTCATGTTATCTGATGATTATCTAATCAAAATCTGACACCGATTTTTGTTCATGGATCAAGAAAATTCATGGGCCCAATTCATGGGAAAGATCATGGGCCCAAGAATATTAAAAATTTGCTTTAAAGTTAGCGAAAACAGTCTAAACGAACAGAAAAATAACTTCTTTCTATATCCCAATCAACTCTTGATTTGTACCATCCCCGCATACGTCCCGTAAAGTCGGTTGGAGAATAGACTTTAAATAATATGTCTTTAAAGAAACTAGTTTATCTAAATTTTACGCACCGCCTATAATGTATTCAGAAAGATTTTTCTGTTTAAAATCTTAACTTGTGAGTTTGTATCCCACCAGTTTTTCATATTTTTTACTATTTCTGTTCTTAAATATCAATATTCTAACACTAGTAAAAGTTTCTGTTTTTATGTATAAAAATATCGACGATTTCTTCACACATTCACAAAAAAGAATCTAAAAAAAATTAATACTAATTTCCGGAATAAAAACTTTTGTTGTACTTGGCTCAAGATTTTATTTGATATTAATAAACAAAACAAAACAAAAAAAATCTTGAGCTAAGTGCAACAAAAGTTTTTATTCCGGAAATTAGTATTAATTTTTTTAGATTCTTTTTTTAAGTACCATCTGTACGTAAGCTGAGTTCTTATAATTATGTTTGTTCTTGGCATAGCAATGGATTTTAATTATTTTTTCGAAGCTTTATTTTTTTTTTAAATACAAATACCTACATAATATTCTTGGGGTCATTTTTGACAAATATTTCCAAATATCTGTTTTTGTCGGATACGTGTTCTACAAAATAAATAACTTCTCTACGAATTTTGCTTCATGATCTCTGAAATTAATACAATCACATTCTTATTTTGAAAATTTTACATATGAATAATTATCGGTTTAATGTAGGATACCGATAATTATGTCCCTAGTAATTGTAAGATTCATCCTGAAGAGATACAGAACATTAGTTTTAAAGATTTGTAGTTAAAAAAAAAACCTATTATAGCTACAGTTACTTTAAGTTTGCAAAACAAGTAAGTATATACTAATTTTTCAATATAATTATTAACAGAATACTCTCATAAGTATAATTCACGCAAGTGATTTTGATGATCCGAACACTGATAATACAAAAGTTATTTATGGAATAGACAGAGCCTGGAAAGTGGGTGACGAATCGCAAAAAGATTATTCAGAATTCTTCGCTGTTGAGACAGATGATGATCACATATATGGTAAAGTTGTTGTGGCAAAAGAATTGAAAAATCATTTTGGAAATTATATTTTAAATTTGACGGTAAGTACACGTTAATTTACTACAAACGATAAATAATTATAGAGATATAATGATCTCTAAAAATAATAAAAACTTATTATTTTTAGTTTTATTAAAGATGTAAGCACCTCAATGGTGCTTACAACTTTATCTCAGTGATTTCAATGATACAACAAAAAAAATGCAGATTTATAAGAGTTAATAATACAATTTTCACAAAATTTTTTAATTTTCACAATTATGTTTTTGGTTTACAAGGAGAAATTCCGGGTTGGGAAATTCACTTTTGGATGAAACTAGGAATATTAATAGTATACCTTTAGGGTGTCAACATAGTAAAATAGTAAAACTTCACTTTCATTATTAGAATTATAGGTCTAATTATTTTTAAGTCAAATGTTCGGAAATTCTGTGTGAAATAAGTTATTTATAGTGATTAGCTTCGCTCGTCAAACAACTTCTAAGTCGTCGCGCCGGAGTAATTTTTTTTGTGCTATTTCCACTCGCTCCAAAAATTAATTTTCTATTCTCACCAGCTCCCAATCTGAAAAAAAATGGTCTAACCCCGCTTAATCTCATTCCCATCTCATTTATCACTTTTACACTTTGTAAGTTTCGTTTAATTTTAGTTGAAAATTTAAAGTAATTGTTTCAGGTGCATGATTTGGGAAAAGAAAGGATTAACAAAAATGCTTCTGAATTCAAATTAACAATTACTCCCTATAATTATGACGATCCAGTAATACTATTTCCTCAAAATGGCGAAACACTGATTTTAAAACAGGTATTAAAGTACATAACATATAACATCTATTTCAACTTTTTACTGTACTTATTATTGCATAATTCTAAATTTATCTACTGAAACGTGAATATAAAAATTTGCAGCCCAAAGATATTTCAGAAACATTAGTGACATATCAAAATGAATATTTGGACCCATTCCAAGCAGATGATCATTTCGGTGGTGCCAAATGGGATATGCAATTTCTTATTGATAACCCAGGTACGTTTTCAAATAAAGTTTTTCGAATTTATAGAAAAAAGACACAAATTATAATTGAATTTTTAGTCAAATTTTTCACCTGAAAAAATTAGACTTATATAGCCTATACAATAAGAAAGGGAAGAGGCGAGAGTAGGGGCGCTATCCGTTTTCGCACCCGTAGAACACGATTCTAAAGAAAAAAATGTCTGATATATATATATATATATATATATATATATATATATATATATATATATATATATATATATATTCCCGCTACCTTTTGACATGTGTAGGGTCCCCCTATGGAAGGCAGGAGCTGAAATTTGGTAAGTGAGGCTCATTTTTGATGCACAGCAATACTACCAAGGTGGGGTCAAATTTTGGGTAAATTTTGAATCCGACTCAACCTTTAAGGGGGTGGTGGGGGGAAACAAAACAATACAACTTTTTCAAACCGGTTGGAAATAATATTCCGGTCAATTGTCTACAACATATCCAAAATTCAGCTTCCTAGGATGATTTGGGGCGAGTAGAGGGGGAAAAATTATTTTGGCTGGATCTAACACGCCCACAGCCCCCCAGAATGAACGTAAAGGGTTGAAATTTGGTATGTTGATAGAGTTCGTCCCTAGGGTCTGCTTTTTGGAGGTTTTAATATTTTACCCCCACCCCCACCATTTTTAAGTTACAATTTCATGCTTTTTCGACGTTTTCAAAGTTTGTACCACTCGCACAGGTCACCCAAATAAACCTAGAGGGCTCAAATTTTGTATTCGAATTGAGTTAGTATCAAGAGGGTGCCTTTTGGGGTCTCAAATTTTAACCCTTACCCCCACCATTTTTATACCAAAAGGAACATGATTTTTCTTGTTTTTTAACAGTTTCGTTCGAGTCAAAATCTCCCCAAATAAGCCTGAAGGGCTGAAATTTTGTGTACAGGTTAAGTTAATAGCCATCCACTACTCTTTGGAGGTTTCAACTTTTAACCCTTACCCCCACGATTTTTACGCCAATATTTCCTTGATTTTTTTCCTTTTTTTCTAACAGGTCTAGAGACTCTCTGAGGAAACCTAGAGGGCTGAAATTTTGTACGTGTATTGAGTTAATATCCAGCTAGTGCCTTTTAGGGATTCCACATTACTTTTCTCCCCACTTCTCCCATTTTTACATCGAAATTCAATGGTATTGTTAAATGTGTTTTAAATGCTTTATTTTTATTCTAATACAAGTAGGTGTATAGTAATTTTAAAAATTTAAAAAATAAATGAACTCATTTTTATAACAAATGCAATACCTAAATATTTTAAAAATTTAAAAATGTTATTAAAGTCACTGTTTATTTATAAAGTAGGAATTTTGAAGTTTATTTATAAAATAGAAATTTTGGATTTTTCTGATAAGAAAAAATATTTTCATAATGGTGTTCCAGTTTACTATTTAAGGTCCTTTTTTAATATTTAAAAATAAAACACAAAGGTAATTGGCGGATAAGCATGGGTAGGAATGCCCTCGTACAAATTGTGTTGACTTTTTTTCTGCTAACTGCTATCGGCACAAAATTGAAATTTACTGAGATTCAGCCCTTAAAAACTTAAAACCTTTTTTTAAAGCCCCGATCAGCCGGACACTCATCATCAGTTTTGAAACCACCAAAATGACAAGTCGCTTGTAGACTTTCAATCACATTTCGCTTGTAGACATTCAATACCGAAGATGAAGGGAAAAATCGACTTCCGTGATGGGGCCCCGCTGCTCACGGAATTTTTTTATTTGTGGCGCTATTTTTTAAGTATTTAAAATTTAATGGACTCAGAAATGAATATATATTTGAACTTAAGACCTTTTTAATATTAATAGATTTGAGCGTTACTTTATGGTATTCCATATTTGTAAATAATAAACAAATATTTTACTTCGCAAAAATACCACTTTTATTTTGAAACTGTGACAATATTGTTTCGAACCGTCAGTTCATTTTCAAACAGAATAGATATTACATTCTTTACATGCCTTATATACTAATTTTATCTACCTATACTTATTAAGGGGGAGTGGTCTGTGATGTGGAAGTGGAAAGGGTGGGAGTGATTGGAGAATCCAAAAGTCAAGAAAAACAAGATTACATTACATGTGACAAGAGGCAAACAAACACGTGGCAAAAGATTGAACTTGAAAATGACAAAAAGACAATAATACAGTGAATACAGTTTTAAACAGAAATTAAAATTTAAATAAGTTATAATATTGAAAATAAAGTTGGGACTGTTAACTTCTGTCCTTTGCTTGCCTCGTGTAACACAGTAATTTCCCGTTCCGGTGTGTGTCCGGTGTCTATTAAGTGCCTCGCAAAAGCAGAGTCGGATTTCTTATTTCTATATGACCTAAAATGCTCTGCTCTCCGGGTTTCAAAGTTTCTGCCAGTTTGACCGATGTAAAAACCATTACAATCTTGGCAGTTTAATTGGTAGATGCCCGATTTTTTAAGTTTATCAATTTTTGTTTTATTGTTATATATTAAATTTCCTAGATTAAGCCTGATTTAAATGCTATATTTATGTTTGATTTTGCTAGAATTTTTTTAATTTTATCTGATATTTTACCAAAATATGTTATAGTTTTAAAGTTAGTTTTTGGTTCTGGTTTAACGGAGGGGTAAATTTCTTTTAAGATTTGTTTAAATTCTTTCTTAGCTATTAATTTATCGATTAGATTTGAATTATATCCGTTATTATTCGCTATTATTTTAATATTATTTATTTCTTTTTTAAAATTGCCTTCCGACAAAGGTATGTTAAACGCGCGTTGGATCATTGACCTAGACACAGAAAACATTTAACTAACCATAAAACAAAAACATTGATATATTGTTAAATACTTTTAACGCTCTATACCTGGATTCTTACAAAATTACTTAAGATTCCACTTAAGTACCCAGGCCGAACCTACAATTATTATGAGACGGGGGGCAAACTTTGCTGTTGGCATCCTCCCCGAAAAAAACAACAAATTCAACATTTTAGCGCACCAATATTTTAACTTTTTTCTTGCTAAAAAGCAAATGACGAGCAAAAAAAATCTCAAATTCAACATTTTCGCGCCCCTAACACCTTGCGGGAGGGGGAGGGCACGTGCCCCCGCTGCCTCCTAGATCCACCCCTATAAGTACCCATAACTTGTCTTAATAAAAAGTTATGTTATTTCATTTTTAGATATTTTTAAACTTGACAAGGTGGACGCGATGAAAGCATTTTTAAAATTAAATCAACTTCCGGAAACCAATACTCCTTACAAGGTATGTATATTTTAGATACGTAATATCATTTATTTATTATAACATGTCCCAAAAATCTTAATCGTCTAGACTTTCTAGAGTACTATTAACTATTATAGGGATTATACCGACTTTTTGAAAAGACATTTTTATACAATTTTTGTTTACAAGTATTAAAGTACCCGTAGCTTGAAGGCCGTGCATTTTATGGATATATTTTTTGCAAAAGTAACCACGGCCTTGACTATTTTACAAAATTTCACACTGTAATAAGTAAAAAAGCCTACATATGTTCGTAATCTCTTCCCCGCTAATTATATTTTAAACTAATATAATATAATATAACAGTATTGCTTTTACGAAAAAACTTCATACTACATTTTTTTCTTTAAATGAGTCAATTAATCGATTTCTGATGTTATTTTGGCTGAAAAAATTTCAACCCCCGAGATGGGGTGGCAACCACCCCCAGGATAAATGCACCCCACGGGTCAATGTCACCCTTTAAGTTAAGATTAAGCTAAGCCTAATTCTAAATTTTCAAGTCATTCCATCGATAGGCAAGCAAATCGGAGGCATTATGCTCTGCACTAATAGAAGTATGATTTTCAGTTTGCTTTTAATATTATTTTTTTTTACTCTAGGTTACTTTAACAGTAGTTGATAATGGAACACCATCACGAAGTAAACAATCTAAGTTTACCATATACTTTATTGATGGTAAATCAACTCCCAAATTTACTGAAAAAGAATTCAAAGCAGAATTTCATGAAAACGTTAATGGCACAAAAGAATTTGATGATAAAATGCCAGAAGCTGTCGACCCAACTGCAAGTTTAATCGGCCAGAAAATCCGATATTTTATAATTGGTATATCAAACAAAATAAATAAATAATTTTTATAATTAATATTAATAATACAATTTATTAAAGGTGGCGACAAAGAACATTTTGTTCTTGACAGTTTAACACGAAAGCTGACAGTCAATAAAGAAAATCCATTAGATTACCATAAAGCTGCCTACCATAAATTACAAGTAGCAGCTACAAATCAAGAACATGAACCAATAAATCCACCTCCAGAATCCGTATTGTTGACAACTATTAAGGTTGATTTGCAAACAGCAAATGTTAATTTAATATTACTCAATTTTACAACTGTTTTAGGTTTTAGGTGTTAATTCTCATCCACCGCACTTTAATCTTTCAACATTTACATACGGTATAACTCAAAAAACTGAAATGGGAAAATTATTCAAATTAGAGGTAAGTTAGAAGAGGCTACCATTTTTCCATTTTTTAGAAATCTTTATAGTTTCATCATGTCTGTCCATTCGTCTGTATACTATAGGTATATTTCAGGTCAATATTGGCTCTCAGTTTTGTATCTATAAAAACGAAGCATAGGAAAAAATTTTGATAACCCAAAATTGGAAATGTGACACTTTTTTCCCCATGTACATATTCACGTAGAAACACTCGATGTGTTTTAATGTTAAAAACATAAAATGAAATATATATTTCTTTTACGCGTCTTATTGTTTTTGAATCTCGTTTACAAGATATTGATCTATAATTAACTTGAAATATATCGCCCCCTAACTTTTGAACCATAAATCCCAAAAATCTGAAAAAATTACAAACCGTGGTACCTACTTGGTAAGAACTTTCAACTAAAATTGTTTCTTAGGTCGATGTCTTTGATGTAATAGGTAACAAATTAGTACGTGCCTAATTGACTTTTATAATAATACGTACAAACGAATGAATATCCAAATGTATAAGTAACATTGTCGCATATATTTGTGTTTTATGATGAGCTGTAATAAATATACTTTATCCCGGAAAGTGGCGGAGAACTTTAAGCTACGAAATCCCGAATTAGTGCGTATTTAAAAACATGGCCTTTTTTTCCTATTTTTTATTCTTACAGGCTTATGATATAGATGTAAATGATACTCTGACATACTCCATGGTTCCCGACTCAATCAAAACTCACGGTTCGAACTTGGACAAATACAAGGATCAAATGTTTGAAGTAAAAGAAAAAGGTGATGTTTATTTGAAAAGGGAAGTACAGCCAGAAATGAAAGGATATTTTACGTTTGATGTCAGAGTTCTTGATAAAGGTATCATAAAATTAGAAACATACTTTCAAAAAAAATTACTGAAATAGTAAAAATAGTATTTTGTTTCCAGTGGAACATGAGGACACCGCAAGTGTTGCAATATACGTGATATCAGATGAAAATCAATTAACATTTAAATTTGAAAATACCGTACTAGAAGTGACCAATAACAGATATACGGTAAGGATTTTTCCTTATTTTTTTTTTTTTTTTTTTTTTTGGACATATTTAGGATTCCCAAGAAAAATCTGGGCCTATTTATAATTTAGTCTTATCCGCTTGTCCACCCGTCTATTACATCTCTATAATTCCTACACTTTTCGGCCTATGAACATGAAATTTTGGAAATATATATATATATATATATATATATATATATATATATATATATATATATATATATATATATATATATATAGATTTAAATAATTTAAATACTTTTTTATAACACCCGCTTCTCTAAAGTTCAATATTCTAGCGTTGTGTAGTGGGCGTAAAGAGCAGTTTTCATATCATTGTAAAACAAACGACAGTAACTGTGCGTGAAAGTAGCTAAAACTATGCGAGAAAATAATGATATTCATTTGTCAATAATAATCATATTCAAAATAAACATGGAAACGATCAACAAATTAATAAAAAAAAAATAAAAATGATCTACAAATTAATAAAAAAAATTTTTTTCATAATTATGACATTATAAAATAAAATTAACCCTACCATTTTCTAAAATTGCTTAAAAATAATTTTTTTCTCTCTATTAAACTTTAGAAACCGTCGTTATAAAAAATTATGTTCGATACGTATACGTAAAGAGAGGTATCTAATAGGCTTAAACTGGGGCACTCGCTAAAGGGACTGACGCATGCACAACTCGTGCGCTTACCCCCACTCGCCTGACGGCTCGTCGATAGCGCACTCGATCTCGTTGTGTATACGTCAGTCCCTTAGACTCGTGCCCCAATTTAAGCCTACTAGAATACCTCTCTTTACGCATATGTATCGAAAATAGCTATAAATTAATATATAGCAAAAAATTATAATTTCTTGAGGTACTTTCCCGTATTGAAAAGTGGGGATGACAATATTTTTTCCCCGTATCTCACGTAATTATTACTATTATAGAAAATTTGATACACGTACATACGTATTTATTGAATAATAAGAGTTCGCTTTATACGTGATATCTTCATCATTCACGTGATAAATACATAATAATTTGTATATCTTCAACTCTTTATTTCCATTTTCATCAAAAAAGTTTAACTTTTATAAATATGGTCAAGAAGTTGATATTTTTATTAAACTGTAGAACTGAATGGGACAAAAAATTCAAAACTATTTATGTATAAGCAGTTCTTTGGGTATTTTACTTTCAACACAATCAAAAACAGGACACATCATAGTGACCATACATACACGTCTGTGCCATGTTATTTTTAAAAAAATTTCTATCAAATCAACCAATTTGCTATTCAGTAATTTTTTTTACTAGGTACTTAATAATTTTTTTCACCTATTGAATTATCCTTTTTGCTGCTCAATTTTCCTTTTTCCTGCTCAGTCATACTTTTTGCTACTCAATTATCTTTTTTGCTATTCAATACTTATTTTTTAGCAGGACAAATCGTATTATTATCCTGGCAAGATAATTAACTATCGTTAAAATAATTTTCTCGCCGTTAAAATATATTTTTACCCGACTGCATCAGAAGGAGGGTAATGTGTTTAGAAAGTCTGTAAGTATCCTCTGATTATGTCTGTTTCTGTGGCGCAGCCTACAGCCTAAACGGCTTGACGGATTTTGGTAAAGAAGGTGTCGCTGGATTCATCTTAATCTGGGGAGTGCTATAGACTACATGAAATTTCAAAATTCATCCCCTAAATAGAGAATGTAAAATTTATATGATAAACTATTGGGTCTAGAAACGTGAAATTTTGCAGACGAGTTCTCTATGTAACGTAGGGGAGCACTAAGAAAAGATTTTTGGAAATTCACCCCCTAAGGATATAAAGTTGGGGATGAAAATTTATGAAAGGTAAAATTTTGCATAGAGCCACAGGGGTCCTTTAATAATGTAGATGAGTATTAAGAGGGAGAATTTTTGTAAAAATTTATCCATTAAGGGTGTAAAATAGGGGATGAAAATTTATATAGAAAACCGCTGGGTTTAGAAACGTAAAATTTTGTACAAAGGTTCCTTTAGTAACGCAAGCAAGCACCAAGAGTGGATTTTTAGAATTTCGTTTCCTAAGGGTTTAAAATAGGGAATGAAAATTTATATAGAAATTGTTGAGTCTAGAAACGTGAAATTCTACAAAGGGGTTCTTTATATAATGTAGGCGAGCACCAAGAAGGGATTTTGGAAATTCATCCCCTAACGAGGTAAAATAGGCGGTTAAAATTTATTTAAAAACCTACTAGGCCCAGAAACGTGAAATTTTGTACAGGATTTCCTTATGTAGCGTAGGTGAGCTCTAAGAAGGGATTTTTGGAAATTTATTCCGTAAGGATATAAAATAGGGGATGAAAATTTATATAGAAAACAATTGGGTCTAGACATAGTAAGTGTACGAAACCATATAATCAACCTTCAATAACTACGTGGACGAAGTCGTACACAAAAGCTAGTATATTAGCGCCAGTACAAAAAATTTTATAATACCAAATTCGTGGTAATTTAGACTGTCAGCCGCTGTAATCTCGTATGCGTACCTATATATTTTTTTTCTATATAATTAAACAACGCTAAAAAGACCTAAATAAAAACCCGACTGCGTAAAAAGTAACTAAAACGGTGGAAACAAGATGAAATAGAGAAAAAGAAGAATGAATAAAAAGTAAAGCAGTCGGAAGCATACCTGTTGTACCAAGTTAAACAGAAAGGCTTGATGCCTCCGATTGCTTTACTTTTTATTCATTCTTCTTTTTCTCTATTCCTCTATTTCATCTTGTTTCCACCGATTTAGTTTACTTTTTACGCAGTCGGATTTTTTGATTTTTTAATTAACTTTTTTATTTAGCTGATAAATTTTGCTGTTCAATAAACTAAATTGCTTCTCAAATAAATAATTTATTCCCAATAGCTCTTGTACATCGGCTCGGTAGTCTAGCGGATAAGACGCTTGCCTAATTACCAAAACAGCCAGATTCGAGTTCCGGCCGATCCAATTTGATAATTTTTCAATCTTTATGTAAATTTTAATTTAATAATTTATTCCCCATTTAAAAATAATTTGTCCCATTATTCAGATAATTTTATGCGAGTGAAACCGCGGACCACAGCTAGTTTATCAATATACACATACGTAAATAATATTATTGATTTATGTACATATAACTATTTAGAAATAATATTTTCTTTTGTTCTCTTTTTTTATTTGAATTTTTCTTTTTATACATTTAGGATTTCTAGCAATCCTAGCTATCATTTATTTTTACAATTTCAGATAGGAGATATATTTGCGAATGCGTTTGACACTAGTGAGTGTAGCGTGGATAAAATTGTTCAAGACACTGATGATGAAGGTAACGCGTACGACAATCGTACAAATGTTATTACGCATTTTCTCAATGACACGGTACCAGTGGAGGCGAAGGCAATAAGATCGTATGTATATATAAGAAAAAATGCAATTTTTTACACTTTTTAACTTTCAGTTTAAATAAAAATATACCTTGGTTTGCGTTAGTCTTCCATCAAACTTTAGTTTTAACATTTTTCTAAACGATTAATGATTACCGCCTTTAGCTACTCAGAGATCTGAGAGATTTACAGAGATCTCAGTTAATAAAGGGAAAGAAATTACCCTTGGCTTTTATGTACTTTTTTGCAAGCGCGATATAAGGCGTCAAAAAAGGCCCAAAAAACCCACTTCTGAGCATCCCCAAAGTGTCTGTCTGAAGAACTCATCCAAGCGATTAACAATTCCAACCTTTTCACCAAATTTCGTAACAATTAAATGCTTCGTTCGATATTTATCACGTACACATATTATATATATATATATATATATATATATATATATATATATATATATATATATATATATATATATATATATATATGTCGCCGTAATAACTGAATTTCCAGAATCGAAATTCACTAAAATTACTTTCATTTATGATTTTCTTATTAATTGTAATATATAATTTTATTAAAAATGACAATTTGACTAATTTTGGGAAACTATTTTAAAATACGCATATTTATGTATTATGCATGTATATTATTTTAATTTTTAAAAATAATGCCGAAAATCGTTAGAAAAAATTAATTTAATATTTGTTCTCAAAATTTGCGCGAAAACGTTCATTAGCTCCAGTTACGTCACATTCACTAGATAGAAACAGGTGTCATGTAACTAAGAAAAAAAACTGTTTATTTTTCTTATAACTAGGAAAAAAATTGCTGATTTAAAAAAAAAATAATTAAATTCAAATTAATTTCCATAGTTATGTTTGCTAACAGGAATTTACGTAGCGACCCTAGTGGCGACAGTGTTGAAATATAAGAGAATGCAACGTCACAGGCCATTTCTGCTGACGTAATTTATAGCTGAAAAATATTAATTTTTTTTTAAATTAATAATAGTTAGGATGAATAAAATTATCCTTTATTATGAAAAATAATAAATTGCTGTCTTTTATTATCAATTTTCATTAAAATTTGTTTTTATTGTTTTTCTTTGATGTCAGATATCCCATTGTTAATATAAAAATAATTTAGATATGAGGCGTGATATTTTTATTTTTATTTTTAAAGGAAAACAGAAGACATTGAAATGTATTATAGCCTAAAAGCACAATTTCAAAAGCATAATTTAAATTACCTATCTGCTTATGATTACAATAAGCAGACTACTAAAGATATGGAACGACTCTTGCAAGCAATTTTATCAGTTATATGCGGCGTTTTAGCTCTACTTTGCATCATCCTATTTGTTTCTTTCATTGTAAGAACGAGAAGGTAAGAAACTGAATTTTATTATTTTGTAAAATATGTATAAACTTTTACAAATTTCAGTCTAAATCGACGTTTAGCATTGCTCTCGACGACTAAATTTGGCTCACAGGAGTCAAATTTAAATAGAGTTGGTGCACCATTACCGAATACGAATCAGTTTGCAGTAGATGGATCAAATCCTGTGTGGAATGAAGAAATGAAAAACCCTGATATTGACAGAAATAGGTACTTAAAGTTTAACAAAATTACAAAATTATAAATTAAAGTAACTCGTTAAAAATGATTCTTTCAACAAAAATTTTACAACTTCACTAAAAGATAAAAGACTTTGTTTTGTTATTTTTTCTGTATTACTCTGTAGCTTACGGGAACAGAAGTATTTAGAAAGTAATTAATTACTTATGAAGTTATGAGATACTCCAAGGATACACTCTTATTTTTACATTCAGCTAGCTATTAATTAAAAATTTACGCTTATTGAAATTAGAGCTAAAAAACACAATTTTTTGTTATATGTATTCCTCTTACTTTTCCTGTATTGTTCAGATAATTTTCATATTGCTTCATAAAAAAGATAAATACTTTTAATCTCATTCACATTTAACTTTTGCAGCATTGGTAGCGGAGATTCAGAATTGATCGGAGTGGAAGATAACGCTGTTTTTAGGTAGGAAATATTTGTTTCAAATTTAATGCAGGTATTATTAAGGATCGAATAAACTAATACGGGACCATGGATCAATAACCACAATTATGACATATAACATTACAAAAATATTAAACTAAAATTAAAATAATAAGTAAGAGAAATCTAAGTAAAATGGGCAAACGTCTGTAATATTACTATTAGTAGTGACATCCGTCGGCCGGTGCTTAAAGTCCATTGTTAAAAGGTTAAAAGTACTTAAAGAGATGATAAAAATGCGCGTAAATTTAAAAGTTAGAATGTTGCATACATATTGTTAATTGTTTAAATTGCCGACTTTTAGCGCTCTCATCCTATTAAAAAAAACGTTTGCTTAAAATTTTTTGACAATAGGTGTTTTCCAACTACCAGAGCACAGTGCGCATTAATGCCGCACAATGCCGCATTTGCGAGCATTAATTGGAACAGATTGGTTGTCAAATGACATAAAATGTATTTTGATAATTAATTTCAGTGTTATCAAACATTAATTAACAATTGTGTATGATAAAAATACGTCAATGATGGCCAACTTAAAAGAAAAAAAACTTAAGATTTCATGTTTAATGGTTGGTATAGAGCAAAAAAGTAGAGAACAAAAAAGTTATCAAATGCCCAATTGTGCGAGGCGTTGCGGTAATTGGAACACTCAGTGCTGAGCATTATGCCGCATAATGCGCTTTTGTGCCGTAATTGGAAAACACCCAATAAAAATATCATCTCAAGAGTCAGATTAATCAATTTCTGTACATTATTTATAAATATAATTCTTAAACAGGAATATTTTCGTTTCAGCAATAATTTAAACACAGAGATTACATTAGATGAACCTAGACGTGTAAGTATTACAAAATATATAGAAGTTATTCCACTTACAACTAATTATACACACAAGAGGCATCAACAAAGAGACGCACGATAGCAACAATATCACTCGAGAATTCTATTTTACCTTTTTTTTGTAAAATAAGCATTCGTATGATAATTGTTACCCATTGCTAATTTACCAGTATTATGACTAATTGGCCGATTCTGTAACTATTAACAGTCTGTAAAACCTCTGTTAGACTGTTAAATTATAGAATGTTAAAAAATGGTATTCTGTACGTAATTTTTAACAGAAATGTTAGCTAACATTCTGTTATTTCTCTGTAAACTTTACACCACTCACAACACTCCCATAAACTTTACAGAGCTGTTAAACAGGCTAATTACTATGGATATTATTAAATATTGATAATTTTGATTTTTGCGTTTTTTATAAATTCAATATTTTGACGTTTTAATTTGTCATTTTTTGAATTGTTTGATATCCGTAACTATGTAATCATGAAGTATTTTTTGTAGTAAGAAGACTGTTGAGGAAATAGTGGTGTTCTTAAATTGGAATTATATTGGTCGATTCTGTAACTATTAACAGTCTGTAAAACCTCTGTTAGACTGTTAAATTACAAAATGTTAAAAAATGGTATTATGTACGCAATTTTTAACGGAAATGTTAGCTAACATTCTGTTATTTCTCTGTAAACTTTACAGCGCTCAAAACACTCGCCATAAACTTTACAGAGCTGTTAAATAGGCTAATTACTATGGATATTATAAATTCAGCGTTTTTTATAAATTCAATATTTTGACGTTTTAATTTGTCATTTTTTGAATTATTTGATATCCGTAAGTATGTGATCATAAAGTATTTTTTGTAGTAAGAAGACTGTTGAGGAAATAGTGCAGTGTTCTTAAATGAATGTAATTTCAAATAAAGTAAATTTAATTTGAATTATATTTTTTAATAAACAATAAATGTTTTCAGGACAAAATCGCACTGACACAATTTGTCCACATGAAGCGTTTTACCTTTTCTCGACAGTGCTTCAGTTATTTAATGTATTTCAACAAGTATTCTTATTCATAGTATTGTCAATTCTTATTTTGTTGTCTACGTATTTAATGCACAATGCATTGTCTTTTGATAGTGAATAAGCGCTCCTTACTTTACCTGTTTTCACAATTTTCTTAAAAAAATTTTTACCCATAAAAGTGTTAATAATTTATGAAAAATTTTCCCCCAGAGACTTGGTGGGCTTGAAGTATTTCTAAAACTATCGGCACCGATATCTACGGAAAGCTCTGATGTGTGTAAATTAGATATCGAAATTATAGCATTATAGGTACATATGCCTACTTTACCATTTGACGAGTGGCCTGAAATATTATAACCATTATAAGGAACTGGTTGTCTAGAGAATTGCCGAATATCTAATTTAGAAATAGTTTAACCCATAATCATGATAATTTTACATGAGTTTAATATACATGGGTAATACACATAATTTATCTCTCTATTTAACATAAATCGCTATAAAAGAATTAATTTTTTTACATTTTATATACACAAATCCATGGTAATTTAACATAAATAGTTCAACAACAGTAGAATATATAAAATGTAAATGGCATCTTAACATAGTGTCTTACAGAATACCAAATTTTTAACATTCTGTTAAAAACAATTTTACGGAGCTCTGTACTGCAAAATAACAGTCTGTAATAATGTAGTTACAGAATCGACCCATAAATATCTTATATGGTATCTGGGGTAATACTTTTTGATAATATTGATTATAGTATTAACATTATGTATGTGCATATGTGTATTACTTACAATTAGAAAATGTAGAAAACAATCTTCAATTTGGGCAACAATTGACCTCAACACCACTGCTCTGCCATACATTCTAGACAAGGATACGTGACATAGAGGACTCTAGTTTGAATCAATAGAAATCTTTGTTTTATCCTTTACCCAATCTAAATGCAAACCTTATAATAGTATATTGTGCAATAAGTGTGAGAAATTGTCGATTGCCCACGAAAGCGAAGTTGAGCGCACGAACGTAGTGAGTGCGCTTATTCGCTTGAGTGGGGCAATCGACAGTCCCGCACGAGTTGCACATACTATTTTTTATTACGAATTTTACATACTTTTTTCTATTATTATCACTTATTTTGACATTTTTATTACCTTTTAAAATAATATTTTTAAGTGTTCGTCTTTTTTTTCTGAATTAATTATCGTTTAAATTACTTTGTTGGTGGTTTCTATAGAAATAATTTTGAAATATTTATTAAATGAAAAATTAAGAGGCGGCTTTGCATGTTTTGATTAAATTTTGCGTGTTTTATTATCAATTTGCGTGTGGAAAGTTACTTTCCACACGCAAAAAAGGATGCGGGAAGAGTACAGTGGGCAAACAGCTATTTTGCGTACAGAAATGTGTGCGCCAAGTTAGTATTTCTCCCGCATGAGTAATAAAATAGTATATTGTGCAATAAGTGCGGGAAATTGTCGATTGCCCACGAAAGCGAAGTTGAGCGCACGAACGTAGTGAGTGCGCTCATTCGCTTGAGTAGGGCAATCGACAATCCCGCACGAGTTGCACATACTATTTTTTATTACGAATTTCACATACTTTTTTCTATTATTATCATTATTTTTGACATTTATATTACTTTTTAAAATAATATTTTTGAGTGTTCGTCTTTTTTTTCTGAATTAATTATCGTTTAAATTACTTTGTTGGCGGTTTCTATAGAAATAATTATGAAATATTTATTAAATGAAAAATTAAGAGGCGGCTTTGCGTGTTTTGATTAAATTTTGCGTGTTTTATTGTCAATTTGCGTGTGGAAAGTTACTTTCCACACGCAAAAAAGTATGCGGGAAGAGTACAGTTGGCAAACAGCCCATTTTGCGTACAGAAATATGTGCGCCAAGTTAGTACTTCTCCCGCATGAGTAATAAAAAATAATATAATGTATAATTACATAAAAATATGTGGAATAACTGTTAATCATAAAAGTAATTTTAATATTATAATATTAATATTATAAAATTTGATTTTAGTCTAGCTTCAATCCAGTGATGCAAGAACAAATGAAACGAAGAAGTTTAAATCCAATGGCAAATATAGTTAATTCAGAAAATACCTAATTTTAAATGTTACCTATTAATTTAATTTAAATAATATATTTTTTATACATGTATATAAATAATTTAAATTCACTTTATAAATTTTTTTATTTTTATTGCTAAATATAGTAGTTACTTCTGGTTTTCGGTTTTGTTACAAACTTTTTAATATATACCTAAGTGTCTATATAAATTTTCTAAAGAAAAAAAATTTTAAATCAAAATTAAATTGGATATGTTTAAGAAATTTTATTTTATTTTATTTTAATTTACGTATTAAAATAGATGTAATGTTTATCGCATGAATTTCAAAAACGGGTTAACGGGTTACAACTAGTTTTCAGAAACTTTAAAAAAAAATACTAACACCATAGACCAATGATCATATAACATATAATCTATAGACTGACTGTATCAATGAATAAATGAAGCGTCCAGATACGCTCAAAATACGATCAACTGTTGCTTTCTAATATTGTAATCATTACAATAACCGTAGTAACCTTTTAAAATAATTATTGTCAAAATATAATATCCTAATAACTCATATTATAAATGCGAAAGTGAGTGAGTGAGTTTGTGAGTTTATGAGTCGATGAATCTATGAGTTTACGAGTTTCTGAGTCTATGAGTTTATAAGTTTATTAGTTTATGATGTCTTGTAATACATATTATAAATATGGTCCTGTTTGCTGAAAAATAGACAGCATATCATGTTCCTCATATCTTACCCTGCTAGTTGCATTAGGGAAACTGCCTATAAACTGGCTTTAAGCTCCATCTATAGTTCTATAATATAATAGTGTCAAGGGTCCATGCTAACACATAATATTCCTGGCGTCCATTTTATGTAATAATATTTTGCCTGGTCATTTTTTACCGAAAACATGTAACTTCGAGTCATTTTTTAATGAATTGTTAAATCATCGTCAAATGAATACAACATTTGTTGAATTTAGATTTAAAATAATAATACAAAATAAATTCATAATTCAAAAAATTATTTTATTTGTAAAAAAAATACATAATATTTAATACAAGTATAAATTACGCCTAGAGAACAATAAACTGACGTTAACAACAATGGTAAAAATGGCAATTTATTATTTACATTGAAAATAAAATGAATATAATTTTCATATAAAAACAACGGTATAAAACCACATAAATACACATATTCGAATATGTTTATTAAATGTACGGTGCGTTCTTCTGAAAACTTATGTATATTTAATAATGCATAATGAACCAATAATGAATGCAACAGCAACAACAATAATTTAATATATAATAAATTTTGTGGAAACAGTAGCGGAAATAACGAGTAATAACCTATTATTGATAATAAATAAAAAGTAGATGCATCTTCTTTACAATTCACAGCCAAAATGCTGAAAATAAAATAATAAAATATATTTTTTGCAATTCTGACAGTAAAAAGTACCCATAATAAGGAGAATGTGTTACTTTTAGGCCTTACGGGGCAAATACTATATTGTATACAAAAGGACTAAAATATGACTTGTAAACTCTGAATATTGAATAAATAGAGGGAGTATAGGGATATATACGATGTATATGAAAATGAAGCCAAAAAATCACAGGTGTTGACAAATATGGCGGTTAGACAAGGTTGGATTTAAAATTTTTCTATATTTATTAATGTTATATTTGTTGTTATAAGTATTGTTAGAATGCTTATTAATAAAGAGTCTCAAATTACAACCAAAAATCAACAACAAATTAAAAAATATTCATTACCGTCAATACTTTGTAAGTTATAAAAGGTGCTAACCAACATGGCGATTTTACAGCAAAAAAAAATGTGCACTCCATCTATTGTATGGTACATAAATATTCACAGAATATTCAGAAACAAACTCCGTATCTCTGTACTAGCTTTTTCAATGTGGACAGTAGCTTACGTCACAAATGACGTAATTTCTGTCCCCTCCAAACGCACAACATGTTACAACATAGATCTCGTATCAATGTATGCGTGTAATGTACAGTTGTATGTGTACCAACATCACACGCTGTCCGTGGAGGGAGACGACTGCTCTGCATATGTATGCTAGTATTTCGGTACTTGCATATTACTATATATGTATTCTCTTATTGTTGAAACTGGTTGATAACAATCGATCTGAACCCGGCTACAGTTGCTGTGTGACTGACACACTTAAGCGATATCAAGCACACCCAAGCACACAGCTATCCACAATTTTTTACAAACACGCTTAGGGCTTGTAAATATTAACATCAATGCTTGTGAAGAAGAATATGAAGTTTGTTCCTTACATAAGGTTACAAAAAAATAATTTAAAACCTTACCGATCATGGACGTCATAATACGTCATATGAAACCTTACTAACTCATACACCACGTCGCAAGACGTCAACAGTTTCATATAAAGTGTATTAACTGTCAAAACAGTGTACCAATTGGGCATTTTGTCATTATAGGTTATGACCGTCATGGTGTTAATATTGTGTCAGAATATTAAATAAGTATTAATCACTTACCTTAATGGTATAATAATAATTAAAATAGCTTTCTCATGAACATGCCATCCAAATAAAAAACTGACTGCAGCACAAAGACAAATTGCTCTTATAAAATGGAATGAATTATTATGTTTTGGTAACGTCCATAGTTTTATTAATATCGGCATAGTAAAAATGAAAGTGCATAAAAATGTTGCTAATGGAGGCACACTCGGCAGTATTGTATGTGAATATTCTTTAACTAAACCACCAGTCATAGTCGCTTCAGAAATTTCAATTTTAATTCCAATAAGTTTACCTAAAAAATGAATTCTATGTTAAATTCTTCTGACTGCAATAAAAGTTTTAGAGCTTATTTTCCAAAAAAAACTCTTTTTGCAAATAACCTTCCTTAAATGCACAGAGTGGGTCAGGCTAAGTTCTCATAAAACTGACCATACACGCATTGTGCAACATTTACACAAACCATTTAGAGCCTTTTTTACCTCCCTTATCTTTAAGGCACAGTTACAGAATTGAATTTTTTCAGGTGACAAAGTGGTGCCAAATCAAAAAAAGCAGTATACCCAATTTCATACATCTAGTTGGAATAGTTTCCAAAATATGATTATCAAAAATCACTATAATTATGTATTATATCGTACGAGAAAAATAAAAAATCAATAAAAATCCAATATGGCGCATTCTGATACGAAATAACAACGAATTGCTACGGAGCGATATACACAATAATTGAAGACATGAGTGAATGAATGTGTTATGTAACATTTTTATAATTTTACAGTAGAAGCGTTTGAAAGTTTTTATTTACATATACTTCCCATGCAATATCACATGTTTATTATTGAATTTCTACAAAACTATTAGTCCTAATGTAACCAAATTTGGATATATTTGGCAAAAAATGAATTTTTGAAAAAAAATGTTACATAACACCTTCATCCACTTATGTCTTCAATTATAAAAACATTTTTTTATTCTTACGTCTGTGAAAAATTAAATTAAATCGAACATGTAACAATTTGAAGAAATAGAATTGACCCTAAAAGTAACTTACATAATACAGTAATTGCTTTATCCATTATATTGTAAATAGCCCAAAAATTAGGAGCCCAATACGCATGACATAAACCACGCTTAAAGGGGAACAACCGTGATAATACCTGTAATATTTTAACACTGTAAGTTTAATTCCGAATATATAGGTTCATAATCTTTTATCATACCTGTGGAATTTGATCATAAAATGGTGCAAATGTTACAACCACAACAAAACTGACAACAGCACCCAACTTTAAAAAATTCTTAATAGAAAAATTTTTCCAGCTGGTTCGATTATTTTTATTATTTTCCATGAAGCAATAATTTCGCAATAAGTAGATAAAATACGCCGGTGCAATATACATAAAAATATGTTTCATACATAGCAACACAGAAAACCAAAATGCACTTGCTATAAAATTGTTCTAAAAATATATGTAAATTAATCAATAATCAAAAATGTATAACTTAAAGGAATTTAAGTTTTTAAATAATTTAAAGCTAAAAAAATCTAAAAAAGTTAAATTTACATTTACGTAAGTTCTACAAAAATTCCGCGCAAATCAAATATGTGTATATTAGGAAACAAATTAGTACGTTATTGTAAATTTCCGTTAATATTAAAATAACTATAGTAACTTAAAAATGTACGTCTAATTTTGGTTCACTTGTTAATGACGTCAGACCAACTGTGAAATTTGACCTATACTAATTGTAAGTTTACTATAGGTGAAATTATTTAAAGTTCGTCTGACGTCATTAACAAATGGAACAAAATTAGACCTACAAATTTGTATTACTATAGTTACTCTAATATAAAAATAACAAAAAGGAAAAGAGACAGAAAATTTTGATACTTCAAATTTTGATTAATTTCGTGTATGTTTAATGACGTCAGACCAAGTTTAGTAAATTTCAACTATACAGTGGAATTCCAAGAAGTTCAATACATTGCTGAAGTATATTATTGCAATTTATTAATTTAATGTTTGTTATTATTAAAATAATATAACATTAGATTTATACCGAGCGTTCATAAAGTTCCGGAACAGCATCGCAAAAGTTCCGCAAAATCTCAGTTAATATTGACTTTATCGAAAAATAACCCGGACAAAAGTTTCATGGGAAGAAATAAGGAACTAGAAAATGACCTCGAATTTGACCTTGACCAATCAGTATCTTGACAACCAACATATTTATTTCGTTTTTATGACCTTGTTGTATATGAATCAAATAAAAAACTACTAATTAAATAATAATCATCCCTAGAAAACCCTATCAAATACCCCACCAAATCAACAGATAAGCAAAACAAATAAATAGAGCAAGCACAAATAAAAAATTATTGCAAAAAGTACCGTTAAGTGACATTGACCTGATTGTTATCCAACAATCAAAAGCTTCGTCTATTGTTGTATTAGTGTTAAGTGTGAAATAGTGAAAGCACAACAACTGAACATTGTAAATCATTACAACAAATAAATTTTAACAATTTTATGAAATAATAAATTGTGCTTTTAAAATATTAAATAACAATTTAATAAAAAATTATTTTTATTGTAAACAAAGTGTAAATCATGTTAAATATTATTTTTAAATAAAAAGACATTTTAATCAAAAGAAGATTCTTTTATTCAAAATATGCACTTACCTAATTCAGCACGGTACGCAATAATCAATACAATCAATACATTGACTGTCGATCAAAACGAAGTGAATTCCATTGTGCTAATCGGAAAGTCGTTATTGCTCCAATTACACATTGTGGTGGAAATCAATCAAAGATCAATAATGTCAATAATCGTACATTGGATGTTATTCTCCAATAAAAAGAACTGAATAACTGGTGGCAGCGATCAAACGCTAATAATCGGAATATTGATCATTCATCGGAAAGTATCAATATTTTATTTTTATCCTTTTTAAGAAAAAAGGATACGACAACCTTCACACGACTTTCGGATATGAAGTATGAATATTGTTTTGAACGTAGAATTTCCCGCTCTTTCCGAATCCGAGGTCAAAAATAGGGATTTTCATTTAAAAAAACAAAGTTGAGCTCCAAATTTTGGTCAAGGTCATTTTTTAGTTTCTCATTTCTTCCCATGAAACTTTTATCCGGGTTATTTTTCGATAAAGTCAATATTAACTGAGATTTTCAGTTGTTCCGGAACTTTATGAACGCTCGGTATAACATATTGTTATACAAGGCTGAGAACTATTTAAAATGATTTCATTTTAAATATGTATTTAAAATACAAAATGGCATTTTGCATTTTCTATTTTAAATTAGTTCTGTCAAACCATTTTCCATTTTGTATTTAAAATGGAAATTTGAATCCACTTTACATTTAAAATGAAAATGCATGTTTTCTCAAATTTATGTGTATAGAATATTAATTATAGAACTTGAATTTAACGACTTGAAGTCTAACAAATTGTAAGTTAAATGTAAGTTGATTTAATTGACTCAAATTTTTTATAACTCGAGTTGCAATGGCACTTGAGTTAAATTTGTTACTAAAGTTGCAGTTCTCTTAAGTCAAACTTTTTTGACTCAAGTAGTGTACTACTATCTTTAAGACAAGTCGATAAGAAATGTTTTTGTATTTCCAGTAGATGATTTTTCTTAATTTTATTTAGAAGTTGCAGTTGTAGCGTCGTCAAGATTTGAATACGCCAAGGACGAATTAAATTTTACAATATTTTTAAGTACAATTTATTTTTAAGTACAATTAAACTTTACAAAATTTTCTCAAAAGACTACCTTTATGTATTTATTTTCAGTACGTTTGATATTTTCCTAACTTTTTTTTTTAATTATTATAAATAATGATAAAAAATTTATAGAATAAACATTTTGCATTTTATAACCTATTTTAAATAACTATTTTCCATTTTCAATTTTAAATATGTTCAGCATAACCGTTTTCCATTTTGTATTTTAAATGCATTTTTGGAAACCATTTTCCATTTTCTATTTTAAATGGTTTCTATGAACCATTTTTCCCAGCCTTGTTGTTATAATTATAACAATATAACATATCTTTTTAATAATAACGAACATTAACTTAATAAATTGCAATAATATACTCCAGCAATATGTTACACTTCTTGGAGTTCAACTATACTACCTTATCAAAAGTCTACCTTATCTGACTTTTACACTTCTCTCTATAACAGAATATCATCATTAATTTTATTTGATTTTCTTATACAATACCTCCATCATATTTGCAACAGAAAGTAGTAAAATTCCAAACAAGATTCCATTATATTGAAAATGGATATGATCGACCATTAAGAGACCAACATTTCCAAATAAGATTAAAAAAAATTCAACTTTATGTTGAAAATTTTTACCAAAACTCCTACAACATCTGTAATTAAAACAGTATATAATAGTATATTATATACTGTGATTAAGGTTGTAAGTTACATATTACACACGAGCGAAAAAGTTACGTAATATGACTTACAACCGAGTTACGTACTATACTTTATCTACGACTAACATGGAATTCACAAGATAAGTTTGATACGAATACAATACATTAAAATTATATAGAACTTGAAAGTTATTAAAAATTTAGTTGCTAAATGTAGTGTGCTATGTCTCTTTACGCATAGGTGCACGTAAAGTTCAATTTTCTGTACAGCTGTATGTAAAACATAGCTTACCTAAATAGTATTTTGTACAATAAATAAACAATTTCATGGTAGTCGTAGATAAAGTATATCACACGCTTAAACGCACACTGATCTAATTTAAGGTCTATCTGACCTAAAAATCTACGATCGAGCACCACGTATTCGTCTTTGAGGAGGGTAAAAGGGTGAAATACTACTTTCTGGCCAATTCCTTAGTTTTTTTTTCAATTTTATTTATTTTCAGTTTAAATTGCTTGAAAATGAGCAATTAAGCTCGATGCCATTGTCACAATTAAAAAATAAAGTGGTATTTTTTGATAAGTAAAATATATGTTTTAAAATTATATATAGTTATATACAATTTTTTCTCGAGTCGATAATTTTTTTTATCCCCGAAATGAAACAGTGAACTTTATCAAATCGTTTTATTTTTTTTAATTAAATCAGTCTACGTCTTAAAACATACTTATGGTATAAGACCCACAAGGTTTTTGTGCTTTATGTTCTTTTCAAAATATTTATTTCTTAAATAGGTTTTCTTAACCCTTTGCAGTCCAAGCCTTTTTTTCATGAAGCGAGCAGCAACTCCGCGCCATTTTTAGAGAAAAATAAAATATTGTCTTATATACATAGTCAGAGTGAAAATAAATTTTTTAATTGAATGTTTTTAATAAATACTTTTAAACAACTCACCTCATGCAGGGGTATAACTACTAGGAACCTGGTGTACTTTGTCAGAGAGAGGGTGATTTGAGTGAGAGAGAGTTGAAATTAATGTAAATTAAAATGGTCTAGTGAGACTCATCGTTAGAAGTGCAAAGGATTAACTCTATTTATTTTTTTGAAAGACAAACTCTTGTTACTTGCCCCCATTTTTAAGACTGTGAGATAAATACTGAAGATGTCATGTCAAGCACTTTGATTATCGATGAATCGACGTTTCAATTTTATGCATGTATGCGGCACATTGGCATTATTCTCATAAACCAGCCATAAAACCGTGGCAGAAAATTTTTAACGCATGTGATAATAAGTTACAGCAAACTATATTAATGTTAGAAATGTACTTCTGTTAGTAATTACCGGCAGCATCCATATGCGAAAACCAAATCAGTAATTATAACAGATAATCGCTGAAACAAAATTGCTCTATTTGAAGCATAATTCAAATTTGTTACAATTAACATTTGTGGATCGAACAGCTTCGCAAAATGTGATAAAACGTATTCAAACCAAGCAAATAACGGTGGATAATCTAATGTCCATTCTGAAGAATTTTCGAAATACCATTTTTTAATTGGCAGACTATTTGTTATTGCTAACCAGTTTCTGTGTACTTCAAAATCAGTTGAGTGGCTATTATAAAAAATAATAATACCTAATTAAAACGAAATGTATTTATATTTTAAATACACTTATACTTACTAAGCAGGTATGAGCAATAATTTTATAGACGAAATCAAAATAATATACTCTAAAAACATTTCACTTTTACGTACGTATAAAATTTAAATTTAACACGTGTTTTATAACAGCTGTTTTAAATCATCAGTGTTACCGGTTATACAGTTATGTGCTGTCAAATGTCAAACTGAAACGTAGAGGTGGTAGAGGTGTATGAAGTTAGCCTCTCGCCAGAGAAAAATGGCCGGCAACGTTACCTATAGGTCTGTTTCCGTACTTTTTTTTGCCTGCTAATTTCTTCAAGTTCCTACTTTATGTGGTGGGGATAAAATATGAAAGTAAAGAAACGACTTCCTTCAGTTCACGGCCCTTATTGCATTAAAACAAATTTGACAACTTTTTAACATTTGTCTAAACGGTTACATCGGTTAATGTATGGAGAGTACAGGTAAGGAGGAGTATCTCATATGGGACTTGAATCGAAAAAGTGGCCCCTGGATTTGTTGAAATAATAGTTCAATAAGTACCCAGAACGGCGCTGATAAGCAATCAGGGTTGATCTGAACTTGGCAATTATAAGTCTGGATAGAAATCTGAAAATTCATCGATAATCTATATGGTCGGTTTGGTGCGAAAACTCATTAAGTAACATTTTCAAGTTTCAGAGATATAAATGGAAATGAAAAATTGTTAATTATGTTTGCTTGTCTAAAATGTTTAAGCAACAGATCTGTTTTGTTTAAGTTGTTAAAACCGCTAAAGATATAAGAAAATCAAAATTTTAAATAAGATTTAGGCAAAAAATTTTCAAAGGCGTCTCACAAACTTTGTTTTTCGTACTTAATAAATTTTTGCACAAAATAAAAATACTGCAACTGAATATATAATGACATTTTATTTAAATGAAAATCATATTAACTTATAAGTTAACAAAAAAATATAACTCAAGTTATTGATCTAATTATAACATTATAAAAAAATTTTGTAAAATAAACGTTTTAGAATTTTATATAAGCAAACTTAGCGTTACAAAAATATTAGAGGCACTACTTTTTTTATAGACCAAAATTACAAGAGCCAATCTTCAACTTCGCCATCAGTACTATCCTGTACTGCAGGATCCATTACTTTCCATAGGAACATTCAATTTAAATCTTCCAAATTAACAACAGTATTAGTGTAAAAACTATGTTTTAACAATTCAAAAATAATTAAACTGTATGCATATAACAAAATAAACCAAACGCATCAATTTATTAAAAAAACATACAAAAAATACAAAAAAAAAAAACTATTTATATACCTAGAGTCCTAGAATAACAAAACTTTAAATAAAATAATATGAGAACGCGAAATTATAAATAAGCAAGTTATAACTTGGTTATAATTTTGCCTGGAAAATGGTCTAGTGAGTTTTATATCTCATATTTCTAATATTTGTTGTAGTATTTTGTAATGCAAAAGGTCAGTAAGTGACTTTAATGATTTTTAGCTCTACAAAAAAATGGTAAATATAAAATAATAATTATTTGCAAACGCAAAATAAGGAAATCTAGTGGTCGTATCATCTACTAAGTATTATCAATCAAAAGAGAAAGTAAAATCAGCTGAAAAATATAGAAATCTCATTTTTGAAAAATTTGTCACTATATGTCTCATTTTGGGTTAGCAACCGTACTATAATTATAGTAGACATACTATAATTACATCCTTTTTACTATGTACTATCATGCCTTTACAATAATCCTTAAATCTACTATAATTTCTTAAATCTACTATAATTTTTATAAACCATATTTTTTGACCGGAAAAGCAAATTTTCAAAATGTTTTTCGTTTGGCGCCGAGAGGATAGAATTTTAACATTTGGCGAGGAAAAAAAAAAGGTTTAGATCGCCGCTAGTACGGGCGCTGAATTTGATAAAATTGACTCTGACGATTATTTTTCTAATCTACTATAATTTTTTCAAATTTACTATAATTTTACGGCCCTGGCACAATAATCCCACTCTTCAGGGTTGCTAACACTGATTATACATAATACGTATTCCCTTCGCATTAGATGTATACATTTAAGCCTCAAACTTCGTTCAAAACCCAATAATAATTATTTACAATGTTTCAATTTGAAAATTAGTGTCATGAACTGTATATTTTAAATGGAATACGCTCCAGAGTCATATGCGTTTTTTAAATGGAACACGCTTAATGCTATCAAGTGAACGTAACTAAATTCAGATGGTATTGAACGTATTGAACGTATTGAACAAGTTGAACAATTTGACAGCTCTATCTTTACAATAAAATACCCTAAATCCGTAAATACATTTTGACATTCGAAATATTTATCAAAATAATAATAATCATAAATAGTATTTGTGAAATAAAAAAAATGTATAAACATTTAAAGATGACAATAGAATTATTTATGTTGTATGAGAATTTCAAGTAAACATTTAAAGAAAGTATACAGCAAAGTGAATCACAATCAACAATGGCAGTTTTCCACAGAGGATTATTTACGTGGTTTATTATTGCTGTCTTTTTAATATTATTATGTTTACGCTTAGAGGATCGTACAGGATGGAACTGGTTTATAGTTTTTATACCAATGTGGTTATACGATAGTATATTATTGATATATGTATTATTTCATTTAATTTCACATTGTAAACATGGTGTTGAACATCTAAGACAGACAATTAATTCCCATATATGGTATGTGACAGCGGTTATTTTAAAAATGGTTGCTCAGATAATGCTCTGTTTGAAGTTACAATATAAACAATTAAATATTTCGGTATATCAAGTAATGATACCAGTTTGGATTTTGTTTCCGTTAATGGTTATTGATGTAACAATTAAATTAGTTCGATCGGCAAGAACTTATTAATTGTATATTTTGAATTTGGTTTAAATAAACATTTATAAATTTTTCTAAATGCTTATAATTAATTTAATTATCCTTAAAATTCTTTTGTTAGTGTGAATTTGATTCATTAGTGTAATTTAATCTATAAAAGATACATATTGGGAAATCAAATGGGGGCGTGGTTTAATATTTAGCCTATTGGCAGTAATTTCTTCATTCATCATCAGATGGCAGAAATTGACATTTAAAAAAATAGTAGCAATGGTAGCAATTTGAAATTGTCTGATTTTATCTGAAAACGGTAAATTATTATGAAAACGTTAGAATGACATTCGAAAAAATATACCAGTTTGTAAAGTTAAACAACATAAATTTTATGAATTGTCAAAATCTAATAAACAAACCTTGCCTCCTGGCAGTAGTTATTTTTTTGACCACTATTTTTATTATTCTCAATACAGTAGGCAACAAAAAATGGATTACATATTGAAAAAGTTCTTCCATGTTTATCGCCAAAAATAGCAATTGTTATTGATAACGCAGGATAAGTTGACAAAATTGGAAATTAAAGAGTATTTAATAAAAAAAGATAGTTTTTGAAGCAGATATGCTTAGAATGGAGTTACTACAATTAGCTAATAAAAAAGTACCACACGAGAAGAAATGTAAAATCGACAAAATTATTAAAGAATATGAACACAAAATTTTAAAACTGGCTCCATACCATCTATAATTTAATCCCATAGAAATGATATGGAGCATTGCAAACGATTATTATAGCAAAAATGGTTGAAGTAGGTTTTTTTGTTCTTCAAAAAAAAAAAAAGAAAAAAAAGTTTATTAAATTTAAATTTTGAAATAAATGTGTATAATAAAATGAATTCTAAAATAAAATTTAATTTTTATTTTTTAACCTATTTATGTAATTAATATATTGAATAATAATCTTACTCATTGTTCTGTTTAAAAATAATAAAATTATTTTTCTTATTTGAAATCAATAAATATTAGGGATCATCAATAAAATAATCAAAGACGTTACACATAAAAATTTAATTTCGGTATTATATGATTTTAAGCATTACAAACACTTAATAACATTTCAATGCAATTACAAACTTCGTTTAATGTTACCATTAGGTCTACCATTTGAAAAATCATTATAGCAGATCAAAAGACTGGTTAGAGCATCGATTATCTGAACTAAACATGGCACAAGAAATAAATTTTTAGCAATAAACTGAACGAAAGCCTCACGTATAAAGCTAAATAAAATGTTAGATTCTCAGGTATTACGAAAATCAGCCCTACATCACTGTGTATCTCATTGGAATTCCCATAAAAAAGGTTATTTGTCCTTTTTATTTAGTTTTTTCATGTACAACCTTATTTACTTCTGATAAATTTATTTCGAATTTCCCGCCAAAGTTTTTTATGTGCACCACAACCTGAAATATATATAATACGGGCCTCTACTCTTTCCTAATTAAGGGTAAATTTTCTAGTTACAGGATTGCAAGTATGTACAGTGGAACTCAAAGAAGTGCAGCACATTACTGAAGTATATTATTGCAATTTTTTAATTTAATCTTTGTTATTATTAAAATAATATAACATTAAGATTTATATAACAATATGACATGTTTTTTTAATAATAACAAACATTAACTTAATAAATTGCAATAATAAACTTCAGCATGTGTTCCACTTCTTAGAGTTCCACTGTACATTCAAAAAAATTTCATATCACAAACTGACAGATCTGTCATCCGATATCAACTAAAAATATTGTGATCATTAATATTGTTAATCAAAAAATGTTAAAAATATAAACGAAAAAATGCCTCTTAAAAGAGCTGATCTTGATAAAATTTGTCGTATGTGTTTATCGTTTAGAAAAGAAATGTTGACTTTACACGCACCAGAGGTTATAGAAATGATAAGGAACTGTACTGGCATTGAGGTAATCCAAAATAAATTGTTAAATTTATTTTCAAACTTGTTTATATATTTTTATTTGCTAAATTTTGTAAAAATAATTCCCACGAAAAGTTTAGGAGATGTAGTATTTACTAAATAAACAAGAAAGTTCATATAAATTTGAATCCGAACATTAATACAGAGGTGGCCAACCCAAATGATGTTGCCACTTTGGAAGCGCATCATAACTCCGTGGGCCGCATATAAAATTATGTGCTCCCATATTATTATGTATTTTTTTTAATACATTGGTTTTCACTACCTTGGTCATTACAAAATAAATATATTTTGTATAAGTGTGATGAATCTCGCGGACCAAAAAAAGTTCTAGGCGGGCCGCGGGTTGGCCACTCCTACATTAATACTTTTTCCACATAATATAATCACCTATTTACCCAAACAATTGATTAAAAATTGAATAAAATGTTTGTAATATATAATTTATAATCTGTAATTTGCATTTTTTTTTGTTTCTTTTTTTCAAGTTAACTAAAAACATATCTCTAAACATAAAGCGTAAAGCTGAGACCTAAGAGACTCAGTTTAAACCTTAAAAAATCGTATGATCAAATTTATAGGAATGTGGTCATGTAATTTTTTTCAGTGCTAAAAATAAGCTTTTCAGTGTTGCATGAAAAAGCACCTTAGGTTTTAATTATCCAGCAATTTAGGCTGATGAGCACCAAATCAGAGAAATGGGGAATTTGACTAATTTTGGGAAATTATTTTAAAACACACATATTTATGTATTATGCATGTACCTATACGTTTTTAATTTTTAAAAATAATGCCGAAAATTGTTAGAAAAAATTATTTTAGTATTTGTTCTCAAAATTTGCGGGAAAACGTTTACTAACTGTCAGTTACGTCACATACTCTAAATAGCAACACGTGTCCTGCAACTAAGAAAAAAAATGTTTATTTTTCCTGTAACTAGGAAAAGAAATTGTTGATTTTTAAACAAATTAATTAAATTTTGATTAATTTCCATAGTTATGTTTGCTAACCGGAAATTAAGTAGCGACACTAGTGGTGATAGTGTTGAAATATAAGAGAAAGAAACGTCACAGCCCGTTTCTGCTTACGTGGACTTTAGCTAAAAAATTACTCTTTTAATTAAATCTTTTTAAATCAAATAATGATAGTTAAGATGAATTAGTATAATAAATTGCTGTCTTTTATTATAAATTTTCATTAAAATTTGTTTTAATTGCTTTTCTTTGATACTGTCAAATACCCCATTCTCTACTTTAGTTTTGTTAACTAGTTATAATTAAAGAAGTATTATCCTCCTGAAGTATTTTACTACATTAGTTTTCCTTGGAGAGTTCGTCCACAGTATACTTTCTTAATTTCAGCTACTTTAGTTTTCTGCGAATATCGCGAATACTATTTTAGTTATTATAAAATGTAATGTAAAAATTGTATCAATAAAGTATAAAATTAATAAAAAAATAATAATGTAGGTGGCGTCTGTTATAGACAAAATGTTTTAAGAACGGATGTTTAGCCACACTGATATTATTACGGTTTTAGTTTTTCTTTTAGTGCTATGCAGACAAACTTCAGTATAATGTATAGTATATATGTGATTATATATATATGCCTATTTTATTTAGGTCAAATTAAATGATGGACTTCCTCAGACTATATGCTTTGAATGTTCCGAACAAATGCATCAGTATTCAGCATTCCGTCAAAAATGTAAAAATGCCGATAAAATATTGCACCAACTAATAAACGAAGATGATAACGATGATAACTGCGACTTTCTTGATGCAAACGATAGAACAATTTCTCCAAATGTTACAAACGAATTGGAAGATGATATAAAAGAAGAACCGTCTGACACTGAAAGTAATACAAAAAATATAACTAATTCGTATTCCTGTAACAGGGCAAAAAGCAGTACATCAAATAAAATATCAGATAATAGGCAATCTACTTTACCAGTAAAAACAGAGTTGGTAGAGTCAGAAACTCCAGAGTCATTGAAACAAGAAAATATAACAGACGCAACTGATTCAGGAATACTAGAAGAAAATAAATATTATATTAAAGACGAAAATTTCGATAACAAATTTACAAATGATAAAGATGAATTTGAAAGTTACTTTACTAATACAAATACTGAAATGGAAGAAATTAAAGAATCGGTAAGTTGTAAAATATGTAAAAAAAGTATTCCTGAAAATTCCTTACAGAGTCATTTAAAAGAACATAGACTCAAAAAGAAACAAAAATGTGATCAATGTTTTCGAGCATTTCGAAAACCATGCGAACTAGCAAAACATTTAAATGATGTGCACAAAAGGAAAAAGACAATTGAATGTCAAGTATGTAGCAAAACGTTTCATCTACAAATTCAGTTAGATTTACACTTAAAATTACATTTTAAAACAAAACATATTTGTAATGTATGTGGCAAAGAGTTTGGAAAAAGTTCAAAATTATTACGACACCAAAAAATACATGAAAATCGCGAGAAAATATTTTGTTTACATTGCGATAAAATATTCATCAGTGACGACTCATATAAAACGCATGTTAAACTTTACCATAACACCGAATCGGGCGGTAAAGAGAAGAAAACATGTCCAATATGCGGAAAAGTAGTGGTGAATATGAAAAGACATACAATGCAAATACACAGTAATCACCGAGCTTATAAATGCGATCAGTGCGACAAATCATTTATATGCAATTCATTACTAACAAAACATGTTGAAGAAAAACATTTAGGTGTCAAAAAAGAGCTGAAAGCATTATGTTTCATCTGTGGCAAAGCTTGTCCAAGTCAGGGTGATTTAAAGAAACATTTACCGACACACGACGATAACAGAGAGTACGACTGTAATTTATGTAACAAAAAATACAAATCTCGTAACGGATTGCGGTGTCATTTAAAAGTGCACAAAGGTATAAGACCGTTTAGCTGTACGATTTGTTCGAAAAAATACTTTACAAATAAAGACTTACAGCAACATCTATACGTGCATACGGGCGAAAGACCGTTTGCGTGTCATATTTGTGGACGTACATTCAATTACAAAGCAGCCAGATGGACACATATGAAAGTACATAATGTTTTTATTGAATCCAATAAAAATACTAGTGCAAATATATAAATTGCAAACATTTTTATGTAATATTGTAAATATTTCTAAATTTTTCCTTTTAATAAATACTCGTTTTGTACAGATATCAAACTGTAATATTTAAAAAGAAAAAAAAATTGTAAGTTAAACCCTTTGCGCTTTTAAAATACCTTTTAGTTGATTTATTTTTTTATAGTTCGGCTATTTAAATTTTAGTATCTATATCATTTAAAATTTAAATATGTAGGTATGTAATGGTAAGTTTCAACCAAATATTAAAATGCGAAAACATTTACTTAACTATTCATTATGAAAGAATTAAATGCTTAAAATCACTGGTGTAAAGGATATCCCTAGATGGCCGATTTACCTCCCCAGACGAGATTTTCAAAGGTATCTTGTGGTGCTATATATTAAAACTAATTATTTAAATCTCTGTATCTCGTAAACTATTATATAGATATTGAACTAAAAGAGTAAGGAGTAAAACGGCAGTTTGAAATAGAGATAATAATTTAAAATTATAAAATAAGTCATTTAGGTTGTTTAAATATAAATAATGGAAATAAAATCAATAATTATTAAAAAAAAAATAGTCAAAAATAAAGAAGTAAACGATAATAATAAATTTCAAATTGCAGTACAAAGGGAAATTAGCGCCACGACTGGTGAAACAAGAAAACGTAATATGTACCATTTCCGTGATCAATTCTAGCAATTCTTTCGTTTGAGTTCGTCCTCTTTGTCTAGTGTCCATGACTACAAGTTTCATAAAAAACATAAGGGTAAAATACTAGCAAAGGAGAGAAACCTTGATGGCACTCTCGCACATTAACAATTAGAATTCAAATCATATCTCTGATACTTTTCGATAATAGGATCAATTAATCGATTACATGCATGTTTACACTGAGTACTGAATCGAACATATTAACATATGTTTCCTAGAGATACCACAGGCATTAAATTGTGGCGTATGACTCCATTTTATTAAACCCAACTTGTAACCACGGAGACTTGTTTATAAATATTAGATAAACCGGATAAACTATTAATTTGATGGTTGCACCGCCATTAAAGTAATCACATCAGTCAATTATTTTGCTTCAGTTTCTTAATGGATTTATAATACACAGCATTCTCTCTAGCCGATTCTCTCCTCGATGCATGTTTATATACCTATTTTAATGTTTTCATTTATGCACTTGTGCAGTTTGTTGCATTACCACTATTATAATTATACTGGTTTTACATGAACATTTTTGAAACAAAAACTAGTAATATTTTCTAAAATATATTTCATTTCGATTTAATTTAATCAGGTTACGTATGTGTGTATATTATTTAATAACATTATTTGCTCTAACAGTCTCAAACATAAATAGTCTGACAGTATTATACTAAAATTGTTAAGCCGGTCCTGTCTGTATTGTCCTACTACGTTAATAACAAAAAAAAAATGTCAAACTTGTCAAAAATGTTATATTCAAATTTGACAGATAAATGAAAAATAAAAATGACTCTTAAGAAAGCAGATTTTTCTAAAATTTGTCGTATGTGTTTGCTGATTAAAAAAGAAATGTTGACTATACAAATACCAGAAATTATAGAAATGATAATAAATTGTATTGGTATTGAGGTAACCAAAAATTAAAAATTTTAAAACGTTTTAAAATTCGATAAATATGGCCCTTTATTTGATAATTTTCTAATTTTACAACTTACTCAATTTATTAACACTTTATTTAGGTCAAATTAAATGATGGACTTCCGCAATCTATCTGTTTTGATTGTTCTACACAAATACATCAGTATTCAGAATTTCGCAAACAATGTAAAAATGCAGATAAAGTTTTACATAAGATAGTTAACGGAAATGATAATTTTGATTCGCTCTCTGATGAAAATGATAATGTCGGTTCGTCAAATATTAAAAATGAATTTTCAAATGACGTAAAAGAGGAATCATTTGAGGCTGAAACTAATAGAACAAATGTGTCTTATTCCTATAATAATGATGAAAATACCCTAACAAATAACGTAATAGATACGATAAAATCTGTATTTATAAAAAATGAAGTAGAAGAATCTGAAAATGGAAAGTTACTTAAAGTAGAAAGTTTAGAAGCTCATGTACTAGAGGAAAATAAAAATTACGTTAAAGATGAAAATTTTCATAGTAAATTTAGTTCTTCTACGGATGATTCAGATAATTTCTTAGATTCAAAAGCAGACAGTGAAACAGAATTAACAGATTCTAACATAAGTAACAAAAAGAATAAAAAAGTTTTAAAGAAACTTAAAAAGAAACAAACGTGTGATCAATGTTTCAGAACGTTTCGAAAACCATGTGAACTGGCAAAGCATTTGAGTGATGTTCACAATAGAAAAAAGACTCTCGAATGCAGCGTATGTAGCAAAACATTTCATTTACAAGTTCAATTAGATTTACACTTAAAATTACATTTTAAAACCAAACATATTTGTAATATTTGTGGCAAAGAGTTTGCCGAAAGTTCGAAATTAAAACGACATCAAAAAATACACAAAACACGTGAACAGGTATTTTGCGTGCATTGCAATAAATCATTTCTTACCGATGATTCGTATCGACGACATGTGAAAGCATATCACACAGAATCGGGGGCAATCGTTAAAAAAATGTGTCCAATATGTGGTAAAGCTGTAATCGATGTCGATTTACACATAAATCACACACATAATAAAAATAAACCGTATAAATGTGATCAGTGTGGTAAATCGTTTGGTTTCAATCATTTACTTACGAACCATGTGGAAGAGAAACATTTAGGTATCAAACGGGAATTGAAAGCGCTATGTTTTATTTGCGGGAAAGCTTGTTTAAATCAAGGTGAATTAAAAAAACATATGCCAATGCATGCGGAAAATCGTGAATTTGAATGCGAGCTATGTAAGAAAAAATATAAATCTCGTAATGGATTGTTACGCCATTCAAAAAAACATAAGAACATACGGCCCTATGAATGTTCATTATGTTCAAAAAAATATTTGGAAAAAGCACATTTAGAACAACACTTTAATTCGCATACGGGGCAAAGACCATTTGCATGCCATATTTGCGGACGCACGTTTAGCTACAAGGGCGCCAAATGGAAACATATGAAAGTACATAATGTTGTTACTGAATCAAACAAAAATACGAACATTGTTGAGTCGAATAAAAACGCAAATGAAAGTATACAATAATTTTTATTTTTTAATTTGTAAATTATAAAGTTAAATAACGTAAAAGCCCTTATACCGGAACACTATTTTTAGGTGTGTAATTAAATTGGCTTATAAAAATTGACAAATAAATTAAACACCCAACTTTTTTTTTTAATAAGCATGAAAGAAAGTTTTTTTTAATCCAATGAATATATTTTTTAAAAAATACAACCTAAAAATTTTTATTTATAAATGTTTTTCTTTTATAAAATGCCAACATCTATATCCAAACAGACGTGTAATATGAATAATATGACACATATAGTGACATCTAGACGTCAAAGTAGGAAACATAAAATGGTTTAAGTATCAGACGTAAATAAAGGAAAATATGTATTTCTTTAATTAAGTAAGGAAACATTAAATGCGAGGTGAATTTAAATTGAAAAATAATCATCCTATTAATATTAATTTCTGTTATCAGAGGTTTCTTTCAGAAATAACTTCATTAATATACATATAAATGTCAAAATTGTTTGGACATATGATTGCGTTTCGGTATAGGGGCTTTTACGTTACCTACAGTGAAAATAATGTTATGTCAGAATTTTATACGGGGTGTAAAAATGTAAATACTGAAATCAAAATATATATGTATAATGTAATTGTGTACAAAACAAAGACGATGTTACTTATTAAAACATTATTTCTTTATAAAATATCTTTTTTTCATTATATAAATTGTGTAAATTTACGTGTGAGAAGGCACAAGATCCATCCATATTTTTTCTCGATTGCTATAACCACATGAGCGCAAGACTAAAATGGGAAGTAGGCAAGATAATTTTTACGAAACCCCTCTTCCCATTATTCATGATTTTTCAAAGAGGCCTGTCGAAAAATTAGTTGACGAGCAAAAAAAACAACAACCGACGACACTCCTAATCAAGGTCTGCCAACTTTTTGACACATGCGAGACTAGGCGGTCGCCCACTTCGTCTACCCTTTGCGGCGTCTCTGACTGTAACGTTAATAAATTGTTTATGAATTGTGAATTCACTTAATTAAAGGAATATAATTATATAAAATAACAAAGAGATAACTTTCATTGAACTTTACATACTCTCTGTGTAAAAATTACCATTAAAAAATTTCCATCTGAATTTTTATAAATATTTTAAAAAGGATCTATACTTAATGTCCAGTGCAGATTACCATAAATTTTTGCATTGATTTTGAAATATACGTATACATCTATCACTTTTTTGGTTGTGACATTTTGAGATTATGAAAATTTGTGTGGCAAAAGTTGATAGTGAGTGTTTTTTTAAATGGAAAACACTCAATGTAAACCTCTTTGTCCACATCACATAATGTATATATATTTTTAAGTTGGGGATACTGGATAAATGTCACAAATTTGAAAATATGTGTATAGTGTAATTGTCAAAATATAAATAAAAAAATGAATCTTACAAAGAATGATTTCAATAAAATTTGTCGAATGTGTTTGTTAACTAAAAAAGAAATGGTGACTTTACAAACATCTGATACTGTAGAAATGATAATAACCTGTACTGGTATTGAGGTAATAAAAATGCAAATTTTATAGTTAAATTGCTGGGCTAGAGTTTCTATTTTTTGTGGTACCGTAGACGCAAATAACTATTGTTATTTTCGATTCAAATTTTAATATACATAATGAAGACTTTTAGCTTTTAAAGTTACCGATCGAAATTACTAGAAATAACTTTAGTTGAGTGTTTTTAATAAGTGCTAGTACCTGTAATTTTTTCAAATTTTTGGGATCAAGAGTCTAAAAATTACAGATGGACGAAAACTGTCGGCGAAAGTCGACCTCTTTGAAGCTCAGTAGCTATGGAACATTGGAAGGGCTCTCGAACAGAGACAGATGGCCTAGCGGCAAAGCTCTTGATCGGTTATCTAGAATCCTGGGTTGGAGTCCCAGCAGATCCAGTTTGATAATTTTGCAACTACTATTGAGTGATTTTTAACGCTTTTATTTTAACCCTAGAGAAAATTATTTTGTCTCAAAATTCCGGACCTTTTACTCCCATTGACAAGTACCTACGATAGATAAGGTTACAAAAAAAGAAAGAAAATCAGAGATCCCAACATCAAAAAACTGAACCCTAGGAATTTGTAAAATATAAATTATACTAAACTATGTTGGTAAAATTGAACATTACTTACAATTATACCGTATTTCGACAAATTTGTCACAGATGGCGATACTTGCATTAGTGAATATATACCCAAGCATTTTTAGTCGACATATTGCATAACGAGTTAACCCGTCTTCATCATTTAAAGAGTTAATTAAAACAATGACTTTATTAAACAAATTGTAACAGTGAACATTATAAATGAGCATATGAACATTAATCTGTGTTTAAAAATGGCCAAAAGTTCACTATACATTGATAATGTTCATACTTAAGTACATCATAGATTCATAAGTAATACTGAAATTAAAATAGATTTTCATAATATCATTTTAATTTTAGATTAAATTAAATGACGGACTCCCGCAAATGATGTGTTTTGATTGCTCTAATGAAATGCACCGTTTTTCAGCATTTCGACAACGATGTAGGAATTCCGACGCAATTTTACATAAAATAATTATTAAACAAGATAATTATGATACAAGTAATGAAGAAAATGATATATCAGTATTCTCTTTAAATAATACCACAGAACTGGAACATGATTTCAAAAAAGAAGTTTCTGATATTGATAGTAATATAAAAAACGAAACTGATTCTTGTGAATCTAATCAAACACAAGAACCTACTTTACCAGTAAAAAAAGAGTTAGAGGAGGTTTCTGAAACACAAGAATTACATAAAACAGAAAATACATTATTAGAGTGTAGTGAGTCTGATGTTACAGATATTAAATATAAAAATTTAAATAGTAATAATTTTATCAATGTTCTTGATAAATTTGAAAATAAACAAAAAAAGAACGTTAAAAATAGCGAAAATAGTAGTATTTCTAAAAATGATTTGAAAAAAGGTACGAAAAAAGATTTGAAAAAAGGTACAAAAAAAGATTTGAAAAAAGGTACGAAAAAAGAACAGTCACCGAAACTAAAATGTGATCAATGCCTTAAAGTATTCCGAAAACCATGCGAATTAGCAAAACATTTAAACGACATTCATAAAATAAAAAAGACAATTGAATGTCAAGTATGTAGCAAAACATTTCATTTACAAATTCAATTGGACGCCCATTTAAAACTACATTTTAAAACAAAACACATTTGTAATATTTGCGGTAGAGAGGTTGCCGATAGTTCTAAATTAAAACGACATCAAAAAATTCATAAAAAACGAGAAAAAATATTTTGTTTATATTGTGATAAATCGTTTATTAGCGACGAGTACTTTAAAACGCATGTAAAACTCTGTCACAGCGGTGAAGCGGGAATTAAAGAAAAGAAAACATGTCCTATGTGCGGAAAAATTGTAGTTAATATTCGAATGCACATAAAACAAATACATAATCAAAATCGAGCTTATAAATGCGATCAGTGCGACAAATCATTTATTTTTAATCATTTATTAACGCGACATGTAGAAGAAAAACATTTAGGTTTAAAAAAAGAGCTGAAAGCGTTATGTTTCATTTGTGGTAAGGCTTGTACGAGTCAAGGTGAACTGAGAAGACATTTACTGATACATGATGACAATCGAGAGTTTGCATGTAATTTATGTAGTAAAAAATATAAATCGCGTGATGGTCTACAGTGGCATTTAAAAAAGCATAAAGGCATACGGTCATATGCGTGTTCATTGTGTTCAAAGAAGTATTTCACAAAAAACCAATTACAACAGCATCTATACGTGCATACGGGGGAAAGACCATTTGCATGTCATATTTGCGGACACACGTTCAGTTACAAATCCGCCAGATGGACACATATGAAAGTACATAATGTTTTTAATGAATCCAATAAATTAAATAAAAAAACGGACGCAAATGTATAAAAAAAAATAAAAAAATTGATTTATTAGTTAATGCGATTTGAGTTGTTTTTTTAATATGTGTAAACTTAATTCCACTTTTAATGATTTTGCAGGTAAAATGTATGAAGGAGTGAAGTTAACAAAAAATTAATGTCGATATAGCCTGGGAAATGTAGGATGAGACAAGTGTATTAGCAAACGAATAGTAACATGCTTAAAACATATTTCTATTTTACCGTTCGAGCAAGTTAAGTGTGATCGTTTTTAAGCATGTGCTTGCAAGCTGTCGAGCGATATGTGCTTGCAAGCAGTGTTGTTACGAATAGAACCACAGAACATATAGAACGATAGTAAATACAAAATTATGTGGTCAGCAGTGTGCAGTTCTGTGCAAGTTTGGCTACTTTCTATTCACAGTAAAGCGGATGCGTATAGGGCTAGGAAAAATGGTTCATAGAAACCATTTAAAATAGAAAATCGAAAATGGTTTCCAAAAATGCATTTAAAATACAAAATGGAAAATGGTTTTGCTGAACATATTTAAAATCAAAAATGGAAAGTAGTTATTTAAAATAGATTATAAAATGCAAAATGCTTTTTTTTACTTGAAATTTATTCTATAAATTTTTTATCATTAACTATTTATATTATTTAAAAAAAAAAAATTAGAAATATCAAACGTACTGAAATTAAATAAATAAAGGCAGTCTTTCGAGAAAATTTTGTAAAGTTTGCATGATATGAAAACGAAACTTAACTCTTCAAATATTGTTACTTAAAAATACTGTAAAATTTAATTCGGCCTTGGCGTATTCAAACCTTGAGGACACTACGACTGCAACTTCTCAATAAAATTATGAAAATCATCTACTCGAAATACAACAACATTTCTTATCGACGTGACTTAAGAGAACTGCAACTCTAGTAACAAATTTAACTCAAGTGACATTGCAACTCGAGTTATGAAAAATTTGAGTCAATTAAATCAACTTACATTTAACTTACAATTTGTTAGACTTCAAGTCGTTCAATTCAAGTTCTATAATTAATATTGTATACACATAAATTTGAGTATACATGCATTTTCATTTTAAATGTAAAATGGATTCAAATTTCCATTTTAAATACAAAATGGAAAATGGTTTAACCGAACTAATTAGAATAGAAAATGCAAAATGCCATTTTGTATTTTAAATACATATTTAAAATGAAATCATTTTAAATAGTTCCCAGCCCCGGATGCGTATCAATTGTTTGATTATTGTCACAGTCCACCAGTGGCTTCACTAACAATGTGTGTGTATGCATGTATTTAGGTATGCGCGATACGCATACATAGATACATATTATCCTTATACAAGCATAAACAGTGTGTACATACATAATATATAGGTGGAGAGTAGTAGGGATTTTTTGGCGACAGTGGTTTCGTTAGTATAGAGATACGAGTTCCTATTAGGGTTTCCGATCTCTGGCCAAAAAATCGATCTTGTGGATCGATTCGAATCGTCAAACCAAAAATCGATGCAGGAGAAAATTGGCTTACAAAAGATCGATCTGATGAAAATCGATTCAATTTTTGTACTTGCAGAAAATAAAAGATATATAAAAATTTTAATGAAGTTTCTTATTGGGTCATCACAAATCAGTTTTTAATTTTTTTTGAAGATAAACTGCTGAATTTAATATGAATAAAATGGTTTCCAGTTTGCGCTAAAAGTGTCACATAATTCCAAAATTTGACTCAATTTTCTATAAATGAATCATAAAAGTGATAAAATTATTTGACAACATAAATAGTTAAAATATATTTTACAATAATTTTGAAAAAATATCGATAAAGATCGATAAAAAATAAATTCGAAAAGATCGATCTCCGATCCCGTAAATTTTTCACGATCTCTGTATCGATTTACTCTCCAAAGAATCGATTCGAAAAATCGAAGATCGGCTCTCCAAAAATCGATTTTCGATAAAATCGAATCGAGATCGGAAACCCTAGTTCCTATTCTGTATTCTGTGAACAGAACCAATGTGTACTCCATCTATTGTATAAAACATACATAATATTCTATTATCAATGTGTATCATATCCTGTATATCCATGTCAAAAAAGTGATCTGCTTGAATTTATTTCTTTTAGCGAATTTCCAGAATGGAATTTAGCTATTAGAGCCACTGTTATAACGTGACCTGAGCCCGAAACTATGGCAGAAATTTGTTGTGAGGTCTCTAGAAACCGAAAATAATATTCGCTAAATGACCATGGCGAAACTGCCCCCAATAGCAACTTATATTAATAACTGTACTAACGGTATGGTGAGGCTATAAGTAATTGATATCTACCACCTTCCCGGCTAAAACCGAATAGTTACGGAGACAACTAAAAAAATAATAAAAAATGAGTGGTTTATTCAAAAATTTTTTTCTCGGTAACTACTAAACATAAAAAAATAATTCCAAATCCATATGAAGGCAGACACTCTCTAGAATGTTAGACTAATTTATTAACATCCCAGTCCTCATTATTAATTAAGGATAATAACAATGATAAAATCCGATCCAATGTTATTTTAATAGGGTTCCCATTGAGTTACCACCTCAAAAAAATACAGTAACTGGGCCTTAAGTCTGCTTTATTACCATACCAAGTTTTATTTAAATTCAAGGGGTGCAACATATTTAAAAAAAATATTTTTCAACCTTAACCTGTCGAACAGCCCGTCCAGTTGGACCGACCCTGGAATTAAGTATATCAATCGAAAGCTCTTTAAAAATAAATTGTTGTGTCTAATAAAGTGTTTTTTCCTATCTCCTATGGTTTTCGAGACAACACTGTAAGTATAGCTCATTTCAGATACAATTGATCATGAGTTATCGTTAAAAAATTAAATACTTCTTATATTCGAAACAAATCAATCTTCTATTTTTTTCTAAAAACAAACTGCAAATTTAAAATTTATGTGAATGCAATAATGAAAGAGATGAAGCCAAGAAAACGGAAATTACTTAAATTCAAAATGATGAAGCATGGTTAAATTTAACTGAAATGCAAGATCATTTGATTGATAAATATATTATACTATACAGGTTAACCAGTGGTAGATTTAACCAGTTTCGCTAGATTTTTGGTCCCAAGTTTTAAATGCATGAAAGGCATATATAATAACTCAGTGGCATAGAATCTAATTATTAAAAAATTGCAAACTAAATGCATAGAACACTAAGAAGGAATACAACTATCTCTTTTCTGTAACATTCTTGAGCATTTCTGAGCACATTAGGTAACTAGGTAGTCATTCATTCGGTCGCAGTCGATGGGTGTGTTTCAATTGTTGTCATATTGTTGCCGTCGTATTAACATGGTATACGTCGTATACGTGGTATACGTACATGGTACGTACCACATACATATTATGTATATGCGTATGCAAGACACCAATACACACAACCATCCATCGGACTAACACACACAACTCTGCGTGCACATATATAACATATTGGTGGGATATTTTCTATCCTTTGTCGTTACACTGGTTTCAGTAGTATAGAGATACTAACGTTCGTTCTGTAATGGGTCATACACAATGAATGAAATAAGGAATAAGAAGTATGCCATCTAGTGACGTTGAATGGAACTTTAACGTAACTGCCCATAGGTATATGTATTTAGGTATTTTTGTACATCAAAATTCATGAAAAAATAACGTTCGTGATGACTTTTTTTGTCACTAAAGTGAAAAAAATCACGAATTTTGACGTACAAAAGTACCTACATATTTATATCTATGAGCAGTTACGTTAAAGTTCCACTCAATGTCACTAGATGGCGTACTTCTTATTCCTTATTTCCAATGAGGTAGGTGGACTAGTCATTTTGTTAGATGATCTGAAGCCAAGCACTGGTGCTCCTACTGTCAGTTTTTTAGTTGTGTGTGTTGTTTGCATTGACAAAATATCTGCATCTAGTTTTATTTTACATGTGTGTGAATATGTGTGTAGGCTTCATTTCTGTAATATTCACATAAACTGTATGCCATCTACACCCCACCTCCGTGCTTATTTCTTATTCCTTATTTCATTGGTTGTGTAGATACCCTAATATTCTGTGGCAAATAGTGTCAGATTGATGTATCTTGACTGAAATGGACCATACCTTATAACTTTCGTTGACCAAAACGAATATGACGAATATTATGGAAATATAATAAATGAAGCATAATAATTATGTATATAAAGTTTGAATTTAACGGCAAGTTTTCGGTATAGAGAATATAGAGCATATTCTTTAATGTTTGTTTATTCGAAGTTATTCATTTGACAAAGAACAGCTGATATTTATAAAATAACAAGGAATTCCTAATATCCATCATATTCATGATATTCATTGTCATTTTTTTGAGTGAGTTGACAAAATGAGCAAAATAATATAACAAAGAAAGATACCGTATGTAAAAGAACTGTTAGTAAATAAAGCTTTTTGTAACCAAACAATACCACATGCGTAAATTCCTTTATAGTGAGCAATATGTGAACAATGTGAACAATTTTTTTTTTCAAAATAAGAACACTGATTATTTGATTAATTTTAATTGTTTACATAAAAATACGTAGTAATCTTTTAATAGGAATTTAACAATGGGAGAAAAAGTAATAAGTTTGAAATTCAATGAAGATAAATGTAAGAAAATTTTAAAATTTTAATTTTCATTAAAATTTCATTGACCTTGTACTTTTCAGCGTGTTTTAATTGCTGCTTGGAAAACGGTTTAAGAATATATAATATAGAGCCATTAGTAGAATTAAGACGCATAGGTAAAATATACGAAATTGAAATATTTGAACGATGCTCATGATCTTTTAGAACTTGTGGTAATTTTATAGATAGTGATGTCCTTGGCAGCTTAGCGATATGCGAAACACTACACAGAGGTAATTTAAAATACTTGGTGTCAGGTGGTACAAAGCCAAAGTTTTTAAAAAATGCTGTTATTATGTATAATGATGAAATACGAAAAGTGCATGCGGAAATTCGTTTACCTGGAGATATAAAAGCGGTTCGTTTGAACACGGATAAGTGAGTTTTATTAAATAAATACGTCTTGATTTCACATTAACACTTACAGTAATTTAAAACACTTTGTTCCAGACTTTTCGTGGCGTTAAGAAATTGTATATATGTATATAATAATTTGACATTAAATTTATTATTTAAAATAGAAACTCGAGATAATCCACGCGGCTTACTGGAAGTAACGCCATATATAGATTCATCCGAGCGACAACTTCTTGTATTTCCAGGACGCAAAGTGGGAAGTGTTCAAATAATTGTAAGTCGCCAAAACAGTAATCAAAATTACTCAAAATACGTTCACTAAGTTTTATTTCAATATTTATAGTATTTCTAAACACATTGTATGATACTTAGGATTTAGCTAATACGGAAGTAGGTACTTCAAGTGCACCAGTAACGATCAATGCTCATCAAGGCGACTTAGCATGTATAGCTTTAAATATGCAAGGAACGTTGGTAGCCACTGCTTCAACAAAAGGTACATTAATCCGAGTTTGGGACACAACTCGACGTATACAATTAGTTGAGTTAAGACGAGGGTCAGACACAGCAACTGTATACTGGTAAGAATTATTTTCAAAAATTATCTGAAATATTTAGTCAAGTTAATCTCTTTTGTTTTTTTTCCAATCTAGTATAAATTTTAGTGCTGACTCTGATTTCTTATGTTGTTCAAGTGATAAAGGAACTGTACATATATTTGCCTTGAAAGATACACGTTTAAATCGTAGATCAGCGTAAGTTATTATTTCACATTAAACAGCAATACATATTTGTTTTCAAAATCAAACGAAATTAATTAAGGGGCTGTACTTCTTTCAATTGATTGCTAATTACACCAAAACCTCCTTTAAATAGTACATAATTATCTACATTCGACTAAACTACACGCGAATCGTGATTAACAAAATTGATTAAGTGAAAATATTAATAATAATTGCCAGGTCTCGTGTTTTTTTATCCCCAAACACTTCTGTCTGTGACGATCAGGTATATTTTTAGTGTTCCGTATCAAAATTGGTAAAACGGAACACTATTGTGATCACGTTTTCGTTAAAATAAGTGTTGTGCCAACCCACACTTCATGAATATTCTTAAATGACAATGTAACATATCTCTTTTTTAAAAGCTTTTATTTAACTTGCTATGTTAGTATGTTGGTTTAGATCAAATCTTGGAATCAAAATTTAGACAGGTTCTAATTGAGCTAAAGGTTTCAAATTTTACGCACGTGTCTAATCTTGATGACAACGCAATATTATATAATTAATTAGTTTTGCCCTAAATCACCCCAGACCAAATTTTTGGATTTTTAGTCCTGTGCAACTTTTTGACGTTTCGAATTGTCAAATATTGTCCATTGATTTTACATTGCAATTTTTTTGTTTCTATAGTTATATTTGAATAGGATAAGTTAACCGATTAATATAGGTAAAAAAATTTCTTTAATTTTTTTTTTTAAATTAATTGTGATCAGACTAAAAAGTAGAAAATAAAGTAAAAACCATGTTTTTTAAGAAAAAGCTTTTATTTAAAAATGGGCTAAAAAAAATAATATAACTTTTTAGTGAAGTTTGAAGCAATATGCAACATAATTTATAAAAACTTGAGGCGTTTAATTAAGTTTGGTAACTACTGAAAAGTAAAATAGCTACACTTATATCCAAAACATCTAAAACAGAAATAATTAATGATAACGCCTCAAGCTTTTATAAATTATGTAGCATATTGCTTCAAACTTCACTAAAAAGTTATATTATTTTTTTTAGCCCATTTTTAAATAAAAGCTTTTTCTTAAAAAACATTTTTTTTAGACCCGAAAGAAAATGAACTGAGAGATGCGCAGAAACGCATTTTAAAATGGATCAGTCTAAGTCATTTTGAAGGTAAGGTCGATGTCTGTCAAATACATGTGTCTTATGAATCATAGGTCAGTGAGTGGATTTATTTTACCCACTCCAGCTGCGCAAACGAAGACAGGTCTCTTACTTCAAAATCTTTTGACTATACTTTAATTTATTCTATGGGGGATTTATTTTGGTTATGGAAAATGTGCGGCGCCTGTGTATATATGTGGTGCATCTACAGTAGTTTTCACTTCAAAAATCTCGGTCCCTTGTACTCTCATTTCTCTAGGTTTCGTTTTATAATAATTTCTTTGAATGATTTGTGTAGTAAAAAAAATACATAAATAAAACATCTTCCCTCGCTAAGTTTGTAATATATTAAAATAAGAATATTCTTATGTATTTTTGAGAAGAAATAAATTTCTTCGGGCACTTTCATTTTCTTTGCATAATCCTTAAAATAATTCGTTGTAGTAGACGCAAAATTGATCTATAATCCTGGATGGGTGAGAAATTATGTTATCAACAAACACAAAGATATAATAATGAACCTGTTAATAAAATACTTTGCAAACATTTTCGCGAAATGTCTCAATCCATATGATCAGACTTATCTGATAATGGTCTTGTTTACTATTGTAATATAATAGTAAAGTTTGATTTTGGAAATGGTCATTATAACATAATACTTTTATTCTCACAGATAAAGTATTTAAAACTTCAATTACAACTTCTTCTTGTTTGTATACATATGCAACTATTTTTTTTTTTAAATATATAATTTCAGACTTTCAAATATGGGTATATTAGGAAACTATGGTGAATCACAATGGGCTTTAGCAACGTTTACAGTCCCACCGGAATGTGCTTGTATCTGTGCTTTTGGACCAAATAGTTCGGTTGTTGGTAAGAAATAATTTTTTTAAAAATTTAATAGTGTTTAATCTGAACAAGTGTAAGTAAAAATTGGTAGTAAGGTAATTAATCAAAATGAATCAATTATAAACAGAATATAGTGATAGCGTTCGACTTAAGGGCTTCATACAGAGTCCATTAACATTTATCATTAGACTTTAATTACACTGACGTCATGACATCATTTTTGTAACTAAACCAATTAGTTATATTTAAACTTGATATGCTAATAATTAACATACCAGATTAAAAAGAGAAATATATCTGACAACGAAAGACAATACTATATTTTTAAAACCATAAATTAACATATTTTTTAATTTATGTTGATCCAATTATCTAGAAATAATTTTCTGTCAGCGCCTAAGTTTGAAAATTTCTTTAATAATTTTCATTGACTTTATTTTTCTAGGATTTATTATCTTAAACACTCTCTATTTCAAATTCCAAATCTCTAGCTCGATTGGAATTACTCTAGATTTTGATAATCTATTAGTCAGTTAGTAAACGAGTGCCCAAAACTGTGATTCTGGTACACTAGTATTTTGGAAACTGTTCCACCTAAACTCATAAAATTTAGTTTGAAAAAATTGGGCATGAGTGATCGTGAGAGGAAAAGTACTCACAACATTTCTAATAAGAACATTAGTTTTTGGCGAACTTTCGGGAAAAATACGGCGAATGTAAATTAATATGAATATTTGAAAAATGGCAAATAATACAAATATTTGAAATATCCCTAATTTTTATTATTTTACAATTTTTACATGTTTGTTGAGAAAAAATCTATTATCAGAATAATTTTAGTAATTACCTATAATAAATATAAGAGTAATTACATTTTTCCTATAAAACACAAAGTATTTTTTAAGCAAAAATTGTTTGATGAATCGGAATAACCAGTTTTATTTTATTTTCAGCTGTTTGCCTTGATGGAACGTTTCATAAATATATTTTTAGTATTGAAGGAAATTGCAATAGACAAGCTTTTGATGTTTATCTGGATCTTTGTGATGATGAAGAATTTTAAAATTTTTACCTTGTGATCTCAAATTAAAGAATTAATTCAATGTAGGTACAGTGTAAAATATAATTTTTTTTTTTTTAATTTTGTAAATTTTAATGTTTATCGAAGCTTATATTATGTACAATTAAAGGGATTTTTAAACTTTTTGACTGAGTAAACGAAGAAAAAATTGTTTTGTTATTCATAAGTTTTATTTAACAAAATTTTAATTCATAATTTATTTAGAGTAATGTATTTACATATGTATTTTACCTGTTAAATAAAGTTTTATATATTTATAACAAATTATTGTTCTGTTTAACTTTTTTTTACATCTAACAATATATCCTTAATGTAAGATATATTCCATGTATTCCTTTATTGCTACTCTACTCTCTGAAATTCAGAAAATAAATAAGTAAATATAAATTTAAAGAATTTACATACTTTGAATTACTTACAATTTTCTCGTTTTCTCAATTGTTTTAAGGTTTCTTCTTGAATGCGTTCTAAAATTAATTAAAATTTATAAAATCAATATGCGTTATATAAATTACCGAGATAAAAAACAATAATATACGAAACTTACTGTATTTTTCTACATTTATCATTGGATCAATAATAATTGGATACAATGTTAAACTAATACCACCGACAATAACTCCAATAAATGCAACATATCGCCAGCCTTTAAGAACAGTCATTTTTTTATTTTTTTAAATTTTTATACGAAACATAACCTGTAATAAATGTCAAGAGAATTGTACAAATTGTACCTACCCATGCATAAAAAATATGTAGATGACGCCTGTCTCCCGCGGATTTTAAATATCATTTAGCTTTTAAAGCTTCTGCCAAGTATGTAAATTTACTTTTAGAAATAAAAATTAAAATATCAGTGAATTATAATATTGAAAAAAAAAAAACAATATCGATTTTAATTGGTAATTTGTATTAGTGAATTTTTTTTTTAAACACTACTAAAGAAAACGAAATATTATTTACAATTTGGCGGGGTTATATGGTAAACCAGGGTAAACCAAATAGGCTGTCTACATCAGGGCTTCTTAAACTTTTTTCATTCGCGACCCCAAATAGAGATATATAAGTATTTTGTAAGGATTTATTGATTAGGTAACAATATATACTTATACATATAAAAAAATTTTCGCTATGACCCCAAGTTTTCGCTAAGCGACCCCAAATGGGGTCGCGACCCATAGTTTAAGAAGCCTTGGTCTACACAATCAGTGAAATAAGGAATAAGAAGTATGGCATCTAGTGACGTTGAATGAAACTTTAACTTAACTGCTCATAGATAAATATTGTATTTAGGTATTTTTGCACATCAGAATTCATGAAAAAGTAACGTTCGTGATGACTTTTTTGTCACTAAATGAAAAAAATCACGAATTTTGACGTAAAAAAATACCTACATACTTATATTTATGACCAGTTACGTTAAAGTTCCATTCAACATCACTAGATGGCATACTCCTTATTTCTTATTTCATTAAAGTTCCATTCAATGTCACTAGATGGCATACTTCTTATTCCTTATTTCGTATTCCTTATTTCATTGATTGTGTAGACAACAATATAGTCGCAAGCAAAGTAGATTAAGATAGGTACGATATGTACTCTACATTCAGGACACTACATTCAAAATAAGCTTTTTTTGCGCATTTCGCCATCTACGTCATAATTCGTCACAAATTTGATTTTTAGAAAAAGACGACATTACAATTCTTATTATTATATTTATACAGTGTGAGTTTTTTGAGAGTTACCATTTTTATTACAGCCAAACAGTTGGTAAGAGCTAAGTGCTATAAAGATCCTGACTATAACAATGGGTTGCCCCCATCGATATCTGCAACTCTTATTTGAACAATTTCTCAATTAAATCACCTATTTGGCTGTAATAAAATGAGAAGTCTTAAAGAAGTATTTTTTCTGAATTCATAAAAAAGAGTTTTTGGGGAAGTCAGAAAAGAGAAGTCTTTTGGAATTCTTTATGAAGTTATAAACTGGCCTTACAACGGCGCATTCGACTTGTCTAAATAATTAACAAGAGCTCTTTAAAATAGCTCTTCTAGCTCTTTTGTTAAGCTAGTCCTGATTTAACTCACGGAAATGGGGTATTACCTCTTTTAAGGGGTAATATTTCGTTATTTTTTTTTCTATTATAGCTTCCAAGATATTTTAATAATATGTATAATTTTAACCTCCATCGTCCGCAGACTGGTTTTATCCTTTAAAAGTGGAAGATGGTCAATAAAAAGTGAATTGACGGGTGAGTGCACTTTTTACAGTTCGTACACAGTTTGTACACATTCATACAGATAACTAATATTTGTTTGGCTCATAATTAGCTATTACAACTTAAGGATAAGGAAACTGATGGTTTTAAAAAAATTAACGTTCAAATTTGATATGCGAATTGATTTTATTTATAATTTTCTTTTATATATCTAAATAATAATTAATTATTTAGACGGCTATAATTGTTAAAATATTAAATGAAAATTAAATCATCGTATAATTGTTTCATCGTTATGTTTTAATAAATTTTTTTTAAACAAAAATATTTCATTTTACGTATGACTGTACATAAAATATACAATTTTTTAATTTATGTATGTAAATATAAAAATTTCTAGATTTGATTGAGCGTTTTAGAATAACAAATCTCTTTAAAAATTTTTTTATTTTTTTAATGTTATTATTGTCCATACTTTTTATTATTATTATACTATCAATATTATTATTACAGCTCAGTGTTAAATTACGATAAAAAACTAAAATTATTGGATTAAATTTTGTCATGCTTTTACAAAAAAATAGAAATAAATTTTTTTAAAATAAATATAAATTATTGTCTTTTATCATTAATTTTAAAAAATTAAATAAATAAATTTTGAGTAAATACAATCAATTTATTTAATTATAATATTTATGATATTTGTGTTTTTTGATAGCTTCAGTCTTCACATAATAATTTATAAGAAATTATTATTTTGAACAAATTAAGACAATAATTCATATTTGTGAGTTGTTAAAATAACAAAGATGTTTTTTTTTTTTTTTTTATATAAAGAAATTTAATTTCAAAAATTTGAACACCAAGCACCAAATTTATTACGATGTAAAAAAAAATTGTTTTAGTTATTGTTCGACTTAGGTCACACACCGCATTCATTCACAAACTTGAACACATTAAATTCACACTTCATATAAAATTGTTTAATTCGTTTTTAATTTGACCTAATAAGAGCACAATTTGTCTTTTTTATATTAATTCGGCTACAAATTCTGGTTGGCCATCCTGATTTATTTTCAATGATGTATTTCCGTTATTAATTCCGGTCGTTCGTGGTGGCGGCCTTAAAAACACTTCAGGTGACGTATCTAACGGTTCGGGCACTTGAAATGTTGAACCCTGGAAACCCAGTGCGGCTTCATAATACTGGAAAATTAAAGAGATTATTTACTTTGAATTAATAACGTATTTATTACTATTATATGGTATATTAATTCCCTCAGATCATTTCTATTTCAAAAGGTTAACAACTAAATTCTTTTAAAATAACGAACATTGACGAACTGTTCGTTAATGGCCATACGGGCCGAAACATGTCACAAAAATTTAAAACTTTAAATAAAGTGCAGGTATTAGTAAAGTAAAAATTGTCTTTTTATTTTAAAATGGAATACCATAAAATAACGCTCAAATCTATCAAATAAATTCTTTTAACTTTTTAAATGATTAAGACGAATTAACTCGTCATGCAATGTGGCGACTCAAAATGCTTTGATATGTATGTATTCACTAATACAAGTGCCCACATTTGTGACAGATTTGTCGAAATACGGTATAATTGTAAGTATAATGTTCAATTTTACCAACATAGTTTAGTATAATCTTTATTTTGCAGATTCCTAAGGTATCATTTTTTTTTTATACTGGTATCCTTGGTTTTCTTCCTTTTTGTAACCTTATCTATTGTATTTGTCACTGGCAGTAAAAGGTCTGGCATTTTGAGACAAAAAAAAATTTTCTCTATGGTTAAAATAAAAGAGTTAATGTGTGTAAAAAAAATAAGAAATATAAATAAAACGCAAAATGGAAAACCTAAAATGCGAATGGAAATTTTGATTTTGAAGAACAAAATACCACCTCACAAATATGACTACAACGCTTCCACTACCTTGGTAGATTAGTATGTAATACTGCCTATAAATTTTTACAATTTAATTAAATAATAGAATATTGTTGACCTTTTAGATCTAGATATAGACAACAAGTCGATATGCCTTGCATTAGCCTAACACATTAATTACTTACGCTAGGCGCCCCTCTCATGGAGCTATGATTACTGCTACTGGCACGTTGGGCACCAGCTAACGTGGCGTAATCAGGCATATCATCTGTATTTGCAGAGCCTCTTCTTGTGTTATGCTGAATTGTTGCATATGTATTGTCTACTTGGGAAAGTTCTGCACTATTTCGTCGTTCAATTTCTTGTATCTGTTGTTCTGGTTCACTGAATACTTGCATTGTCAGTTCCTGTTCTTCATATAATTTCAATTTCCTAAACATATTTATTATTAATGTTTTATATATTTATTAATTTATTTTATAATTTTAAACTTACTGCTCAATCCAGAGTGGATTTTCAGTTGTATTTAAATCGTCAATAATCGCTTTTTTGATCAGCGCATCCTTTTTCTTCAAGTCGTTTGGAATTGTTAATACCCTAAAATCGAAATTTACTATGAATTAGAAAGGAATAAATTAACAATAAAAAAATTTGTCATAAATAAAACAAACCATTGTCTTAAACAACAACAAACTACAATGAAAGTAATAATTCCAACAAATAATACAATTAATAAAGCAATAAGCGCCGCCAAAGCTGGATCAAATGGCTCTTCTTTAATGGCGTCCACAACTGGTACTACATTTTCGATTGCAAAACCAGTGTAGTAATCTTTTAGAAAGTCGTATTTAGCGTCTATTAATTTTAAAACTTCCGGAATTGTTGCGATAGTTTGTGTTTTTTTGTCAACTACGTGTATTAACATATCAGACCAGTCAGAATGTATTCTGCCAGATGAGTCGGTGTGGAATCGGATTTCATCAACTACAACTAGACTTTGAGTAGCATTGCTAAGTTCAGCTATAATTTCCTCCTTTTGTTCGAAAACTTCAGTTGCTGGTCTTGATAGTATTACCTTTATTAATTGTTCTGGTTCATAAATCCAAATCTAAAATGAATTAATTATTTTTCTTTTAATTAGAGATATTGTGCTTAAAATCAATAGAGAGTAAATAATCTGAGAGTTAACTTTTATTTTATTTCTAAAATATTCATCCTCTGAGTATTAAATAAATAGAGGGAGTACAGGGATATACCTATACAATATGAAAATATGAAAATGAAGCTAAAAAAATGACGGGTGTTGACAAATATGGCGATTAAACAAGGTTGGATTTAAAATTTTTCCATGTTTATTGATGATATATTTGTTGTTATAAGTATTGTTAGAATATTTATTAATAAATAGTCTAAAATTACAAAAAAGTAACATATAAATTAAAAAGTATTCATTACCACCGACACTTTGTAAGTTATAAAATGTGTTAATTAATATGGCGATTTTACTTAAAAAAGTAATGTGTACTCCATTTATTGTATGCTACATACATATTCTAATATCAGCGTATTCACCAAATCGAAACAGACAAAAAGTATACATGACATAGGGAAATATTTATGAAAAATATTAGATCCTTCCAGAATTTTTTTTTTTAATCGAGATTTATAGAAATTGGTTTATGATTCAAAATTATCAGTAACACTCAAAATTCCATTGATTTATCTCTTATTTCTGAATAATTCCGTTTTAAAAAACGCACTGTCATTACATGCTGAATTTTATTAATATAAGGTTAGTCAATATGGGGAAATAATTTTAAGGCAATGTAAAATAATTGAGGAGTGCTGAATTAGCCACAAAGATCGAGTAGAAAATACTACACATATTACATCACTGGGAGCCCCGCATCCAAGTAGAATAAACGTTGGTGAATGAAAAGAATTAAATAATAAATTATAAGTAGATACAGCTTAAAACGGTCCACAGCGACGGGACACTTGATAATAGGTATTTGCTGCAGGCTTCATGTTGGGTTAATCTAGCTCTACTTGAGTTAACTTATTCAAATGAAAAACACAAATAGTTTTCAATGAATTAATGAATACCTATGCATCAGACTACTTTTTTGAATGCTAATGTTTTAAATTTTTTATTTATTTAACGACAATTTAATTACATTTATTTTATTACACAAAAAGTATGAAAATTACTAAAAGTTGCGCACCTAACCATTTATATTCTAAAATATAAGCTACCGCCTATTGATCGGACTAAATGTATCCGTTTCGTGAATGAAATACTTAAAATGCCTTTGACTGAATCTAGCCCATAGAGATACGTGTGGTAAATGGATCAATTTTTATGTTTTCTATCGAAGTATTAGATCAACTTTATCAGCAAATTAGTATTTAGTGCCATTAAAAAATATAAATTTGCATCGTAGATTAAAAACTATAAGTGCTTTAAAACTTCTGCCTATAATAGAAATTGACTTGTTCAGAAGCTACTCTTGTTTGTACAAGGTTTGTAAGATTATTAATACTTTATAATGTACTCTAGCAAAAACTTACATGCACTCTGGCAATGGCTTCTCGTTCAGGTAACGCCAATTCTCTCGCTACAACTTCAACAATAAATCTATCCTGATTATATTCTGCCATATAATTGGCAGTGATAAGGCGGCCATCTTGAGTAATATTAAACGGTGACGGTATTATTGATCCTGACGATTTATCCGAACCATATTTATATAAGTTTGACGCGCGAATATAGTACATAATGGTGCCATTTGGTCCCTGATCTGGATCTTCAGCCATTACATGTATAATAGGATTATTTATGTCAGCCATCACATTTATTCCAGCATAATAATCATCGGAGAAAAATTTTGGCGGATTATCATTTTCATCTAGGACCGTTACTTTAACCTTTGCTATACTGCTGTCATGTGCAATTTCATCTTCAGTCATTTTTTCACGATCTTCTGGATTTAAATAAAAATTTGGGTCATTATTGGCTATAATGTACAGGTAATATTCAGCTTTCTGTTCTCTATCAAATGATTTATTCGTATATAAACTTCCATCTGACTTATCTAAATAAAAGCTTCCGTCTTCATTTCCCGATAAAATGTAATAATACACTTTCGCGTGTTTTCCCTCATCTTTATCAATGGCTTGAACTCGGCCAATTCTGATATCTTTAGGTGAGTTTTCGACAATATAGTATCGATACGGATGAGCCGTTATTGAGTCAGGAAATTCTGGTCGATTGTCATTTGTATCCACAAGCAGTACTGTTAAAAATCGCAATGTTTCATACCACGTGGGAGCGCCATGATCCATAGCTACTAATACAAGCTGAAAAATTGTAATACGGAACAGAAAATTAATGATTATAAATATAAAAGTATAAACATATTTTATGATATTTTATTTTTACCTCATATTTTGATTTAATTTCTCGATCCAAAAACATTTTTGTTTTTAGCTCTCCTGTATCTGGATCAATTATGAACTCGTCTGTCTCCTGAACGTTCTTATTTCCAACTTTCAAATGATATGTAACATGACCATTTTCTCCAAGATCTTTATCTATTGCTTTTACTGTCATTACCAGGAAATCGGCTCGTGCTGCATTCTAAAAATAAGTCATTTGGGTATTTAAAAAAAAAAAAAAAAACGGTCTTAAAATTTGTATTAAACATTTATACACCGGTCAATTTAAACATACAAGGGTACAAAAATTAGGGGAGAACTAAAAATTGGTATGAATGTTCGGAACACCATTATAAATAAGTGTTGAAAAGTCCTCATCAATCCTGTACGTGGAAAAAGTTTTATTCAAGGTCAAAGGTGTCAAAAATGGGTTTTTTGCGTTTTTTAGCAAAACGGTAAGTTTTAAAATAAAATAAGGTCAGAGAAAAATTGTAGATCATATAATTATCTATAAAAAATATCTCAGTACTTTTTTCCTAAGAGCCACCGTTTCTGAGATATAACTATCACAAAAGTGGTAATCTTCATAATATGCACACGTTTCCACGCCACCTGTAAGATACTGTACCTAGCGGGTTTTTTTTAAAGGGTTTCCCCCGGTAGGCCTATTCCACCGTCTATGGTGATCCTGTTTAATTGAAAACTATTGAATAATAAAAAATATTAGTATTGGGAATGATGAAAGCGGTATAGATTTAAAAAAAGTGAGGGAAATTATTCATCAGATTCATAATCGTCTAATATTTCAGCTTCCTCTTCTTCTTGTTATTCTCCTTCTTGTTCTTGTTCTTCTTGTTGGGTGCAAGTAAAAATTGTCCCAATAGTGATGATTCACATGTCTCCTCGTTGGTATCATACGAATCCTCTTTGAACTTTATAATAGTTATATCTCAGAAACGGTGGCTCTTAGGAAAAAAGGTATTGAGACATTTTTTATAGATAATTATATGATCTACAATTTCTGTCTGACGTAATTTTATGATAAAACTTACCGTTTTGCTGAAAAACGCGAAAAACCCCATTTTTGAAACCTTTGACCTTGAGTAAAATTTTTTTCACGTACAGGATCGATGAGGACTTTTCAACACTTATTTACAATGGTGCTCCGAACATTTATACCAATTTTCAGCTCTACCCTAATTTTTGTATCTTTACTACTATTTTTAGAGCTAAATTGATCGGATTATTAATTCATACTTCGGGAACTTCAACGGTTGCATTAGCTAACGCTGGCATTATAAATTCTGGTTTGTGTTGATTTACATCTAATATATTAATATCCACAGTGGTTTTATCTGTGAATTGTCCATTTCCATCTCCATCACGAGCTTCTATTATGATGTGATATTGGCGCGGTTGTCCAACTAGGGAAGCATGAGGATAAATTATACCGGTTTTTGAATCTAAAGTAAACACATCTAAAAACAAATGAAGTTATGTTTTAGAATTCTCCTCATTTATTCTCTAATTATTAAATAAACAATAATACCTCCAACATTTCCACTTATAATGCTGTATCGAACAACAGCATTGATTCCATCATCGACATCTTCAGCTCGAACTTGCAGTATTGGAGCTGGAGGATCTAAAGGTAAATTTTCCATAATATCAAGTCGATAATGATGTTTTAAAAATACAGGCGGATTGTCGTTTACGTCTTGAATTTTAATATGTATCTAAAACATAAAATTTGTTTTCATAAGTATGGAATAATTTCTTTTTATTACTTAAATCGTTACAGGAATTCGCATGGGCGTACTCAGGATTAAAACTAGAGGGGGGCAAACCATGTTAAGTTAGGTTGTAACTAGGGATGACGGCCTTTCAAAAATGATCGGGTTTTCGGTTATTTCGGTTTAACCTTACGGTTATAACCGTTTTTTTTTTTTTATTTTAGGAAAAACAACACTTTTAGAAAAAAATTTTCATTTTACAATTATATTTAATTTTAAACGATGGTAATTTTCGTACCGTAATAACCATAACTAGAGCTAAATGTAGAATTTTAAAGAAATTAATATAATTTTTTTCTTAATAAAAACAAATTATCAGACAAATATAAATTTTTAAATTTATTTTATTTTAAAAAATATTTGCCCGATTTTATTCTCTGGTTATTGATTAAAAAAAGAGTCAAGAAAATAACCGGAATAAACCGGTGAGCCGCCGAAATAGAAAAGCCGGCTTTAGGCTATAACTGGTAGGTTTTTCCTATCCCTAGTTGTACCATTTTAGTACGGAAAAGGCAGTGTGGCATATATATATATATATATATATATATATATATATATATATATATATATATATATATATATATATATATATATATGAGCTATATCTATAATTTTATATAATTCGCATAGAATTTTTATATTATATAATTATAAACTGTATATGATTTATATATAATTAAATATAATTATATATAAAATCATATAACTATACATATGTATAATTATATAAAATTATATAGAAAAGAATTCTATATAATTCTATAAAGCCATTTTATTGTTAAACATTTTATACCAATTTCATATAATTAATTATATATAAATTATATATATATATATATATATATATATATATATATATATATATATATATATATATATATATATAATTTTGTTTCGCTTTATCACTTTATAACTATTTAATTTTTTTTTGCTTCTGGGAGGGCAGCTGCCCCCCCTCTGCCCCTCGCTGGGTACGCCCATGGGAATTCGTTAGATCTAAAAAGATAATAATTTAAACATATGCTATTTTCGCACACTGCACGACGTGTTAAGACATACCGGACAATCTTAGTGTTTCTAATCATATAAATATACATCAATTTATCAATCATATAAATATACATTAATTTAGAGACCATAATTGATTTTCTGACTTATTTTGGAAAAAAATTATTTTATTCTATTAAATTTTTAAATATTTTTGAACTGAGTTAAAAAAATTTATGTTCTATATGGATTTATAAATATGTATCTTAACTAAAAATTAATATTATTATTATAAAAATGTGTTGAAATTGTTATGAAAATTTATTGTGAATGCATACAGCAATAATTTTAATAATACATAGGATAGTTTTATTCCGACTGAAGGTTCCTGGTGGATACAAAACCAATTGCCCAATCACATTCAACTAACTAAACCGAAATCGATGAAATTTAGTACACAGATTGGTTCAGTTGGATCCATTCACCGAAACTTGACATGTTAATTGTTAAGTTATTCAAAGAAAGTTGCTATAATGCTGGCTGGTCGGTTAAATACGTCCATTAAGAGCATAAATCTTTTTTTTATATCTGTAAACCTAAAAAATTATGTTTACCTGAGCAGTATCTGTCCTTCTTGTGGGTGGAGGAGCTTTATCGCTGGCAACAGCCTGAATTACGAGATCACTTATAGTTTCTCGATCAAGTAGTCCAGAATTTAAAACACTAATTACACCGGTAATTGGATTGATTGTAAAATCCGAGCTATGTTCTCCTACTAGACTGTAAGTGATTTGACCAAATTCACCATCGTCTCCGTCAGTTGCTTTTATGGTAATAATAGACGTTCCAGCTGGTGAATTTTCTTTTACTGTTGCCTCGTATTCTGTATGTGCAAATTTTGGATCCATATCATTAATATTAATTACATTTACGAGCACATCAGCAGTAGCGGATAATTGTGGGATTCCTGAATCGTAAGCTACAACTGTAAAATTTAAAGATTTTATAGTTTCATAGTCGATTCTAGCTTTCGTTTTAACAACACCTGAAAACAGATATTAAAAAATTAATGATTTGTTTGGTTATCTAAAAATATTTCAGATAATTATGCAGAAGCACGGTTCCACCTATTTTTGGCTCTAAAAGATTTTTTTTTTTTTTTTTTTTTTTTTTTTTTTTTAGAAAGCTTATAACCTTAAAGGGGACCACTAGTGTAACATTTTAAAAAAATTGGAAATTTTTTTTTTGCAAGTTTCGATAGTTTATACCTTTAAAAATAACATACTAAAATTGCAAGTGCATATTTCAAATAGTTTTTGAGTTATAGCCATCTGAAGAGCGGATTCTGATTTTCATTGTTAACTTTGAGGTATTGAGTTGTGGAGCTGCTAGACCCTTGCACATTTAAACGACTCATCTAGTTTTACTATGATCGTTATAGTGAGTACATCGTAAATAATTTTAGTAAAAATTCTCACTGATTAAAACTAAAAGGTAAGGTAAAGCAAAACTACATTTTTCAAATTTGCTGCAGTTATAACTCGAAGACAAATCATCCGATCGATTTCATTCTTATTACAGCTTCTATTACATATGTTTCTTCGTGCCACGAATCTGCAGTTTTCCGATCGAATAAAAAATGTAAAAAAATGATTTTTGCAGGCCAAAAATCATCAAATTTTCGCGCAAAATTTGAAACTTTTTTTAAAAACTCCGCCATTTTGTTAAATTTCAACTTTTTTTTTCGATTGAGGTTCATGACATGGGCAATACCTTCTAGTTTGATAGGCTTTTTGGTTTTTTTGATTTCAAGCATTGTGAAGGTCGCTATCACTGCAGCAGTGGGGGGACTTTTTTTTTTGGAGCCTTGGGAGATCGCGAATAACTCAACTGAATTTTCAATTTTTTGGTCTAAAAATTTTATCATGAATTTATTATATATCAACGAGTATATCCTTAAAATATTAAAATATTCCATATAGTAGTTTTCTTTAAAAAAATTCCCAAAAATCACCTTTTTTCAGGCGGTCACACTAGTGGCCCCCTTAACCTAACTAGTCTTTCTATCAAAGTCGAAGTATATTATTAAAACGAACTAACTTAAGCTTAATTAACCTCACCACTTAGTTTTTATATCAAAGTCGAAGTATATTGTTTCAAATTTAACGATAGTTTCGATACTGACATTAAGTTGTAGTATTTTTAATATTAATAGATTTGAGCGTTACTTTATGGTATTCCATATTTGTAAATAATAGACAAATATTTTACTTCGCAAAAATACCACTTTTATTTTGAAACTGTGACAATATTGTTTCGAACCGTCAGTTCATTTTCAAACAGATTTTCTGTTTGAAAATGAACTGACGGTTCGAAACAATATTGTCACAGTTTCAAAATAAAAGTGGTATTTTTGCGAAGTAAAATATTTGTTTATTATTGTAGTATATTTTTTTAACTAATCCGCTGTAGCGGCCAACATTTAAAAAAAATCCTTAAAATCGGATTATTTTTTCTTTTGGAGACAAAAATAGGTGGAGGCAGTGCCTGATTTACACTAGGAGCACGCGGGGCACTGCCCCCGGGCGGTAAAATTTGGAACATACGTGATAATTTGTCGTTTTTTTTTTTGGTCATCATTTATTTTTTGATAGGAAAAGGTAAAAAAAGTGGGAAAGTTACTAAGAAATTTTGTTTAAATTTTTGTCAGGGGCGGCACTTTTCACAGTGCCTCGAGCGGCACTTAGGGTAAATTCGGCCCTGGGTGGAGTCGTGCTTCTGCATAATTACCATATTTCAATTTACCTGTTACATTATTTATTTCAAAATATTTGCTTTCAGGTTCTATTTCGTAACTGGAAATACTTGAATCTTGATCAGTTGCTGTGTAACTTCCAACAATGCTACCCACAGGCAATTCTTCAATTAAATCAAGTGAATATTTTGGTTCATCCGGAGTCCATGGTGGGCTGAAAACGGGCGGGAAATCATTGACGTCAACAATTGTTATTATTAAGGTACCCTGAGCTTGCTGAGGCGTTGGTGCTGTAATATCAGTTACTAGAACGGTCATACGGACAACAGCTGCAATATCGCGTTTTAACGGTTTAGCAACGGTAACTTTTCCAGTATCAGAATCAACCGAAAAGAAATCTTTAAAGCTTTCGTTATCTGTTACTGGTTTTCCATTTTTATCGACAGCTGTTATTGGCTCAGCGGCAGCAAAATTTAAAGCATCCGATGAAATAATATCTGGATCTACTGCAGTTAATGTGTGAATGACAGTTCCTGGTTCTACATCTTCTGATACCTAATTTAATGCATTATTTGATTAGAAAATAAATTATTACAATAAAACAATATATTTTAAATAAAACGTACCTCAGCACGTTGAGTTGACGGAATAAAATATGGAAATTTATCGTTAACATTTAGAACAGATACAGTGAGTGTAGTTGTTCCTGTTAAACTAGGCGTTCCTTGATCTACAGCAATAATTTCAATATTATAAATGTTACGACGATCATAATCTAATTTTGTGGCAACTGTTACAATCCCGGTGGTTTCATTAATATTGAAAGCATCAAAAGCTCCTTTCTGAACACGATATTTAATCTCGGCATTGATTCCAGTATCGGCATCAATAGCTGGAGTTTGTGTCACTGATGTATCGACTGGTGAATTTTCTGGTATTGATGCAATATAACTTTGACTGGTAAATATGGGGGGATTGTTATTAACATCTCTAACAGTTATGTTCACCACACAGGTATTTGTAAAAACTCCATCATTAACCTACAATTATGAAAACAAATATAAGAATGTACCGTCAGTTGGGACGAATGTGGACGATTTTTTCAGTTTTTTTGGCAATAAATTGTTTAGAGTTTATCTAAAAAATTCTAAAAAAATAATTTAAATGCTTTAATATCACGAGCATATAGGGCAGTAATAAAAATATCAAAATTGGTACTGGAACATTTTTTTTTTTTTTGGTTATATAGTGTCTAGATTCGCCCCTATGTATGGGGCGAATCCAGACAGTGCTTTATTTGCAATATAAATCACATTCAGTCATGCATATGGGTAAAATCGGACATGAAAAGATAAAAATAGCTGAATTTCCAATCTGAAAATTCGCTAAACTAAATAACTGCATCAGCGAATGACTTTTGATGGGTGGAATAAAACATTTTGGATTTAAATGAATTTTATTTCGATTTGCCTTTGAGTCTATCATGCAAGGTCGATTTGAGAACATGGAAATATTCAGCAGCTTGTCTGAGCGATTTTCTTTTATTTTTAATATCGGAAAGCAGGGACGCAACAACTACATATCTACAGGGAGTCCAACAAAAATTTAAATTATCAAATCTTTTGATAACGCAGTTCTCCGATAACAATGGAAAATGTTGTAATAAAATGTCATCTCCGAAAATTTGATTTTCAAATAAAAAATATTGGTAAACCACTAAAAATTTTACTTTTTAATATAAATAAAATAAATTGAAGGAAAATTTCCAGGTAATTTTAGGGGGTCCGGACCCGTTGGACCGCCCCGGTTGTTGCGCCTCTGTCAAAAAGAGCCCATTTATGTCATCTAGACTACAGTTTATGTAGTTTATACCCACTTTCTTTTTATACTGACGCAACATGGTGTACGAATTCGCCTCACCTATAGACAATTTTTTGTTAATCAATTTATAAAAAAAAAAGTAAGCACAATACAGCTTTCATTTTTGGTACATATATTGTCAAAAAAACGCCAAACATTTTGTTGCCCAGTCCCTACTTTATATATATAACTGTTTTTTTTTTTTGTACAGCAGTTTCTTTACAAAATTTCAAAACGCGCGTTATTTTTAAAAATTATAAACAATGCGCCTGTAAAATAACAAAATACAAAGATGTCACGTTCACCGCTTTTCTTTGATGACTAACTCATAACTGACAAAATTCAGTAGTATAAATTGATCTATGACCTTGTATGGTGATGACACTGACGAAGAAATATCGAGAGACAGCTCTGTCTAGATTCGCCCCTACTGTTTCGGTTCGTCCCAACTGATGGTAATTGTAAGTATTAACTTTTCGTAAACATCTGTTTTAGCTTATAAGCGTTTATGACAGCTTTTTAGTACGATCTGATTGTTGTTTCTTTAAATGTCCTTACAAACAGATTATAGGGATTAGGGCTTCCAGATTATTTTTAAGAGACCCATCGACAGAGGCTGCAAAAATCGCCCAAAACCGCTTACATTCAAAGTTTACCGCAAAAAACCGCACAGTTTTTACTAATTGCATTAATTTGTCAATTCTATTTCCCGAAAAATGCAAAGTATACTGTCGACGAGCAAAAAAAACGAGGAAAATTATTTATTTTACGAAAAATATTGTTGGCGAACAAATAAAAGAAAAAAAAACGAGAGAACTTGTTAATTATGATGTTTTCACACTATAATCGTATCAACACTCATATTTTATTTGATTTTCATTTCCGTCCAAAAAGCGGAAAACCGCAAACCAGAAATTTTCACTGCAAATTTTATTTTTAAACCGTCCAGTTTGCGGAAAACCGTCCAATCTGGCAACCCTAATAGGGATTATAGCATATATGGAATAAAGTATCGAGTTGTAACGAACGTTAGGTAAATTATTCGATATTCTCTTTATCGATAATAGGTTTTGACACAGACGTGTGGTGGCGATAAATCTTACTGCAGCTATTTTATTGTGGCGCTGTAACTAAAAGTCTATTCAATGACTTCAAACACGACCCCTCATCCGCACCCCCTAGGGGTGAGATGGGCGATGACTTTGAAATATTAAATGGAAATCCCTATTTTTTATCCCTATTATTTATTTTGTTTGTTAAGTGTGAAACGAATCTTAAGTAGTTTTTATAGTAGAATTCGAATCTTATAAAAAAACAGGGATTTCCATTTAAGATTTCAAAATTACCGCCCATCTCACCTCTAGGGGGTGCGGATGAGGGGTCGTGTTTGGAGTCTTTGCATAGACTTTTTACAAATATTAAACACGTATTTTTTTATTTTTGATCAGATGTGTATTTCTTGAGATATTTCACCATTTCTACACTTTTTATGGGGATCAGGATAAAATTTATTTTTACAATTACAGCGCCATATGTTGAGAATCGAAAAAATGGGGGTTTCTATTTAAGATTTTCTAAGTTGTCCCCCGACCCGCCCACAGGGGACAAGAGGGGTAAATTTCAGGTTAAATGAATCACCCGGTATATATGTACAAGAATAAAGAAATCTTTTCAAATAAGGTAGTGTTTATATTATACAAATTATATAAATTATTATGCAAAGTAAGATATTTGAACTTACTTCTACAGTTAATAGTATATTATCTGTTGTAATATTTGTCATATCTAAACCATTTGGATTAGCTATTAAAATTTTTCCAGTATCTGATTCAATATCAAACAAATTATTAATATTTCCAGCAATAATTGAGTATCTTAAAACGGACGTTTTATCAGCGTCACGTGCGGTAACTTGAAGTTCAGGTTCAAATTTTGTAGCACCTTCATCAATTAAGGCACGATAATATTTATTATTAAAAACAGGAGCGTTGTCGTTGCTATCAATCAGCGTTATCTTTAGTGGAACGGCAGTAGTTTGTCCTTTCCCTTCGTCGTCTGTGGCCTATAGAGTAAATGAAAAAATAAACAAAGAGCTTATTTTTTTTGATTAAATGAAACTTACTTTATACGATAGAAAATAAACATCATGCGTTTCGTAATCTAAACAATGTTCCTGTCCTGGAGCATCGCACGGAGCCACCGTAATAGTTCCCGTTTTCGGATTAACGTTAAATTTTTCCGCTCCATTTCCATGCAATTGATAGACGATACTATTTTCACCGAAATGTCCACTATCACGATCTTTTGCCGTTATTGTTGTAACTAACGATCCAGGTGACGCAGTTTCGGATATTTGCGCTGTGTATGATTTGTGTTCAAACGTTGGTGCATTATCGTTTGCGTCGGTGATGCTAACAGTCACCGTGGCTGTTGACGATAATTTTGGGCTTGTTAAGACTTCTTCGGCTATAACCTATATCAAATTGTAATATTGCCTGTATTTTATTAAAATGTAACACTTATATATTTGTACATTCTGTGAATATTTACCAGAATGATAAATTTCCGCTGATTGGGATTTTCATAATCTAATGAACCATTTGACACCCGAATACTAACAGTTGTCGATCCTTTGGCAATTTTTGGTTCAACCGAAAACGCGTGTGAAATGTCTTCGAGTCGTAATGAAAATACTGAATTATTTCCCTATAAAGCAAAATGAATTAATGCATTTTTAAATAATTAATATTAGATAGGTTTACTTTGTGAAAATCCATATTAAAACATGGGATCGTTGCTTTGTAACTTTTCACAACAAAATCGTAGAAAAACACGAGTCGACTTTCGGCTTTTACACCATCATCAGGTGAAAAACATAGTTATGTTACACCATTTTAATATGGTGTAACATAACTATGTTTCACCATTTTGATATGTTACACCATTTTAATATGGTGTAACATAACTAAATCATGTTTTTCTACGATTTTGTTGTGAAAAGTAACAAAGCAACGATCCCATGTTTTAATGCATTTTTTTTTTTTTAATTAAATACTTTTTTCTACTCCTATTGAAGAACACTCTCATTATGTATTTGTTAATTGTTGAGAAAGTTAGGCATTATTCAAAGGTGTGGAGGAATGACCATTATTCAGTAGCTTTTTTGACCAATGAAATCACAGTATTAACCATTATTCAAAGGCTTTGCGATTGTTTTGTGACTAATGTATGTATCAAGTTTTAATTTAATATACGTCGTAGTAACGGGCAAGTAAACAAAGTAGTATATATTTTGTTTTGATCGTTTTATACATATTACACAAACATATAATGAAATTAGAAATAGATTAAAAATTTGATTTAAAATTTGTATTCAATTTTATTTAATTCAAAAAGGAAAAAAGTCGTAGAAAAAATATCGTATTCTACTCGCTTGCAATGGCTATTACTCACTCAGATGCATTACGACACTCGCCTCGCAAGGTTGGCTCGTGTCGCAATTTCATCTTCGTGAGTAATAGCTATCATTACTAGCTCGTTGAATAATATACTATTTTATACGTACAACGTCGGGGTCTTTAACAGTCATATCTAGATGAGGTAGAGGTGTTCCATTTGGTACATTTTCCGGAATTTCAACACTATATTCTCGTTGATTGAATCTTGGCGGTTCATCGTTAACGTCTTTTATTGTGACTGTTGCTTCCGCTTCCGTAACAGTTGTGGGATCATTTATCTTTACGTCATTTACAACTTCAACAGCCTTTTATAACAAAAGAGAAAACAAAATAATTATTTTGTGATTATTATTTAGTAATAAATTATCATACCCTGATTGTCAATGTTAAAACACCGGTAGTTTCTTCTAAGGCTTCTTTATCAAGTGGTTTTGCAGTTCGAAGTTCTCCTGTTATCGGATCTAATAAAAAATAATCCATAGGATCTATAAAAAACGAAAGGTAAAAAATTTAAAATTAGTATACCTAAAAGATTTGGCTATTACATAACACTATACAGTCCCAAACACTTTCACAGTAAACTTTCCCAGAGGCCGGCAATATTTAAAAAAAAAAAACTTTATATAAATAAATACATATAAATGATTCAACATGTGTAAACATGCGTACATATACATTGATATTATTAATAAAATCAATAACAGGAAGTAAGATAATAAACTGGTAAAAATTAATATATAAAAAACAGTGATAATATAAAACTTTTTATAAATATTTTTAAGTATTTTATTTATTCTAAAAATGATTATGGAAACTAACATACATAGTTTGTGTTGAGTTTTTTTATAAATACTTGTTTGTGGTAACATTACACACATAATGTGTAATCATTGATCGCGATCGGCCTCTGTGTAATAAGTGGTTGTTGTGATTATTTTCGGATGCCGAAAATGTGGACAGTAAAGTGTTAAATTAAAAAATGGAAACTCACTCGTTACTAATTCATAAACAATTTTTCTTGGCATTCCACGGTCTCCATCTTTTGCGTGTACTCGCATAACTAATGTATTGACTGGTGCATCTTCATCGACAACTCCCGTTAATGATCCCGTAAATTCAGGTGGCGTGTTTTGTACATCACCAACTTTAATTTCTACGCTTGCTGTACTGTTTAATAATCCATCCTATGAACAAAATGTATTCAAGTTATCAAGAAATATGATAGCAAAAATGATTAAATAGTAACGTATTTTTTTTTTAAATGTACATATCGCGCGTTTTCTGTCACTAACTCGTATATCAAAAATCACAGTTCTCAGGAAACACAAAAAACACATTAAATACTGTATTTTCATCACTATGAATTTAAGATTTATCTATGTTACACTTTTTGATGTTTACTACCTATGTAGACATGAAGCAGACATTTAAATATTTTAAATTATGAGCTATCGATGTTTTTAGTAAATACGAGTTTGCTGTCCACTTTTTTTTCAATATACGAGTTTGTGAAATAAATCGATTTTTTTTTTTACATATTCCGATAGTCTAACCAGTAACTTAAATTTTAAACGCGTTTTTCTCGAAACTACATTTTTTCTGATAGTTTTCTGACAAAACCGGGTATATGGTATACGAGTTTGTATAAAATTATTTTTTGAAATAGTAACATTTTTATCAGCATAGCCAAGTATACCATATACACAAACTCGTATACCATATACCAGGTTTTGTCAGAAAACTAAATTTAGTTCATGTGGTACAAGTTTGTTTTAAACTGAATAATTATCTTTCCATTAACTATTTTGCAATATTTCTTAGTGCATCACATGGGGAAGTGTATTATGTACATGTATGACTTTCTAACTCAAAACCGTCAAAAAACCTTATACGAGGTTGTGACAGAAAACGCGCGATATGTAGCTCAAGAAAGAATAGCGAGAATAATAAGGAAATAAAAAGAAGAAACTTAGCAATAATAAAACAGTGATTAAACATAAAATATGTCAATTTTAACTGTTACACTTTTTAGATGAATTTTATCAATTTATATTCTAAGCATATTTTTAAAGGTAAGTCGCTCGTCTATAAATTTAATGTTTCCCATACTTGAGTTTCGCGAGTCGCTACAAAGCCATACTTTGAGCTAGTTTGATATCATCTATTCATTAACCCAGGGCCGGTGCGACCATATAGGCGAACTTGGTGACCGCCTAGGGCGCTAGAAATCGAGGGACGCCAAAAATCTAGGAACGTGAAGATTATAAATTTTGCAAGTACTATATGTATTTTTGCTAACTAAACAATTCCAAACAATTTTATAATTTATGTATTTTTATGTCATAAAGGTTGATCGGATACGTTGTATCTAGAAAAGTACATTAAGAAAGAGGTCAGTCAATCTTTTTCTAAATTATCTCTTTTTATAATTTTTTATTAAAATATTCTTTTAATGTTCAATAAATTGTCGATGTTTATCTGCATTACATGGTTGGCTAAGTGGTCGGAAAACGACATTTCATATTACACGATCAAATGTCATCCCAATTAATGACGGAAATGATTCCAGCCTACAAGAATGATGCAGGAAAGATTGGTAAGCTTGGCGACAATATCAATTGAACAATATTTAGTACAAACCATCGTCTTAAATAATTTATTGTAAATAAATAAGTAATAATTTATTGTGTTAATATACTTTGTGAAAAACTTTTACACGTTAAAAGTTGAAAATTCGTTGGATGACTTTTAATTGTTATTATGCCTAAATAAATGTTTATCAAGTTTAAGGGCGCCAAAGGATATTTCGCCCACCAGAGATTTTTATAGTAAATTAGATAGTGAAATAGTTCAAATTAGACAGAAATATAATAATCCCGAGTTTATGTTGGGTGGCGACTGGAATTCCAGAATTGGGATAGAACAGGATTTTAATTATTTGAGTAGTAATAAATTTAGCTATGAGTGGGAATTTGATTATAATATGTTCATACCACAAAGAAATAGTAAAGACAGTGTGTTAAATAGTTACGGAAAGGAATTTCTAGAGATGTGTAGAGATAATGGCTATATAATATTAAATGGAAGGACTGCTAGTGATAAAGAGGGGGAATTGACCTATGTATCGCAAAACGGTGCAAGTGTTGTAGACTATGTAATAGTTACTGAAAAATTGTGGTTTGACAATATTGATATGATTGTTGGGTCGGTTACAGAATCTAATCACTTTCCTATTGAAGTCTTTTTTAAAAGTAGTATTAAACATAGAGAAATAAATGATACTTCTAGTAATAGGCGTAGTATAACACGATACAAATGGAATATAAACAATGTAAATAAAATTGCAAATAGAATAAGAGGCGAAGAAAGTAATTTATATCTAATAGGTATAGAGTATATGATAAACATAAATGAAATAGATAAAGCAGCCGATATTTTACAAAATTGGATGAGTTTTATCTGTGCAGATTTTCAATATCAAGGTAAAAGCGCTAATACTCCAGTTGTCAATAAATGGTTTGATAAGGAATGTTTAATTAAAAAGAAAGGGCTTAAGAGTAGATTGCGAAAAATGAGAAGAACTAGACAGGATCGAGATATACAAATATTTTTAGATTTTAAAAAAGAATATAGATTATTGTGTAAAAGAAAACGAATGGAATTTAACCAACAACGTTTATTAGAAATTAAGGAAGCCCTGAGGGATAATGATTTAAAGAAGTTGTGGGCACTAATCAAAAGAAGCAAGGGTAATCCTAGAGAGGGGTATATCGATGAAAACAAATGGGTTGATCATTATGAGATGTTATATGGGGATGAAGAGCTAATAATAGGTAGAGATTTTGATGAGGATATAGAGCTTAAAAGCGTTAAAGAAGATAATATTAAATTAATCGTAGCTACAGCTGAGGAAATTGGAGAAATCATAAACTGTTTAAAAAATGGAAAAGCGGGTGGGTTAGATGGTATACTAAATGAATGTATTAAATGTGTTGTTTCTATCTGTCCAAAAGCTCTTGAAATTTTAGTTAGATTATTTAATAGTATGATAACTAGAAAAATTTTTCCATCAACGTGGAATACTGGAGTGATATGCAATTTATATAAGGGAAAGGGATGTGTGAGTGATCCTAGCAATTATAGAGGTTTGACGTTAATGCCCAATATTAGTAAAATTTACACCAAACTGTTGTGCAACCGAGTACAAGAATGGGTAAGAGATAGAAATACATTGAGTGAGTTTCAAGCTGGCTTTAGAGAGGGATATGGAACTACAGATAACTTACTAGTTTTAAAAACACTTATGGATAAATATTTAAAAATAAGTGGACGTAAGTTGTATTTTTGCTTTGTAGACTTTGAAAAAGCATTTGACAGTATTAATCGCAATCTGTTATGGAAAAAACTCTTGTTACTCAGTATGCCGACAGAGATGGTTAATATTTTGAAATCAATTTATCATGAAACTAATGCTTGCATCCGTTTGGATAATCATGCAGTCTCAAGAAAATTTAAAACGTATAAAGGTCTTCGACAGGGCTGCCAATTGTCAGCACTATTGTTTAGTTTATATATCAATAATATAGTTGAGTTTTTCGATCCGATAAATACGTTACCACCTTGCTTAGGAGACAGGGAAATAAAAATACTTATGTATGCCGATGATTTGGTGATACTTTCTTGTTCAGTGGGTGGTATGAACAGAGCCTTGAGGGCACTTGAACAATATACAATGGCATCTGATCTAAGATTAAATGTTAATAAAACTAAAATTTTGGTAGTAAGCAACGGGACCAAATTGAGAGATAATGAAAAATTTATGTTAACTAATTGCTGGATCGAAAATGTTAAGAGTTTTCCTTACTTAGGTGTATATTTATCTCATAACGGTAAATGGAGGGTGCATATGGAGCAAATGAAACTCAAGGCTAGTAAAGCACTAATTGGCGTGAGAAAGACCATTTATAAATATAATGATTTTCCGATATCTATCGCACTGGACATGTTCAGAGCTACTATTTTGCCCATCTTACTTTATGGTTGTGATATTTGGGGAATGAGTAATTATGCGGAGAGAGAGATAGCACTTCTAAATAGTTTTGCATACAATTTCTATAAGGAGTTATTAGGAGTGTCTAAATCTACACCCAACTGCGCTATTAGTGTTGAAGTAGGCGTAGTATATCTTGAGTATCTTGCCATACAGAGATCATTTAATTTTTATGCTACCTTAAATAATAGTAAGAAGAATTTACAAAAGTTATGTTTAAATTATGGGTGGAATGAATACCTTAAAAATCAAATTATGAAGCTTAAGATTAACAATTTGTTAGAGATGAGGGATAATTTGCAACTGTGGAGTAGAAGTAGGGTTAAAAAAGAAATTATGGAAGCGGCTCTTCTTAAATGTTTGAATGAAATTGAAACTAAATGCACGCTGCAATTATATAGTCAACTTGCTCATTTTAAGGATGGGGCTAAATATTTACAAGTAGCTAACAGAGAGCAGCGCTGGATATTAGCTAATTTTAGAATGTATAGATTTGCATGGGAAAGTGAAAAGAGGGAAGGGCAAAGAGTTTGTGTGTTGTGCGATGGGTATGAAAGCGTGAAACACCTCGTAGAGGATTGCCAAGGGGTTAATGAATTACGAAGGACCGAATTGAAAGAGCTTGGTCTCACGGATGTTTTTACACTGTTAGAAACCTATGACCCCCAAAAAATCCCCCTGGTTGTGGACTTTCTAAAGGAAATTTTAATTAAAAGAAAAGAAAGACTTTAGCTTGGGCCTATGTTTCTTGCTGTATTAGTGAACGAATATTCTCTTTATAAATTTAAAATATAATTTATTATTTGAAATATTATGTTGTTATTATGATTATGTATATTTAATGTTATAAATTGATTCGTCATAAGTCAAATATATAAATAATAATAGTATTTTTATGTCATAAAGGTTGATCGGATACGTTGTATCTAGAAAAGTACATTAAGAAAGAGGTCAGTCAATCTTTTTCTAAATTATCTCTTTTTATAATTTTTTATTAAAATATTCTTTTAATGTTCAATAAATTGTCGATGTTTATCTGCATTACATGGTTGGCTAAGTGGTCGGAAAACGACATTTCATATTACACGATCAAATGTCATCCAATTAATGACGGAAATGATTCCAGCCTACAAGAATGATGCAGGAAAGATTGGTAAGCTTGGCGACAATATCAATTGAACAAGATTTAGTACAAACCATCGTCTTAAATAATTTATTGTAAATAAATAAGTAATAATTTATTGTGTTAATATACTTTGTGAAAAACTTTTATACGTTAAAAGTTGAAAATTCGTTGGATGACTTTTAATTGTTATTATGCCTAAATAAATGTTTATCAAGTTTAAGGGCGCCAAAGGATATTTCGCCTAGGGCGCCAGATAATCTTGTGCCGACTCTGCACTAACCTAAAAAAATTTTAATTACAGTACGATTAGTTTTGTTTAAAGTATGAAAACCAATCTTGAGTTTTTTGATAATCTAAAGCAACAATACAAAATAGTAACATCGTAAGAAAGTCATAATAAGGCAATTACTAATGTTTCTGGTATATTAACGCCAATTTTGCGAAATAATTTTTAATTAAAAGTTTTGTAAATCTTAATAGATTCGATATATGATTCAAAATCAAGTAGTGTAGGTATCTAACTTTAATAGTTTTTTATTATCATCTTTCAATTTTAAATTTTTGGAAAATTAAGGTAAAGTAAAATTAAAGACAATACAGATATATTAGAAAGAATAAAAAAAGATAAATTCTATAGGAAAATGTAGTTCACAAGTAGCAAAGTCAAACTAGAACTAAAAAAACAAAAAAACTAGAGGTATTTTTCTTGATAGATTAGTATTTGTAGATGGGTACTTACAGATGCTTCCAGTATTAGTTGATAGAATGGTTTCACATTATAATCTAATTTTTCACGTAATACTATTACACCTTTATATTCACTTTGACTTGCAGATATTGGTATCACTTGAAATTTTTTACACGCATCAATAAATTGTAACTGTTTTGAACACATCACTTCTAACGTATCACCAACGGAATCGGGATCCTCCACTAGAATATACTGAAATATTGTTGTTCCAATTGGTGTATCTTCCGCTACCGTGGTTTCATATGGAACATTTTTAAATGTTGGAGAATTATCATTTTCATCTAAAATAATCACGCTTATTGGCACTTTAACGATGTTATTACTATTTGGTAAACCGTGAATTTCATCTTCTAACGTTACAAGAAATGTTAGCGTATCATTTACCTATAAAAAAACAAATTATTTTTATTAAGAATATATTTCATATCCTAACTAATATTATAAATGCGAAAGTGAGTTTGTTTGTTTGACTGGCTTTCACGTCTCAACAGCTCAACCAATCAACTTGAAACTTTGCACAGACGTAGCTTGCAGGACAGAGATGGTTATAGGCTACTTTTTATCTCGGTAAAACATTTCATTCCCGAGGAAATGATGTATTAAATTACAATAGTTGACTATTAAAAAATAGACAATTGATTTCAAACTTTGTATATATTGTTGACAGAAGGGATGAAAAAGACTACTTTTTACCCCGGAAAAATATCTCAATCCCGTGGGAAATCTCATTGTTGTGGAAAAATATGTTATAAATGAAACAAAAAAAGATTCTTTGAGTTTGTTCGAACTTAACATATTGCTAGCGGAAGGAACGATATATAGCGATAAACATTGGTTACATTTTATCCCTAGAAAATATCTCTATCCCGTTGGAAAACTCATTGGTGTGGAAAAATATTATGTTTTAAATGAAACAAAAAAAAGATTCTTTGATCTTGCTTTAACTTAACGTATTGTTAGCGGAAGGAACGATATATAGCGATAAACATAGGTTACATATTACCCCGAGAAAATACCTCGTTCCCAAGAGAAAATGTATTTAAAACGAAACAATGAAATAACGACAACTGACTGTTAAAAAAGGTGACTGTTAATTTCAAACTTTGCATATTGTTTACAAAGGGGACGAAAAAGGACATAGACTACTTTCTACCTCGGGAAAATGTCTAAATCCTGTGGGAAGTCTCATCCCCCTTGGAAAATATATTTAAAACGATATAAAAAAAGAATCATTGATTTCATTCGAACTTTGCCTACTGTTAAAAAAAATGTTACAGTCTATTTTTTACTCGGGGAAAACATTTTATTTCTATGGGAAAATTTCAAAGAAAAGAACAGTTCTCAATAGCGACGCAAATTATAATTAATTTCATAATTAATTACCGGTTACACCCCATTTTACCGGTAACAAAAAAGAAAAAGAAACTATTGGTGGGGTATTTTTCTCGACAATTACTGTATTTGTTTGCAAGTAAAAAAAAAAAATAAACTCTCTGTATAAATATGTATATACACATTTGATAGATATACTTACTTCTCTATCTAACGGTTTAGCGACAGTCACAATGCCGGTATCTCGATCAACATGAAAACGATCTGTGCCAATAATACCATAATGGACGGGTGAATCTTCTGGATCAGTGCCTTCAAGACGGTATATTACTTCTCCAACAGGCGTACTTTCTGATAATGCCAAATTGTTCATGTCTAATGTAAATGATGGTGGTAAATTGGCTGATATACATTCTGAAACAAATTGATTTCAAATTATAAATTTCATTCTTCATAAAATTTATACATATATATGTAATTAAAAAAATAAAGAAACAAAAACTATATGTATAGAGCAAGATCGATTGGTGCAAGAGTGGCCAAAATTATTCCCTCGGAATTTTTTCACATTTTTTCTTGTTTTATATTTTAATACTAATTGTAAGTATGGACACTGAAACATTTTTTAAAGAAAAGGGAGCTGTTATAATAATATCGACGGTAAAAATGATTTGTGGCTCCTGTTATTCATATGGACGATTTAGTGATAGAGTTGTCTTGGGGATTCATTTGGTGATATCATTAAATCAAAAATTAAAGATTCTGTACAAGTATCCACATCTGAATCATTTAAAAATCAATTTAGTTATCTAGATAAAATTTGAGATAACAGATAAAATAATATTTACAGAAATAATGTACCATGTTAGTGTTTCTCAACGCATACCGGAGTCAGGCCGCGGAAGTACCTATCTCATCGGTCCGCAGAAAATGTTTGAATTAATAAATTACAAAAATGTTAAAAAAACACTATTGGTGAATAAAATCGCATGTTTTGCAATTTAGTTTTTATATAGTAATAGTATGGCACAGAACATCATAACCATTTTGTTTGAAATAAAATAAAGTAAAAAAAAATGTTTTTTAAGAAAAAGCTTTTATTTAAAAATGGGCTAAAAAAAAATAAAATAACTTTTGAGTGAAGTTTGAAGCAATATGCAACATAATTTATAAATGCTTGAGGCGTTATCATTAATTATTTCTGTTTTGGATATAAGTGTAGCTATTTTACTTTTCAGTAGTTACCAAATTTAATTAAACGCCTCAAGCTTTTATAAATTATGTTGCATATTGCTTCAAACTTCACTCAAAAGTTATTTTATTTTTTTTTAGCTCATTTTTAAATAAAAGCTTTTTCTTAAAAAACATTTTTTTTACTTTATTTTATTTTCTACTTTTTAGTGTGATTACAATTAATTTAAAAAAATTAAAGAAGTAATTTTTTTACCTATATCTTAATCGGTTAATTTACCCTAATCAGACATAACTATGGAAACAAAAAATTGCAATGTAAAATATTTGACATATTTTACAATATTTGACATATACATAAACAATTTTGGTTTGGGACGAATTAGGGAAAAACTAATTATACAATATTGCATTGTCATCAAGGTTAGACACGTATGCAAAATTTAAAACCTCTAGCTCAATTAGAACCTGTCTAAATTTTGCTTCCAAGATTTGATCTAAACCAACATACTAACATATCAAGTTAAATAAAAGCTTTTAAAAAGAAAATAGCGGAGCTAACTTAGTGGGGACATATTTATGGTAGACCAAATAGTCGGACCTTTCATACAACACGACCTAATGTCATTCTACTAATGGTGGAAGTGATTCCAAACTAAATAAATTCTATTTAAAATTATAGAATTGCATTTAGACATTTCTCTAATGATAAAAAAGTGCCGATATTTAAAATTAAAGAATTGCTTTTAAACACTTCTCTAATGCTTAAAAAAGTGTCGATATTTATCTGAATTACATGGTCGATCAATTGGTCGGAAAACGATATTCCATATTAAAACATACATATAAATCTATGTAATTTAGAAAACTGGTAATCGTCATATATGATCTGTCTGTACAAAATTATTCGAGATTTTACCGGGCCGTTATTGAAAAAAGGTTGAGAAACTCTGCGCTAGGTTTACTTTATTGTCTTTACTATTTCCTTTATTATACCCTCATTCATTCTCGATACTTTTCATGATGAGTTTTTCACTTCAAATTCTAAAGAAATTAGAAATACGGAAACGTTTCAAGACGTTTCCGAAAATTAATCATAGCTACCTACTATTGAAATATGAAAATCGTTACTTTAGAGCTGTTTGGCGTGCGGAACCAAGCACGGAGCAAAATAACTTATTTCCAACAAAATTTCAGAATATCTGTTTTAAAAGTAATTTGATCCATAATTCAGCTAATTTTAGGCGGATAAGACTTTGGGCCACGGTTAATTTTAGGCTATAAAATATAAAAATGTATTTCATTGCAAAATGTTATATCAAACACCAAAATGAAAACAAAATAGACACTTGAGTGAAGGGTGAGTTCAGGGTTGCCAGATGAATTTTTCAAAAGTCGCCCTATCGAGATTAAAAAGTCGCCAATTTGTAACAAAAAACTGCTTCTAATTTTTCCGTAAAAAATAATTGACGAGTTAAAAAAAATGAGAAACTCTTTTCACGTTTACTCCTGCATTGTTTTCCTGAAATAAAAAAAACCTTTTTCCGTAAAGAAATAAATTGGCGAACAAAAAACAATTGTTTTTCGTGTTTTTCGTTTCCCTGAAATAAAAAAGGCTGAAATAAAGAACATAATTATAAATAATTATACGATTCAGACAGTTATCCAAAATAGCCCAAATGGCGACAAATAGCCTAACCACAAAATAGTTATGTCGCCCAGAAGCTTCAAAAGTCGCCATTTTGGCGAGAAGTAGCCCAATCTGGCAACCCTGGGTGAGCTCCTAGTTATTAATATGAGAGCAACATGTAAAAGAAATGCCAATATTTTTTTAAATAAGAATTTTATATTTTTATTTGTGTCTTGTAAAATATTTGTACAAATATAAGTATATGCCTACGTACCAATATATTTTTTTGTTTACTTTATTTCATTAAAAAATATATATTTTCTTTAAACATTATCTATCTGTTTCATTTAAAATGTTCTCATATATTTGAAGAGCCCATTGGCAAAATATGATTTTAAATATTAACCGTGCTTTTAAATATTTGTTTTGTTATAACATGAAAGAGAACGTCATAATATATAATAAAATCGTCAATCAGTAAAGAAAGCGAAAAACCGATTTCGTTATTGAACTGGCCATCGATAAAGAGGCTAAACAGCCAAAGTTGCCAAATGTTTTCAAATATTTTATTCGGCAATCAACAAATGAGATGAAGTCTGTTTTTTGATATCTTGGCTAGTTGGCGATTAAAATATTCTAGAATTTTTGTCAGCTTCCGCTATTTGGCGTCATTTACGCTGATCAATATATGATGGTAAAGCTGGTTTTTCGACATTCTCGCCAGTTTTTTAAAAGTCGCCACTTATATTCACTGATACAACATTTGATTCCGTTTATCTATAACTGAATTTTAGATGTAAAGGATTTTACGATAGTTTTTCTTTTTTAAAATAAATTCAGTATAATATATGGTATTTACTAACCTTTCAAATAAAAGTTAAACCTTTCATTTTTTTTTGGTTTAGTTTGAAGCCTAGTTATCAAAGATAGAAGAATAATTTTAAAAAAAAGTTGATCTCAAAAACTTTGAATTTTATTCATTATCAAAGCTTAACTACTCCGTCTTGCCCCACCGACCCCTATACTTAACTAAAATTAATAACTGAGAACAAACATGTGCTTAATAGGCTTAAGTTTTTAGGAGTTCGGTAATATTCAACTTCTCCCTACTCCACAAAACATAATTTAAATTAAAAAGAAAGTATTTCCTGAAAAAATAGACATAAGTAATAATTTTTATAATTAAAACACAAATGAAATTGTTATCAGTTTTCTTAAATTAAGAAAGATTAAACCGTTGTTAGTGAAAAAATTATGTATATACGTAGGTACAAAAAATGTTTTAATTACAAAAAGTGTGGATGAAAAGTAATAAGAAAATGTTATATAACATAAAGAACCTAAGTAAACATACATATAATCACAAATTTAATAGGAAACAAAAAAATAAAAATAATAATGTGAAGTGTTTATAAGTAAAAAAAGTCAAATGGGTGCTGGACATTCGTCAAGCTAGGGTTCCTCAGTAGCTAGTTTTTCATACCACAGTTTAAATAATAATGGTAATAATCTTTTATTTATACTGTGTTCATACGTTTCGTTACAAAATGTATAAATAACGTGTGAAATCCGCGCTCCTGTCTTTATCTCATCAATTTAATACGTACTTATATTTTTGAATATTCATTTATTAAATTTCGTTGCATTAATTTTGTAATTAAAAACTAAAAAATACGAATTTATGTTTTATTGTTCATTAAATGTAAAATTCTACTCAATAAAGCATCTTGGAATGGTGTTGGAACTTATTATCATCATTATCATAAGCTACATGACGACTATTGAAATTCAACACAGGACAAGCAAGTACAAAGTTAGTGAAATATGGCCATCAACAGGACTGTAGGCGAGCGTTCTCATACAAGAATAAAGTGGAAAAACAAAAAATTTATCTTTGTTAATGTTTGTTATAACGTAAAAGCCCCTATACTGGAACACTATTTTTAGGTGTGTAATTAAACTGGCTTATAAAAATTGACAAATAAATTAAACACCCATTTTTTTTTCTTAATAAGCATGAAACAAAGTTTTTTTAATCCAATGAATATGTTTATAAAAAAAATACAACCCAAAAATTTTTATTTATTAAAGTTTTTTTTTTTTTTTTGTACAAAATGTCGACATCTATATCCAAACAAAGAAATATTAATGATACTAGGAGTTGGGAGCCGATATACAAACAGACGTGTAATATGAGTAATATGACAACTAGACGTCAAAGTAGGAAACATCAAAATACTGTATTCAACAAAAATTGTTTTATATATATATATATATATATATATATGCATATATATATATATATATATATATATATATATATATATATATATATATATATATATATATATATATTATATATATATATATGTATATACACGGTGAGTCATTTTAATCTATAGATCCAATTATCTCTTAAATTACTCGGCCTACAAAAAAAAAGTTAAGTCAAAAGTTGTTCATGACGGTGGGGGTCATAAGACCTTGTTAATGATGTTGACCTTGAGGTCGATTTTCAAAGGTATTTGAAGGTCAAGGTCATTTTTTTCAATAGAAACCACTATTTTTTATGCTGGATTCTGAAACAGAGGAAAATTTTACGTAAGAAATAATATTTTTATAATTTTTAATTTGACCTTAGGAAGGTCAACATAAGGTCAAATAACTTTTTTAATAGAAATGTCTCATTTAGACGTCGGATACGTACTAATAATAATGGAATTTTACGTCAAAAATAATAATTTCAATCTTTTCATGCTGACATTAAGAAGGTCAGGACAAGGTCATATTACTAAAAACACAAGGTCAAGCCGACTTTTTCAACCAAAATCTTTATTTCTGAGTTTGAAATATTTCTTGCTTCTATAATGCTTTAGCTGCACAAGTAAATCGAAGGAATCTAGGAATAAACTTATTTAAATCTTTTCCTGAAATTTTAATACTGGAACTTAACAAAATTTTTGAAATTTTATTTAATACTTGCAATGTTTAATACTAAAATTAGCCTTTAATTTATTAATAGTATAATCTGAACCTCAAACTGTCTATATCAGTTAACAAATTTCTACTGAATAATTATTTTAACATAAAAAAAATAAATAAATAGTCCCTCAATTGCAATACCTCCATCGACGGTCGAATTCATTCATTGTCTGTGAAATACTTTGCGTGATGTCATAATGGTTCCGAAATGTCTTCGGAACCCTAAAAAAGAAACCATTAACTAAATATTTTCTTTTCCCGTTTACACATTACATTTCTATCTAATCTTGAAGAAAATTATATATATATATATATATATATATATATATATATATATATATATATATATATATATATATATATATATATATATATATATACAGGGTGTAAAGTAAATAAGTTTCATCCTTTTGAGAGATGGTTTATCTCGGTGTAAAATTGCCGAAGACATAAAAATTTTTTCGGAATTCGCTATCTGAGAAAATCGCATCCCAGCCAGCTCATCGTTTAATATGAATTTCTCTGAATACGCCTCTGACCAAACTAAAATTATTCGCACCCTGTATAATAAAAATTTTTTAAAAATAAAAATAATTTGTAAACGACAATATGTAAACACCTGCCGACTTTTGAATTGATTAGGTACTGTATAGTAAAAAAAAAACCGAACACTGTTTTTCATAAATTTTGGTTAAAATATGTAACCGTAACTGTGGTATTGTTGCATTTCTTTAATTACAAATATTTAGTTGCATTACTTTAATTACAAGTATTAATTTAATTAAAAATTACACTTGAATTTTTAAACAAACCAAAATAAAAACTTTCCTTTAACTGTCATAAAACATTGTTGTTAATATTGTTGGTACACAACACAGATTAAAAAGTGAATTTTTATTCATAAGTGAGTAACTTTAGCGGAAAACTGTAACAGAGAATTCCAAACTTCGGCATTAATTATCATTATTGTAAAATTATTTTACGAAATTTGTTCTATTATACCAACAAGCTGAAACAAAACACATTTAAATAATAATTTATGTACCTGCGACACACATCAAAATAAGAGTAACAATAATAATAATAAATTAAAATACATTTAATAAGAGATACTATAAACATACATAATTATGTATGTAAGCAAATATACAGTAAGGTAAATGTCCCAAATTCCGACACTTTAAGGAAGAACTAAACATATTTTCCTAGAATAATTTAAAATTCGTTGGAAAGGCTCAAAGTCTTTTGTCAACAACCAGACCAAAATTTTTACTTTAGATAAATTATCACTTAAGAAAAATAGAAAGATAAAATACAAAAAATAAGAATTTTTGTACTACTGAAATGACACATAATTTCGACATCTACCATAAGACTTACCTCTAAATTCAATACCTTTGTGAACTTATTTTCGTGTTTTTAAATTCAACAGTGTCCATAATTTTGACTATAAACGCTTTAGCTCAAACAAAAAAGAAAAAAAAAATTGATAAAGATGCATTTAACCTTTAACCGGTAAGGTGATGTCTGTGAGTCGTATACAAAAATATTCTTTTTTGTTAACTGAACGTTTGTGTATTCTTTTATTGTTTAGGGCAAATTTTACCCTGATGGCGTAAGGGGAGTGGTCTTCAGTTTTTGGCTATCTATGTTACCAGCCCGCGGTATGTTAATCTGTTGATGTCTCTTAGACATCACTTTACCGTGATTATTATAAAAATTCACCTTACCGGTTAAGGGTTAAGTATAATTTATTGAAAAATTGCTTTATTTATTACACGTACATATTAGTTAATAATGTACTTTTCCAATTTCTGCTAATATAAAAATCAGTACTGTTTTGTTGTATATTTCAAGACGTTTGATTTAAACGTTTGATTTCAAGACACTGTCTGATTTTGGATCATTTACCTTATCTATTGATTCATTCAAATTGATAAATACATATTCCTTTTCAGTTCCCACTTCCCAGTGTGTCAAAGTCGTCAAAACATTTTTTTTTAAATAAACAATTACACACATACATATGTACTTGGGGATTCACAGACCATCATGATATCATCACATCACATCAACCATCGATAATCAAGGAGTTGGCCAAGTGCGTATTTAACACACATTAAGCCGAGTTCCTGAGTTATTTGCGTTTTTGTATTTTTGGGGATAAAATACATCGCATCGCATATTTTTTTACGGTTTACTGTGAAAATAAATTAATATATTTGTACTTGTGTTACTTAAGGGTCAATTAAGTGGTAATTGGATTCCTTACAAACCACATGGACTTTGAAATACAATATTTCTGAAACGAGGTATAAAAAGTTGTTAAAAGAACCTTAACTTGATTTTAAAAGATTTTTCTAATGATATGCTGCAAACAGTATACATATAATTATTTTTGAAGGAATTTACGAAAAAAATTTTTCAGCATTTCTCTTAATAATTTTGATTTGAATTTTTGGAAACGTTATCTAATATCAGAATATACTTTGACGTAAAATTTCACTTACTGAGTGTACTAAAATTGTTTATGCCCAGCTTTAAATACGGAAGATAGGTACCATAAGAAATTAAGAAAGAAATTGTTTTACTGACGGTTAATTGAGATGCATGTATTATATTTGCAAAATTTCGTGTTCATATATCCAAAGGCGTGAAATTTCTGAAAATGTTACAATCAAAAAATTATAAGACCTTCCAGAATTCTTCGGAACCCTAATCTTTGAAAATTATTTTTTAAAAAGCCATAAACATAATATATTTATGACCTGTCAAACTGGATATATTTATGTGTTTTGGAAACACTAGTAACCTATTTATTTTATAATATAAGTTTAACATAAAAGTATGAATATGTATGTATTTTTAGTTGTATGTGTATGATTGCCGATTGCCGATTGGCGATTGGTATTCGTATTCGTATTATTTTATTATCATCTTATCAATAATAAAACAGTACATTCTTCCTTATTTTTTTAACAATACAGGTACTGGTCTAAGCTGTTTTAAACTGTTGCATAACTGTGTGAAAATAAATTAGCGATTTATAATTTCTTTAAATCAAAGTATTAAAATTAAAAGTACATATATGTATGTGCGTGAATAACAAACCAATTGTGTATTTTAGAAATGTTTTAAAATTTAATTGTTGTGTCATAATTCATAAATACTTCAACTTAACGTACTTGCTCTGAGATAGTCAGGTACAAAAGTTTATCTCAGCAAAAAATTTTTATTTTATCAAAAATTAAATAATGTATTGATATTCTTCAGTTATTATATTTGTATACCACTTGTTTTTTTGTATTTCCACGCGCTTATATTGTAGCAATTTAAAAGAATTGTTGAAAAAACGTTGTAAAAACGTAGTAAAATGATGTTTTTAAATTATATTTCAAAATCGGCGTGGTCAATAATTTTTATTTTTTATTAAATATGGTTTGTAACTTTGTATTAAATAACATATTCAATTTTTATCAAATTCCTTTGACACGTTTTCATTTTATTCTAAAAAAATAGAATTTTCCCATAAGAACCCGTGTTAAAATTACAAAACTTTGAAATCGTTTTTCTCAAAATTGGGGTGGTCAATTTTTTTTTCGGTAAGGGCTTATTGGTATTGGAGAAAATAAATATCTAGATAACTTTGTTAAATTTCCAAATAATTTAATGAGATTTGACGAAATCGATCTATTTGATATATGGCGTAAATTGTCTCATTAAAAATTATGTTCAAATTTTTATGGACACTACTGTATAACTATTTTCAAAAGATTTCGTAAACAAGCAGGTAAAAATATTTTGTTGACAAAAAAATTTACATTCAAAAAAGCAAAGGAAAAAAATGATAAGTAATCAGAGCCTGATTAAGTTTTTTTTTCTAGGGGCCATTTTTTAACACGTTTTTGACAATCGAAAATTTCTGAAATGAAACTTGATCCGTAAAATTTAACTAGCAATACTTAATTAGTGGACTGAGACCTTTCTCTCCTGCAAATTATGAAACTTATTTACTTTACACCCTGTATATATATATATATATATATATATATATATATATATATATATATATATATTATGCTGTTTGATTGAAAACTTGCATGGTGTTATTAATGAAAAATTTGCGTGACGTTGACGCGTTGACGAGATTGAAAAGATTAAAAATAATTTGAAAATGCAAGAAATATATATTTATATATATATATATATATATATATATATATATATATATATATATATATATATATATATATATATACCATGTGAGTTTTTTGAGAGTTGCCATTTCTATTACAACCAAATTTTTATGATAGAAATGATACTGGAAAAGGTTCTTTTCTTGGATGTAATGGAAATGTAACCAAGAAAAACACTATAAGTTGAAGTAGGCTCAAGTACATATGCATATTTTTACCGCCTAACTGATAAATTAAAGAAAAATTAAAAAATTAAACTTGAGCAAAAACAATTTTTTTGCTCTTTTATGTTGTTAATTAATCCATTAGATCAGTTTTATCGAAAAATTAATATATAGTCCCATTTAAAAATCTATAAGTTTGTATCATAGCTCGAAAACCATAAGAGCTATAAAGCTCCTCTATAGCAATCGGTTGCCCCCGTCGGTATCTACAACTCTTATTTGAACAATTTTTCGATTAAATCAACGGTTTGGTTGTAATGAAAAGGGTAACTCTCGAAAAGCTCGCACAGTATATATATATATATATATATATATATATATATATATAAATAGTAGAAACTCAAAATACCTAACGGATATACCCTAAGTGTTGCCCCATTACCTAAAGCCAGGACCGAGAAAAATGTTGGGCCCCTGAGAAAGAATTCCACTTTTTAAAAACTTTTCCCTAAAAAGAAAGTGACGAAAAAAAAATCACTGGACCAAAAATTATAAAAAAAATATTTTTAAAATCTTACACGATATATTAATTAAAATTTATTTTTTTTTGGACCAAACTGACTAGCATTTTAATCGTAACAATTTTTTTTCTAATTGTTGACTGGCAATGTATGTGCGCGTAATTAATATAGTTTTCGAGAAAAACCTCTGTGACAGACGGACGGACGGACACGAGACTGATCTTATAAGGGCTTCGTTTTTCCTTCTAAGGTACGGAACCGTAGAAAAAACAAACATAAAAAAAAACTTATTTTAACATCATAAAAAGGTTTCGTTGAATATTGTTGAACCATATAAAACTTTCTTTTTGTAATAAAGAAATATTGAAAATTTTAACATGTAATATAAAAAATATAAGAAATTTTGCTTTATTACTAAAAAAAAAATCGCAAAGATTTTACTTGGGGGTAATTAGTTTTTCTTCTTTTTTTATATAACAGACGAGAACCATTACCTAGAATAAATGAAAGCATAAAATAAAAATGCACACAGTCAAATTTGCTTGTTTGTTTTTATTAACTTCATTACTTTATTCGTTGGTGTGTTTCATCTAACATAAATTGATAAGAAAAAAGGAAATAAAAAAATGATTTAAAAAATCCTTAGAAAGAATAAAATATGGTTTCATTAAAATTCGAAAGTTTTGGTGAATACATTAAGTACTGTGCCACGTATGATGTTTGATACAATTGAAGCTAGCTTAAATAAACAGAAATTTGTAGGAAATTGTTATTAATTGTTATTAAAAAAAAAAAAAATAAAAATTGATAAAATTAGGGGTTGGGGGTGGGGGATGAAACCCCAATGATTTTACAACTATATTTATACATACATAATAGAGACTCTAAAGAGCCAATTTCGAACATATATAATTTCCCTACCAAAGTTCTTACCATTTCCAAGAACAAAACTGAAAAAAAAATCAAATTTTCAGAGGCGAACTTCACCTCCTTAAACCGTTTATAGGCACGAACGAAATATGGCTCGTGATTAGTTTTAATAAGAATCTCGATAATCCAGCAAAGTTTCAAAATTTTTTGAGAGATAATAATAATAATAATAATAATAATAATATTTATTTCCGTATAAACTTAATACAGTTGTGGAAAAAGTTACACAGTAATTACATTTGAAAAAAATTTCTGATTATAAATATAATTCCCAATTTATGCTATAGTAATCACTAATATTATATAAAACTTCATTAGTTAACACATTCTTTAGTTTTTTCCTTAATTTCACAGGTGGCAAATCAAGTATATGTTTAGGTGTATGGTTACATATCTTTATTATGGTGTTGTACGTATTATTTTGAATAGCTGATAATGTTGTTTGATCTGACTGCAAATTGTACTTATTTCGCGTATCATAAGCGTGTATTATGCTACGTGTAGTAAAGTAACATTGTTCTTGCTTGTAGAACATAACGGCTTCTAGAACTAGCATTCCGAATACTGTAAGAATTTGCAAGCTTTTGAATGCGTATTTGCAACTGTCTCGAGCTTTTAATCCGACTAGTAGTCGTATTATCTTTTTTTGAATGAGGAGTATCTCTTTTACATGAACCGACGTACCCCAGAATAATATTCCGTAAGATAACGTCGAGTAGATGTATGCATAGTAAGCCGTTTTCAATATATTACTCGGAACAATTTCTTTTAAGCGTCTCAATAAATAAAATCTTTTATTCAATTTATTGGTTATTTCGTTTATCTGATTCCTCCAATTCAATTTGTTATCAATTATTATACCTAAGTATTTTATTTCGTTTTGAAGTATGTTGCTGTTTTGAAATAAATCAGATTCGTAGTTTCCCAACCTAAAAGCTTGTGTCTTGTCCACGTTTAGTTTCAGGCCATTTGCCTTAAACCATTTATCCATATTTGCAATCGCTGAGTTAAGATTTGGATGTATACCCGCTTCGTTTGACGTTATTATTGCTGCAATATCATCTGCAAACAGGGTCGTTTTGTACGGAATAGATTCCGTGAAATCATTCATATAAATAATGAATAAGATTGGTCCTAATACTGAACCCTGAGGTACGCCCTCTACCACGTTCGATATTTTTGACTTAATTGGTAGTCGATATGTCTTATCATTGGATATCAATTGTACATACTGCGTTCTATCCATTAAATACGATTTAAAGATGTCATTCGTTATTCCTCGAATTCCATAAGCTGATAATTTTTCTAATAATCTGTTATGATCTACACAATCAAAAGCTTTTGATAAATCTAATAATAGTGCTGTATCTAAGTGTTTTTTACTCCAGGCGTTTGATAAATCTTTTAATAGTTCGAAAATAGCACCGTTTATGCTACCCTTCTTTACAAAACCAAATTGCGATTTTGATAATATGTTAAACTTGGTAAGAAAATCTTGAAGTCTGTTAGCCAGAGCCTTTTCAAAAATTTTTGAAAAGTTTGATAATAATGCAATCGGCCTGTAATTATCCATCAGATCATTGTCCCCCTTTTTATGTAGAGGTTTTATTACACTTAATTTTAACAATTTTGGAAATATTCCTTTTTGCATGCATTTATTTAATATGTTACTAATTGGATAGGCTGTAATTTGGATCGAGTCCTTAATTACAGATGTAGGAATTTCATCCCAACCTACTGATAACTTATTTTTTAATGTCATACATATCGATAAGATTTCATCTGCAGAACTTGGATAGAGAAACATATTGTTTGCATAATTAAAATTTACACAAGTTTTTGCTGTTATACCTTGTTTAAGCGTTTTTGGAATGTTTATAAAATAATCATTAAAAATATTTACTATTTCAGTTGGATGATTTGTTTTTTTACCATCAGCTGTTTTTAATTCCAATATATTGTGATTTTTCTGCTGAGTATTATTTGTATTGCTGTTTATTAGTTGCCACGCACTTTTTACTTTATTTGCAGATTTGTCTATTTTATTACCATTGTATATCTGTTTAGCATTTAAAACTACTCTTTTTAAGATCTTTTTGTACAGTTTGAAGTAGTTTTCAAGATCTTGACACTCTGTATTATTCCTTTTTAATGTTTGTAACTGCTGGTATAATATTCGTTTTGTTTTACTTGATTTTATAATGCCTTTTGTGATCCACGGATTATTTTTGGTTTTTTTATTAGTAATTTTTTTTATTACTTTCGGAAAACACATATTATAAAAATACGTAAATATGTCATGAAAAAGCTGGAAACTTTTGTCAGGATCTTCTTCTAATATTACAGTTTCCCAGTTTACTTCACTTAACATTAAATTAAATAAAGTCTGATTTTGTTCATTTATGTTTCTTTTTTCTTTGTAATGGTAATTTTTATTTTTGTTAATATCTTGTTTAATTTGAACGTTTATTAATTCATGATCACTAAGAAAATTTGTACTAACATGAGTCATAAATAAGTTTGAGTCACTTTTCTTTATTATAACATTATCTAAACACGATGTTTTAACTTTAGATATTCTTGTGGGCTCATTTATTAGCCATTTTAAATTGAACATATCAAGTAAGTTTTTAAATTTTATCACACTAATATTGTTCTGTAAAAAATCTATATTAAAGTCACCACTTAGCACAAGCGTTAATTTTCCCATGTTATATTTTTCGTGAATGTTATTTAAAAGTTCATAGAAATTGTCAAAAAATGTATTTACATCACGAAGAATTTTTTCAACCTTCTCCCAAATTGCGTGGTTTTTATTTTATTGTTGTTAAAATTGTCATCAATAATGAAATTCGGACTTAATCCTAATATAAATTTAACCTCTTTCGGAATTATTACGTTAGATAAGTTTTTTACCCAACCCTCATCAATGTGTATTTTTTCTAATAAACTTTGTTCAGTTTTGTAAATTTTATTTATTTGTTTCCGGCTGGTATACGAATCAACTTTGTGTTAATTTTAAAAATAAAAATAACCTACAACATTTGATTAGTAAGGATGATATGGTTGGTCTGTCCATGGCATCGTCACATATTGAAAACAAAGTTGATTCGTATACCAGCCGGAAACAAATAAATAAAATTTACAAAACTGAACAAAGTTTATTAGAAAAAATACACATTGATGAGGGTTGGGTAAAAAACTTATCTAACGTAATAATTCCGAAAGAGGTTAAATTTATATTAGGATTAAGTCCGAATTTCATTATTGATGACAATTTTAACAACAATAAAATAAAAACCACGCAATTTGGGAGAAGGTTGAAAAAATTCTTCGTGAAATTTATATATCCCAAAAAAAATATTGTTTGTATTTACATCACCTACCGGCGATCTATATACACAAATTATCATTAGGTTTAATTCCGTTAAAACTATTCCCGTACACTCAAAATCAAAGTCTACATTTAATGATTCCATCGTACAAATTCTTTTACTTTGTAAGTTGTTTCTTATAAAAATACACACTCCACCATGCTCTGCGGAATTCCTAGAATAACTTGATACTAACTTATACCCATCTATTACTACATATGGTTCTTCATTTTTTCTTAGCCAATGTTCCGTGAAACATAATATATCAAAAGCATATTCTGTTTCAGATAATAGTAATTCTATGTCATGAGTTTTATTCCTAATTGATTGGATATTGGTGTACAACAATTTGACTCGTACATCTGTGAATGCGGAATTGTTTAATTTGTTGTTCCGGTTCTGTAAATCTTGGTACAGATTTAATTCTTCTTTAGTTCCGAAAATTCGCAGGTTCCCGTTTAAAAACATATCTTTTCAATAGTGCTCCACTGGGCCAGTTTCTTCCATTATATAGTTCATCTTTAATACTGCAATCACCGCCAATTCGAAAACTATTATAGACTCCTTTACTTTCTAGATCATCGACCACGAAATCTCTATTTTGATATTTTTTGTTCAGGAAGCTTTTAATGTCTTCCACGGTCGTATCTTTTCTGCAGCGACCCAAAAATAACCATACCTTTGATTCCACACATTTGAAATCATCATTTTGGGTATCACTTCCGCGTATAATATTAACATTCCTTTTTTTCTTTTTGTATGTCACCGTGGTAAATCCATCGTTTTCAGCATCAGCTGTTTCGATATTTACAACTTGTTCATTTTTTCCAGATTTGTTTATTTCAGTTATTTTCGTTTCTGGTACAGACGATTTCTTGTTGCTTTCTGCATTTGCAACAACCTCGGCGTATTGTTTTTTGCCTACATTTTGTTTCACGTCAGTTGCCATGTCACCTTTTTTGGCTACGGTTGGTGGTACAATTTTTTTAGTTTTTGGTTGTTGATCACTTTCAGAATTCATCTTTGTTTTGATGTCCATTAGTTCACGTTTCAACAGACTAATTTCTTTGTCTTTTTCTTCATTTTCTTCTAGCGACTTATTAAGTTTATTAGTTAAACTTTCGATCTTTTTGTCCATTAACAGTTGATTATATAACAACAAATTTATTTTTTCTTCCATCGAAATGGTACGAATATACTCCAAGGAGGGTTTTTCGTCCTTTGATGTTTCTTTTTCTTCAACACGTTCAACACTTGATGCTACAGAAGCTTGGTTTGTTGGCACTTGCGAATTATTTGAGGTTATACCTTCACTGCAGTTTTTGCACTTCCAATTATCAATTTCACCATTTATGTTCATTAGAGATAACATTTCCTCGGTTACACTTAAACACTCTGTGTGGAATGCATTTCCACATTCACCCGTGCAACACAAAATATCTTCATATTTAGTAAATTTTTTATCACACTTATTGCACGTCGCACTACGTGTACGAGGCGCCATCTCGAGGATGGTATAGTTGGATAAGGTACCTTATAAGGATGATCCTTAGAAGATGGATGATATAGTTGGATAAGGTACCTTATAAGTAATTTGAGAGATCATTAAAATCGTATAATTAAAATCTGTCCATATTTGAACTGTTCTATCTAAACAACAATTTAAAATAAATGTCAGGGGCAAATTTAGGATTATTATTTTGGGTAGACCGGAATTTTTCTGAAGTGTAAACATATGACCTATAGGTATGTATAATTTTTCTTGAAGCTGCATATTTTTATTGTATGCTTTTAAACTGCAAAGACATGTAGCTTTAAGCAACATTTACAAACCATTTCAGATAATCATATACGACTTAGTGTTAGAGAGGCCTCCATATATATCACCATCACCTTGATAGTCGTAGCCTATAATGATAAAACGTCCAACTAGTACACTATTTTGACAGCTAATACACTTTATATGGAGTTATTGACGTCGTACGACGTGGTGTCACTATCAGCTACATAGAAATATCAGCTACATAGAAATTTTAAATAAGATAAAAGCTTAGTGACTTAAATAAGAAAAAGTCAAAATCAAATTTCTTTTCATTTCAGCTTAAGTAAACCGAAGCCGTCTATTTTTTTTAAGGTAACATCACAGTGTGATCGGTCGAAAAATAGTCAATTTTCGCGATTTTTTCGGATGGATAGGATGGGGGAATGGGGATGAATTTTTTCTTTTTTTTTTTTTTTACGATTAATACTACTATTTAACAATACAAAAATATTGTTTTTATTTATTTTTATAATTGTTATAATTTTTTGAAAAAAGTGTTTAAAAAAGGACGGATACTGGTGCCCACGATTGCGGCCGCAGTTTTCATTTGGGAAAAAAAATCAAATAGATTATCAATCTGTAAGTAAGCCACTATGTTCCTATGGGACCTTTTTTTTGAAATCTTTCCATTTTTCCACACGAAAAACTATAAAAAATTTTGTACTTATTATTCAAACCGCCGCCATTTTTCCAAATTTCAAAGAAAAAGCTCCCATAGGAACATAGCGGCTTACCTACAAATTGATAATCTATTTGATTTTTTTTTCCAAATGAAAACTGCCGCTGCAATGGTGGGCACCAATATTCGCCCTCTTTTAAAGACACTTTTTTAAAAAAATTATAATAATTATAAAAAATAAATAAAAATGAATAAAAAAATATTTTATTTGTCTATTTTAAGTATATATTGTTAAATTTAATAGTGGTATTAATCGTAAAAAAAATTCATCCATATTCCCCCATCCTATCCATTCGAAAAAAAATCGCGAAATTTGACTACTTTTCGGCCGATCCCACTGTGATGGTACCTTAAGAGACGAATATGAAATCAGGATTATTGTAGATTTGTGGTAATGACACCCAAGCTATTGAATATTTATCCAGTCATGGATGATCTTAAATGTGACTTGATCCTTTTTATACTAAAAAGGTCTCGTTTAGCAGAAGCTGTACTGACAAATATCACAGACGAAACTAAGAGCATACTAAGTTTCAGAATTTAGAAAAATACTTGACTTTTTCATTAATATTGTTTATTTTCTCTTCACTTTCTCAAAGTTTTTGAGTAGGCCCGGGCCTGCTAAAATTGCCACTGATGAATGAGTAAAAATTTTTTGTCTTTTTTATTTGCATATTTATGCATATTTATGAATAGAACAAAAAAATAAATAAATAAATAAATAATGTGCTTATTGCAGGAATTATTTTTAATTAAATGAAAAAGGACATTGTTGTTAATTTGAATAAAATGTAATCTTTAAAAAACACACGTATATTACCAACTTTTTTTTTTTAATGTTCGGTTGAAATTGATTAATATCTTATTTAAATACAGTCTGTTCGTTTTTATTTTAAATAAAAAAAAATAAACCATATAAAAAAACAAATGAAAAAGTAGGAATATTGACAAATGATTTATGTTACAATGTATGGAGGTCTGTATAACCGACCAATAAATAATTCTATTTACACAATGTGTCACTGCATGGTGTTGATTACTTATAGCGTTATGTAGCCTATCGGTTGTCTCTGTTGTGTTTTGTTGTATAAATATGTATGTATTGCTTGTTTGGGAACTGAAGACATTCAGTACAACACTCACAATAATTATAGATTACCGGGTAGTAAGATAATTGTGATCATGGACCATTAGGTAGTAAAGTCATAGTAATTATGGACTACTGAGTATTAAATATAATTAAATCGGCTGACCGACTGTCTTTTGATAAAATTTTTGTATGGGAGTCTGACTGTGTGAGCGAGACACGCTCTTGACCGGTTTTATTTAGAACAAATTTAAAAAAAAAAAAACATTATCACAAGTATCCCTGTTACTGCACTGTTGTACCATGAATATTTAATTTCAGTTTTTTTAAAAGCAAATTCCTAAATTCGTTACTGAATAAAAAAAATATGTTTTCTTTGTATATAAAAGCAACGGAAATACAATAAGAATAATTGAATTTTTTTTGATATAAAAATATTTTTAAATTTTCTTTTAAATAACAGAAATGTAAATAAATAGATTTTTTTATTAGGGAAGTAAGTTGTTTTCTTTTTAAAAATATAAATTATACATAATTTTATTATCAATGTTGGAAAACAAATTTATACTGAGTATTCCATTACTATGTCTAACATGATTTGTCATTGACAACAATAATATACTGAGTGTCCCGGCCGGATGTATACATACGATTTACATGTTAATTTTTAACACTGGGTTTTCATAAGGAAAAAGTTATGTCACAAGAATGCTTTGGATAAACATATTCCTATTTTTGGTAATTTTCTTTTATAAAATAAATATTTTCCACCAAATTATCTGCACTATTTCTTCAACAGAACATTTTTTTGGTATTTTTATTATTTTAATATTTATTTTCAAGAAAATAAAAAAAATGCTTTTTTTTTTGAATTTACAGCAGATGACACAAATGTTTATTATGTAAAAATGTGAATTGCTTGAAAATTACGACATTAACTTCTTTATTTTACTGCATTACTATTGTTAAAGCTATAGTAACAGTAGTTATAATATTAAATTAGTATTATTAGTTTGTTCAAAGCACTCTTGTGACATAACTTTTTCCTTATGGGAGTCCAATGTTAAAAATTAACATGTAAATCGTATGTATACATCCAAATGGAACACCCGGTATACGAAAAAAATTGATGTTATCTTTAATTTGGTAAATTTAAATTGGAATTAATTTATTATCAAATTTATTTGATATGTCTCCTCTTAAGAAGAAAAGCAGTAGTAACTTCTATACTACCTACTTTTGTTTTTACTACCGGTAAATTTAGAAATCGATCAATAAGTGTAGAACTTTCAAAACACAAAATTAAATAGCTAAATGTTTTATAAGACATAAATTTTAGTAGGGTGTGATCAATTCCGTCATTTCCTATAACTTAAAAAAATCACATAAAATAAATATCTGCTCATATCAGCCAAGTTAAGTTTTTCGTATGATTCTTTTTGAAATAATAGATTTTAAAGATGTTAGAAAAACTATTTGACTGTTAGGGACACGCTAATTGTCTATGTAATGTGAAACGACAAGGCATAAACTCGTCTAATGCTTCTATATAACTCACCTAATTTAACCGAATCTGTATCTCTTAGCATTTCCAAAATCCCCATACTGGAAACTGTATTAGGGACACTTGTATACCGACTTTTAACTGTTAAATCATTATTGAACGCAAGACAGACGTTTGTTTAAATAAAGTTAATAGGTTTATATGTCTGCCTAGCCTCTTTGTATTTGTCTTTGTGTACGTAGATATGTATACTTCCACATTTATAAACATTATTTCGTTGAGGTTTGCCGCCTGTACTTGGTACGATAAAGCAAATATCAGAATATTACATTATCATAGAGAGGAAATATTGTACCCTAATGGGAATAAATTATTTGTAGGCAAGTTTTGAAAAAATTTGTTCATTGTCTTTATTTAATACATTATGGTATGTAATGTAGAATACCTAAGTACATATATAATGTAGACATCGGATTATACATACCTACGCACAGATACGTACAAAGTTTAGATGACTAACGTTATATATACACGTTTTGTTAAATTACAGTTTATTTGAACAATGATAATGCGAATTTACGATCTGGAAAAAGTTAAAGGAACAAATAATAAGGGCAAATCCATGCTACCGAAGTAGTTTTATTTAATCCATTTAAAATAAACCTACGCCAAAAAAGGCGACTATAAATTTTTATTATTTTTACATATTTATGTACCTATGTTTAATTACGTATAAAAATAATACGGTCAATTTAATTTGTGACCTATTTATTACCTATTGAAAATTTTCGAATATATTGTCGAAGAAAAACGGATATGATGTACATAAAGTTTGGTATGTTAGTTAAAGTTTTGTAAAGTTCTTTCTGTAAAGGTCTCCAAATATTTTATTATTCTTAATTTTATATTAATTGGTGTTAAGACCATGACGGTCATAACCTATACTGCCAAACGTTCAACTGGTACACTATTTTGACAGCTAATACATATTATATGGATTTGTTGACGTCGCACGACGTAGTGTGTGAGTCTTACGATGTCAATGACCGTCAAATATAGTTTCATTAATATCTGTAGTAACAGCTGGTGAGGATAAACCAACAAATTATGCTTTTCAAAATTCACCATTAATACGACTACGGACGGAACCTCGCAGACCTGATGACACCGGGGGTCAAACAGTTTTATAAAAATTGAAATTTATATATTTGTTTGTCCTCAGTGTGTGAGTAACTATATTACGACCAGTATATCTCTAAATTTACGGACACATGGTTCCCATGAGCCCTCAGGGGACTGTGGGCGTGTTAGACCATCGAGAAATATTTTTCCCTCTCTCTACTCCCTCCAAATTGCCCTAGTAAGGCAAATTTTGGATATGTTGTAGATAGTTGACTTAGACGTTATATTAAACCAGTTTGGAAAATTTTTATAGTTTTGGTGTTTATATATATATATATATATATATATATATATATATATATATATATATATATATATATATATATATATATATATATAAAGTTTTATCTCTGAAGGACTGCTTTATCAGTCTAATAATTGAGATAGGTATGAATATGTAATTTAGTTATCTCTACGATATTATCCATATTTAGTTATGCACAGTGAAGTGTGCATTTACTTACAATTTTGAAAAAATCTTTGTTCTGTAAACGTTTCTATAATGTTATATAAGAACAATTATAAATATAATTAAAAAACATTAGGATTCTATCATATGATGTCAATGATGTCATAGATAAAAGTATTATCTATATAAAATAATCGTTTTTTTTCCGAAATAAGTACCGTATTTAAAGAAAAAGAAATACCTAATATAAATTTTTGTGTTAAACAGTTAAGTGCTATTAGTTACCGAATTGGCTAAACAAAAATAAATAGGTATCTGGTGGTTTTCGTAATATTATATTGAATGCAGAAAATTAATAAAGTAATAACTATTAACAAACGCACATGACTGTTTATAAATTATTGGCATATAATTCTCTTGAATCGGCTTTGGCAGTTAAATATCTTGCAATTTTTGCCTACTATTTAAATAACAAGTACTTCTGTAGTTTAAAAAATGAGTTATAATAATCGAATAAAAGTACTAATTGCTCATCCAAATATACCAAATTTCGTTCGACTACAGTTTGAAGAAAGGTAAGTTTTCCCGAAATCATTTTATTTACTGTCGTACAAAATTTAATTGATATTATTTTTTTTTCTCTTCTGTTTTCTATAATTTGTAGTTAATAGTCGATTACTTTATTAAGTGACTTGTTTAAAGGTAACTTTTCGATAAAACAATATAGAAAAGTTTTCTCCTATGAGGAAATATGCAAAATCGATACAATGATTTTTGAAATGTAGTCCTTATTGATATTAAAGACTAATGTCGCGGAAAAAACTATACCAATAGTTATTTTACAAAAATAATTTTGGGATTTTTTTTATACATAGGTCAAAAATTATGTAGGTATCAGTTCGAAAATTAAGAAGGTCCATGTTATTTTTAGGTTTAGGCAAACCCAACAAAAAATTTTGAAAATAAAAAAAATTGAGCTTATGTGTAAGTTCGTAAAAATTATTTTGAAAGTTTCTAGTAAACAAGGGCTTAAAATACACGTTTTATCTTCATGTATTATTCAGCGCGTAAGAATCAATACTTTAAAATTAAATCAACAAAATGTATTTTGAAATTTTGAAAAAGTTTTAAATATATTCAATATTGATGTACTGAAACCTTTTTTAATACTTTACAAAACTTTTAAGCGTATCTATGGGTTTTATTCAAACAATTTTCATATTGACTGGGTTAGTACCGAGGGTGTACGTTTTGGTGATTTCAATTTTTAATCTTATTACCAGCATTTCTACGCCAAAATTCCTTGTATTTTCGTAATTTTTGGTGAGTTTGAGAGCCTACGATCCCCTCTCCCTAAATAAATCTAGAGGGCTTAAATTTTGTATATGGATTGAGTTAATATCTAAAGTATTCCTTTTAGGGGTTTCACATTTTTCCATTCCACTTCTAAATTTCATTGTTTTTCGTGCTTTCTGGTGTGTCTGATACGACACGCCACAGACTCCATGAATAAACCTAGAGGGCAAATTTTTTTATATTGATAAGAGTTAGTATCTAGAGTCTGCCTTTTAGGGGTTTCAACCTTTGCCTTATCTCTTATTACCGCGGCCTCTCCTAATAAGATAATTCTAATAAGGAACCTATTTGTTGAGACAGAAAGATTCTAGATTAACATGAAATTTTTAAAATACGTAAAAAAGAATAGATATACATATATATCTATGAACTGAAAGCTAACTTTTTACTCATTATTTTGCGATACAAAGTATTGTAAGGAATATTTAATATAACAAAATTCATTTATTATTATAAGAAAAAAATAAATAAGTACAATTTAAGAACAACTGGGTATAGAATGGTTCATATTTCCAAATTGTAAGTTCAGATTCATAAGGATTTTAAAAACAACAAAATTTTGATAATAAAAAATAATATTTTAATAGTTTTATTGAATTTTCAGGGGTTATTTAACTGAGCAATGCATGAAAATTCCTGGTCCTGATATGCAAGAATTATATGAAAAATTACCAGGAATTCATGCGCTTATATGGTGGCCGAACGCTGGAAATCCTAATAGGAATTTAACAAAAGAACTGTTTGATATAGCAGGTACAAAAATATTATAGTTATTTCTAACAATAAGTAGAATAACCGTAGCTTATTGTGATCTTTTATTTTTAAATGATCCGTTGACTTCATAGTAGGAGCCATTTATTATGGTCATTGATCACTATACAAGAGTTTCACTTTTGGTAACAATAACTGAATGATAAAAAACATTATCCGTAATTAGAATATGAGTGTCGGATTTTCAAAAGTTTAAGTTAAATTTCTTCTTTTATGTTCAAAAAAAGATTTTAAAGGTACTAAAAATTAAATTCCACTATAACGTTGGAATTAATGAAGAATCAAATATGAAGTGTCAAATAATATGACCATATGACCATTTAAAAAAAGATCATATATGCATGCCATAACATGAAAATGATAAATTCTTTTAAGAGTTAGAGCTACTTTAAAAAGGATCAAATTATCTGTGACTCTCGCAAAAAAAGAAGAAAAAACTAGACAAAATTGAAGGCATTATAATTTTTTTTCCTCAAGTTATCTACTAATCTAATAGAAATATACTATGAACTCCTAAAACTACAGCCTTTTTCCAGTTAACCGATTATCTATCGTTTTTAGTAGACGGAATCCCAATGGTTAACATAAAAAGTCTGCATATTATCTAGAAATACATTCAAAATACTTGAGCATCTTGTATTACGTCAAATTCAATATTTTTTGTAAATATTTTTGAACGTAAACAAGATGAAAAATTAAGAAAATATATATTTAAGTTTTAAAGTTTTTGATAAAAAATATTACCTCAGTATTTATTATTAAAATGTTAGAGGTTTTTTTTTTTTTTTTTTTTTTTTTTTTATAATATTTCATTACTGTAAATAAATGAACTTTTAAATATTTCATTTTCAAAAACAGCAGAGAAACTTCTCCCTAAAATAACATCCATAACAGACAAACAAATCAGTCTGAACAGAGAGAAAAAAAAAATCAAGAGTTTGAAAAGTGAAAACTCATTAAATGTTTATTCGAAAGTAATTTTCCACGTAATTTTCTTAATATTTCATATTTATTTTGTTCATTTTTATTGAAATTTACCTGTTACGTTTCTATTAATAGGCATATTTATTTTGTCCTGAGTAAACTACCTTTACCGTGTGTTTCAAGCAAAAGTAACACAAACAGCTTTATAAAAAATTTGCTTTAGGTAACCAAGTGATATTATTATCAGGTATTTTAGGTATATACTTATAATAAGAGCTGTGGAAAATTTATGGAGTTTTCAGAACTTATGTCATTGTAGAACTTGTAGAATTCATTTCAAATAACTTGACTACTAATTCATGGTATTACTCCTAAATATTTTACCTGGGGAGTTGACAACACTCAGGGTTACACAGTTAAAAAAGTTGAACTTTACATATTTGTTTTTTTTGTTTGTCCTTAATATATACTTAATGTATTCCTTAATGTAATGCCCTTAATGTATAATGTATACGTAATCATATTACGGTTAGTACCTCTAGTTGGGAGATTTCTGGTACCGATGAGTCCTCAAAGTTATAGTGAAAAGTGATACCATCAAAGAGTTTTATAAAGATTGAAATTTTATTAGAGTATGGTTTATGGATTAGTGTTATATTTTGAATCCGTAGCTTATTCAAAGGTGTTACGAAAATGTTTTCGTTTCTTTGATAAATAAAAATTGCGTGACAAAACCCGACATCTTGGGGTGTAATTACCTTTTTGTAATGTGCTAACTGTTAACTAACATGGCATCGTACTTTCCTTTACATTTTAATACACCTACGAGAGATTTTTATGTTCGCTTATCTCTCCTGTAACTTGGATACATGCCTCATATTGTTATCTTTCAAATGAATCATCATTTATCATTCAAAATGTCATCCACTTTCTCTCTCATATTCTTCATCGTTATTTTTCTACTCACTCACATCGACTTTCGAATAAATGAAATTTTAATTTATCCTTATTTGAAGTTTATCTTCATCTTTGTCAATGACAGTTTCTTCATAAATTGTAATAAATCTTGTAGCATAAAATACTGCTCCTTTTGTTTTCTTTCTTTTTTTCGACTTCCTCTGTGAACTTTTTTCTGTAATTTGTGGTTTTTGAGATAAGAAATAAAACAATTTGATATCGCTAACAATTTTCAGTACGTGTATTTCCTGAAATTCTTCTACAAATAAACGGAGAATTTTTTTTATTAAATTTCCAAACAAATTAGTTATATAAACTTTCTTTTTTTATTTTCAAAATTTTATTATAAAAGATATTTGATATTCCTTTCTTTTCTTTTTTTTTTGTTTAAATTTTCTTTAAAAATATTTTTGTTGTTATTGTAAATCACAAACTGTCAAGGACTTTTGAAATTTTTTCATATGTAGGTACTTAATAAGGGTCGCTCAAACGTTATTACATATTGCTATAAATTAAACAAAATTAGAGGAGAATAGTTGTCCAAAACAGAGAACGAAAATGCATGATGTGTATTATTGTGTATGCAATCCAAATTAAACAACCTTTATCAAAAATTTCATTCTCATGAATAATCATTATTACTTAGAGTAATATGCCATTGTAAACGCATGCATCCATTTATTTATAAATTGTTGTAGGTACGGCAGGGCCGGATTAATCCTGAGTACCGCTCTAGGAACCTTGAAAAATGTCGCCCCTACCTCTTGTTTGAAAAGAAGGAAATCTTAATTTTCCCTATTTTTTTTTTTCATTCAAACTTTCTCGTAAAAAATTATTGACGAGTAAAAAAAAAAACGCCAATTACTAATTTTTCCGCCCTGTTTTAAAAATTTCCCGCCCCTAGGCCGTGGCTTATTGGCTAAGCTGGCCCTGAGGTACTGAATACTCTTTTATTGATTGTCAAGTTTGGGTATGTTTTAGAAGTATTTGTAGTTTTTAGGTCCAAATTTACGGGTTGTTTGTACCGTTTCATCTGGTTACGATCACATTGATATAGAGGAAATGAACAAACGTGGTATTTTACTATGCAATATGGCAAAAGTTCAAGATGCAGCTGTTGCCGATATGGCTGTGCTACTAGCATTAGCAACGTCTCGATTACTTATACAATCATATCGACACAAGAATAGGTACCATATTGAAGTAATTAACTCTGAATGATAATACAATATAGTTTCATTAAAATGTTTGTACCATTTCATTCATATAGATGTGATTGGTCATATGATCCAGGATGGATGTTAGGCAGAGATCTAAAAGGATCCACAGTGGGTATAATTGGTTTAGGCAATATTGGTAAAGCGATTGTATCGAGATTAAGTGGATTTGAGGTTGCAAAATTCTTATATACAGGCCGTCAACGAAAACCAGAAAGTAAGTATTTTGTCTCATCCTACTTTTATATTAACAAATCATTTTAAACACGTATTTTTTTAGTAGAATACATATACAGTAGAACCTCTGTAATTCGGCACTGCGCCAGTCCGGCACTCCAGTAATCTGGCGCTTTCAGACGAGCGTGGAGGGGATTTTCAGGCCAGTGAAGGGTGGCTTGAAAAATTGAGAAGCGTTTCGGATCCGACATTTTATGCATTTGTTCTGTTTTTAATGCATTTTTCCAGTAATCCGACATTTTCGCTAATCCGGCACTACCCTGGTCTGATATCTGCCGGATTACTGAGAGTCTACTGTATAGCAATTGCGTAGTTAATAAGATTCCCCGTTTGATACTGATGAGTATTGAGTTCAGATATGACCTCTACCAATTTTATGCTAAGTAGTCCGGCCGAAGTTTTGTTTACGGTGAAATAATTATAAATTTGATCGTGATCGATAGTAAAAGTCTTTTTATTGTTAACCGTCCAAAAAAGGGTTTTTTTACGGCGTTAAAATTTAAATAATCTATCTTTTAATAATGACCATTTAACATGTAACCTTATGGAGACTTATGTTTAATTATTTTTTAAAATAAATTTTCACGGTGAATTTAACTATACTTTTCGATAAATTGAAAGACTAATTCTTTAGCTTTATTTTCTCATTAGTATTTTTGTGCTTTGCGGTACTTTTATAAACAAAAAATGAAAAATAAGTTGATAAAATTCAACATCCACATACAACCACAACAGCTCGGGTATAGTCGGAAAGCGCGTCAGTTTTAAATTATCTATTTAAGAATACGAAACATAATATAACTATCGTTTTTCTCATAAATTAGGTCAGTTAAAAAAACTTCACGAATCAAAATGTTTATGTACATTTATACGAATCAAAATGTTTATGTACATTTATACACATAAATGTCTTTACCTAGTTTACCCGAACGTTTCTAGTCGACGTATGCTGAATAATACTACCGATCAAATTCAAATATTTATTTTTAAATAAATTTTATATTCAACTAATTAAATTTATCGTATATTAAAATAAATATTAACATTTATTTTTAGACATTTTACAACAAAAAAATTTCAATTTTTAATTTTAATTTTCACAACTCGGCCGGACTACCTTAAGCACCGGTGTCAATATTAACACTGATTAACACAAATAGTTTGAGACGTATTATAAAAATTTTATTTAGATATTAATTCTAACATATTATACTGTCAGCAGTTTTTCTCTCTTTAAAGAAATGTGTTAAATTCACTTTTTCTATATCAGTGGTGTTTATTGAATACTATAGATACAAAATTTATTTATACATATAATTTACATATTATTTTCATTAATCCTATTTTTCATAGTGAATTTTTTATTCCTTTTTAAATTTTGACTCTTGAGGATTTTGTTAAAAATTAGGATTAGGTCGTTATCCTAATATGGAAGAATGTTATTTGAAAATCTATTTACTGAACGCCTTAGTGTGGGTGTCCGTTGATTGTCTAAAGCTTTTAAACCTACTGAGCTAAAAAAATAACCGAATCAATCTTCACTAATTAGTTCTCATTTAAGTGTTATAATCTGTAAATAATCTGTAAATATTTCAAATTCATTGTGTCCCTAATTGAAAACTTAGAGATAGGGTGGTACGTTGCACGTTTTTCTGAAGGTCAATATTTCACCAACGATACTTAAAAATAAACAGTGGTAAAAAGTTCCCTCTTAAACTACTTTAAAAGACCACTTTAAAAAGAGTACTTTAAAAAATTGTTTTTAAATTTTATTTCTAATTCTGGATTGTTGATGTTTGTCTGACTGTGTCTATACCTATTAAATTTTCCCTCCATGGCTACCAAAATGAGAAAGTAGTTGATATACAGACGAATAAATATGATGAAACTATAGAAGTTAGTTGATGATTACGGAACTTTAGTGTTCAATATGTGTTTGGAAAAGCACTTTATTTTTAACTATTTTATGCAATATTTCAACGATTTCTGATGTCAATATCCACAAATAAATTTTTCATTACTCACTCCAGAAACGATTTTCATCATACGTACGATTTGATAGAATGGAAGAAACAACAGAAAGGGTAGATGTTTACCAAATTACTTATATTTTTATTTCCAATAGAAATTCTTGCAATGTATATTTATTTCAACAGTATAACAAATACTCTCGTACACTTTTGTGAAAATATGGTGACAATAGTATACTCTTTTTTTCTATTGTATATAATATAGTGACTACAATATAACAGTATACCTGCACTATTTTTGCTGAATTGAAACTGTTGCCATATTATCCCATGAGAAATACGGATAAAACAATACCGAAACACATTTTATATTCCAACATGAAAAATAAACCGAGAGGAAATTCATTTAGTGTGTCATATTTGCACAAATTTGACACTTTATATGTCGGTTGTGTATGGTTTAAGATATTTTTTGTTTTGTTTTGAAATATCTTCATTTTATATGAGTGAAATAATTTAATTTAGTATCCATATTAAAATAAATATAAATTAAATTATGATGTATATTTTTGTATAATTTCATTTAATGTATGCAAGAGCCAGTAATGTTAGGATGATACACGGAGAGAAAATTCATATAAAAATTACTGTGCTCAGCACTACAATCGACGTGTAAAAGGCGAACATATTCAATTTTGTACGGTAAAAATATAAAAATTATAATTAATCATAGAAAATTTAAAGGATAGAATATTCTTTCCGTAATATTAGCTCCGTAAAATTTGTAAAACAGCACAGTAAAAAGTTCCATTGCCGACAAAAAATATTTTTTAATTGTTTTTCTTACAAAAATTACCATGCTGTATTATAATATTTGAAATGCTATCTGCTAATAGTAGAAAGAGAAAAAGAGAAAGAAGGTTGTGTGTGTGTTGTGAATGCTGTTGAAATGTACCTCACTCATAGCAAGTCATATAGCCAACCATAGGTGTGGACGACCAACTTGGTCGGACGGGTCGGACCAAGCATCTTGATTCATTAGACTGTCTTACAAGCAGCAAGTAGTATTCATTACACTGTCTTAGAGGACAGGGATGTCACCGTTTAATTCATCATTTTGTTACTTCACTATCTTTAGTATTAGAATATATTGTTGGCAATCATTTTTGTATGCATCATAAAGAATCGAAAGTCGGAAAAGATCGGGCATCTTCGAAGTTTTTACAGGTATAGCCCAAGCAACATAAGGTTGCGGGTTGGATGCGCAAATGAAAGAGTACGACAACAAGAATTAAACTATACATATATACATAAGAGTGTGATAAAAGTTGTGTTAGCACATTAAATTTTACCATGCTAGCACATATTTTTTATTTTGGTCGTCGATCGCGCACGCATTATAAGAGAGCATGGTAATTTTTCTGAAATTTTATCTACAAAAATTATATGATTTTTCTCTCCGTGTACTAATGAAATACAAATGTGCTAAATTTTTACAGTGACATTTTGTCAAAATGTGCAGATTGGAATATTTATTTTAAAATTCTCTTGTGAGAGGGACATTAAAAATAAATATTTCATAATAATCGTCTGTCTATATCAAAAGCGGGTCAACCTTTCACATAATATAAGTATGAGACAAGCTTCGTTTGCAGGTCGTAGTAGTTAATCCCTACATAGCTAAACATTTTTTATGCGGTCCTTTTTTGTGCGTTTTTTTATGCGGTTTTTAACAAAAATGGCCATTAATATGCATAATGTTAATCAAAATCAAGAGAAAGTAAGAAACTTAAACGTTAACTATAATAACTTTCTTTGATAAAAATACTTTTTAATGGTTTTTAAGCATTTAATTAGTACAGTGCATAAGAATATAAGTTATTGCATCATTTAGTTTTTTTAGAGATGTATTTTTCATAATTTTCATAATGTTATAAATATAGAGCGGATATTATAATTTTCTATAGATCGGATTAAGTAAAAATTTAAATATAAAATTATAAAATAGGTAAAATCACTGATTTTATGGACATATCAGTGTGATATGTTCATAAGATCAGTGATTTTACTGATTTTATAATTTTTATAAATTAAATTAATAATAAAAAATTATAATTATCCGCTCTATAGTTATAAAAATGAAATAAAATGTTCCCACATGTAAATTAATCCTTTATCTTGTTTAGAAAAACAACTTCTAAGGAAATCGTGAGATTTTGAGCGTTTTGAGTTATGTATTTTCGATGAAACTTTTTTTATGCGGTCCCGATCTACCGCATAAAAAAGGTTTCTTTACAATCTGGACCGAATTAAACTTTTTATAACTATTTATGATATTTTTGAATATATTTCTTTTGTGCGATTTTTTTTATGCGGTCCCTATCCACCGCATAAAAAAAGGTTTACCTGTACATCTTTACGTCTTTTAGCCAATTTTTTCCCAAAGGAAAAATTTCGTTAGACTACTTGGTTCAATTCGTCTATTTAGGCTAAAGAAATTTAGTTATATTTTATAAGATACTCCATATATAGGTATAAGACAATACGACAATATTAAATTTACTCAATTCCATTGTTTAAATTGAATTATACAGATGAAACAATGGGTGCTATTTATGTAACTTTTGACGAACTATTGAACGAAAGTGATTATGTGATTGTATCGTGTGCTCTAACGGATCAAACAAGACATATATTTGATTTGAAAGCTTTTAAGAAAATGAAATCTACAGCAATTTTTATAAATATAGCACGTGGCGAAATAGTTGAACAAAATTCATTAGTATATGCACTCGAGCACAATTTAATATGGGCAGCTGGTATCGATGTTACAACGCCAGAACCATTACCACCAGGACATAAATTACTATCGTTGTCAAATTGTGGTAAGTTATGACGATATTATTATATTGTTGTATTTCCATATTACTAACATGCTATTTACTACACTTCAGAGCGTACGATGAATCCGTTGTAAGTATATTGTATAGTATGAATACACTAAAGAATTTCAACTCCCTAATAATATGGTACGGAAAAAGGCAGAGTGTGGCTGTCTTATCGATTGTTGTTTTTAAGTTCTAGAGTATATTTATAACCACACTTTCAACGGTAAAAGATAGACCAAACTAGCTCATATGTAGGGCGTTGAGGCTCTTTCTGGTATATTCATACTATATAATAGAAATCTTTTATTTAATTGATACGCTTGAAGTATTTCTTAAATTATTTCTTTAATATTTATTAACTAAGTAGTTTTCATTGATAATATTGTTATACAAATATTAATTTTCAAAAAGCTTGAACTTTGTACCTTTTAGAATAGAAACTCGTAAATTACTAATAGACTGAAAATTCATTAGAAATTATATTACGAGGGTAAAGTGCAAAATTCTCGACCTGACAATGAAAGACTGCAATTTTCAGTTAAAAAATGATTTTAGTTTCCTATATAATCTGCCTTGACTTCAACACACTTGGTCCAGCGTTTTTACAAAATCAGTATTCCTTCCCGAAAGTAAGAGTCTGAAAGGCTGTGAAAATATTCATCTACGACCCTCTTAAATTCTTCATCGGACGCGAAGTTTGGAACAAATAAGTATTTGTTTCCAAACTTGAAGAAATTTGTTTCTGGAAAGCGCTTCGCGTCCGATGAAGAAGTTAAGAGGGTCGTAGATGAATATTTTCACAGCCTTTCAGACTCTTACTTTCGGGAAGGAATACTGAAGTGTGTTAAAGTCAAGGGAGATTATATAGAAAAATAAAATCATTTTTTAACTGAAAATTGCAGTCTTTCATTGTCAGGTGGAGAATTTTTCATCTTACCCTAGTACATACCTCTTTAAAATTAAAAACTAGAATAAATATTTCTTATTTATGAGATAATAATTAATGATTACCTTACAATAAACATATCAGGTAACCATTTTTATACTATTTTTATCATTTTCTTTTGTTAAACAAAACTTGCTGAATATTTCACATTTAAAATTTCATTATATGGCATGAATATTTTTTTGTGAAAAACGACAATAACTTTTCCAATATTTTGGATTATAAACAGAATTTATTTTACGTTTCACCTAAGTATAAACTTTATGTTAAAAATAAATTTGGCAAATAGAATTATAGAAGAAACAAATGTGTGATTGTTTTATAAGAAAGAATGCGTAATAACTGAAACCGCAAAATTTATGAATAAAATACTGTGTTAGAAAAATACAAAAAAATAAATAAATAAATAAATAAATAAAAATAAATAAATAAATAAAAACAAAAATATATATGATATGTAGAATGGCAAGGGTACCTATATATTAGGTAGTTTATAATAACTCACTATAAAAATATAGAATATGTTGTATACGTAATTTTAGTAAAATTAAGAGAGATGTCGTTAGTCAAGCTTGTAGTAAATAAATAAGTAGAGAGTGAAAAGTTTTCCTTTGAACCAAAAAAGGTTAAAAGGACAGTTAGTCAAAAGCACTTATCCTTCAACGTAACTGAAGTTATCAATATGGTCAGTTCGAAAAGTTTAAAAATAAGTCTATTAATAGGTACTAAGTTGAGAAACTATTAGCAACTATTTATTTTATGATAGGTACCTACAACTATCCAATAGAGTCCCCAAATTTTGACAACATTCGGTGAAAAAGTAGAAAAATAAATAGAGTATTTATTGCTTGTCTGGGAATTGAAGACATTCGATTCAACGCCGTCATAGTTAGAATCTATCCCTGTCTATGTCACTTTAGTATATAAAGTAAGAGAGACAGATTATAAACAATCTGGCTACTCTTCGTATAAACAATACATTTACTTATATCTAAATGATGTAAAACAGTCGTAAATCGCATTTGCTTATATTTTCACTTACAACTTCTAAATCTCTAAGCTGATTTAAATCTGGTTCTCACTATCATTTCATTAGAAAGATTTATATGTATAAATCATTCACAATTAGGCTATCTATGGTAGTATTGAGAAACACCAACGTTTCGTAATCAAGTTGCCAAAGAAACTGCTTTTAGGTCACTTACTGAATCTTGGTCACCTATTACTTTGTTCATGTCTACTCTGCAGATACAAGTGAATATTTTATAAGTTCATAACTCATAGGTCGACACAACTTCACAACACTTAAAGATTACAAAATAAAGGTTGGCTGTCGTTATCAGAGAATTATCTAATTTTTAACGACAAAGAAGTAGTATATTACAGTAGACTCTCGTTAATTCAAACCTGCGATAATTCGAAACTCTCTATAATTCAAAGGTATCACGAGTTCCCTACAAAATCTCTTTATATTTAGAACTAAAACAATACATTTTTATACACTTGGTAATTCGAACGATGGTAAATCATTGCTACGTAACAAAACGACACATTAATTCGAACTCATCGGCATCAAACACTCGACAATTCAAAGTTGCAGAGAGAAAGAGACAGAAAGATTGTAAGTACATTTTGAGACAAGTTCAAGTTCATTCATCGCATATGCTTAAAAAATTAAAATTGTTACCTGTGATAATTCGAACCTCTCTATAATTCGTAATATTTTCGTAAGTCCCTCGAGTTTCGAATTAACGAGAGTCGACTGTATATATAAATGCTTTACGACCGTGAAATTTGAGAAGTTTCTGGAATTTATTGATCGCACTATAAAATAAAAACTAAAAATTTCTGTACCACATAAATTGTCATTTAGTCTGAATAGTAGTAGTGTCTTCGTCTGATTTTTGTATAATCACAATCGTAATATTCTTTGATGGTTTATACAATGTATCATAATAAAATTATTTTATTATTAATAAATTTTCAATTTTCTTTTTGAGTTCATAATAAATTGTGTATTTTACTTTTTTATTACTTATTTATCCAAGCGTCATCATAATTCAAATTCACTTTTTTGATGTTTATTGTTTTTCTGTTTAGTGGTTACACCCCACAAAGGCAGCAATACGTTCGGAACTCGAGAAGCAATGTTTCGATTAGCAGTTGAAAATATATTGTTAGCATTAGATGGAAAACCGATGCGCACACCTGTACCGTTATAAATAAAAAAAAAAAATGAAATGAAAAAATGAAAAATGTCGATTCCCCTGTTTAACATAAAAACGAAAAATTTTAAATATATTATTACTTTCTGCAAACAATATGTATGTATCTATTATGTATGTATCGCGTGATTCAGAGGATACCCTGAATAAATTCATCTAACTGGGTGCACATAAAATTTATTGCTTTTATCATAAGATGTAAAAAGATTTTAATAACACTTTGACAGGCATTGGCGTCATGAGACATCAAGTGAAACCTTACTAATTCACACACCATGTCGTATGACGTCAGCAATTCCATACAAAGTGTATTAACTCTCAAAATAGTTACCAGTTAGTCAATTCGTAATAATTCTACATGGTCGTCATCGTGTTAACGATAGTTTATAACACAGACAGATTAAAAGGAGATGTTAAAAGGCACAGTAAATCGGTAATATTGCAAAGATAATGAAAAAATTAATTTAACTTCTGTTGTCCTAAAGTGGATGCAAAGTAATTTATACGATATATTATATCGTATCTATAAAAGTACACATCGATAAAAATTTACATTAAAATATCTCAACTACCTATTGATAAAATTATTTAATATTAGAACTGCTTAAATTTATAAAAGTGTATTCTTAAAATATTTAAATATTCCTCTTGAATCACCTTGCATTGTAAGTGTTTTTCATAGTATATTGATACATATACAGTATATTTTAGTTGTAATAGTAGAATGATACTGATAATTTATTATAATCATTTATTTTTGTAAAAAAAGAATCGAAATAAAAAATTATTTAAAATGCAAAATGTTCATTTTCCAATAAATTATAAGATGTTGATTCTTTCTATTAACTAGTAGATTTTAATAATCTTCCCAACGGAATAGATTGGTGCTCAGAAATAAAGTAAATTATAGCACTACATTTTTAACTGACAATTCCGCATTAAATTTTATGGTTAATTAGAGAAAACTAGTAGATATTATGAGTCTATAAAAAAAAAAGTTACACAAAATAAACCACTTTTATAGACCACATTTCTTTAAGAATGATTAAACCAAGGAACGATTTGTATGTGAAATATTTATGAATTAAGTTGGCTTGGGTAAGAATTAATCTAAAATCACGGATTGTGAACGAAAATTAATAGGACTTTCTATTGTAAACGTTTTGGGTCAATCTACATCTCATTCTCAATGTTCGTGATTCGATCCTTTTGGTGTTAAAGATGATGGACGTTTTCCTCCAAAAAATATTTTCCAAAAATGCAAAAAATAATCCATGTATATTTTTGCATTCGTACTTCAATAAATTTTCCTTTGGTACCCTGTACGAAACCCGTGAAAAAGTTTTTTCTTTTTCTAATTTACTTTCTAATGTTTTCATAACGACGCGACGGATGAACCAATGGACGATACGGAATACTAAAAAATTCTAGCTATGTAGCAGAGCGCCTTATGGCACAATGCTTGGACTAATTAGTCGAGAATTTGAACTCTCGTCCCAGTTATGCTTCATTCATATTTTAATGAAATGAAATTTTAAGAATTTTGTAAATAAGGCCCCCAGTAAAAGTCTCTAATTGAAAAATTAATTTATGTAAATTTTTAACTAACTGAATTTTATACATACCTTGTTCTAATAGTAGATATTTAAATGAAATAAATAATTAAAGGGCAAAATACCAACGTAGAACGTTCTAGAAATAATTTTACAGTAGCAAATAGGACACGGAATTTTACCACGTTCCATATCTACACACATTCAGATAAAGCTGGTATATTTAACACATTTGATACTTGCCATTTTGCATTTAACATTGCATAAGTTTTCTCCTATGTCTCATGAGATGAGGCGTGTAGCGTGTGCAATACATACGAAAACATGTAAGTATGGTACAGTTTTCGAGAATACGGTGCGACACAACAACATCGCAAGCCAACAACACCGTACTGAAGAGAGGAGAATTTGGTGGCAGGTACTTTTCTGTACGATTACCGTTACAAATACATTTTGTCACATTCCCGTGGGATATGCTACACATTCATAAGTTCATTTCACTTCTTCTTTCCACCTATTAAATGATTCTAGAGGCATCATTACATTTCGACTATACAAAAAGTCATAAGTTTCTATCCTCTACTCGCTAGCAATGTGGGTAAGTGTAGAATGTGAATGTGTATATATGTGATTATAGTACCTATAAGTTAGGGAAATGGATTCCCTATAGGTAAGTAAAGAGAGTTTTAATGTTCGCTAAATCTATATATTTGTTAGCAATAGTTTGCCGTTCTTACACCTCTTCGGAAAACCACATACTATTTTCTACTTAAGTGTTACGTAACACTGCTGTCTACTCTCATACCAAAGTTCTTTCATAGTTCTTTCATTCGTAAACTCGAAGAGTTAAACGTACAGGAAAGGTAGGTATTATATTTAAACGTACATAAGTATGTGCGTACATACTTACACAGTAAACTACATGGAGTTTAGAGTGCTGAAAATAAAAGATATAGGCTCTATATTTTTCGAACTTTCCTCTAAAGTTTATCGGAAGTAAAGGAAATGTTTCGTCAATAAAGTAGTTAAAGTAAAAATAATAGACATAGTGATAGTTAGTCGAAAATAACTGCATTTGTGAAGAATATACTTATTATAATGTTAAAAATCCATGTCGTTATATTGATAGTTTTTATCGAATAACTTTTAAACTTTCCCAACAATGTGTACGGCCACTCTAATATAGAAAAGTAAATATTATATCTATGGAATATATTTTTAAAGCAACTGTTTCTCTACATTGTAGCATTTTAGTCCAATTTTTCGCTGAAAAAATTAGACTATTACAGTCTATTTGACAATAAATGAATTGAGGCGCTATCCGTTTTCGTAGAACACGATTTGTCATCATACGGATAGCGCCCCTACTCTCGCCTCGATCCGTTGTTGTCGGATAGATTGTAATATTTTATTTTTTTGTTTCTAGTCGGCCAATTGCTGTCGGTAAATTATAACCAGTGAACTTTCCAGACACGATTTAATATCACATGCCACATTATTAAAATAAGTAGCTGGTATAAGATGATCTCTACTACCGTAAAACCGTCTAGACCCGGACACTTTTTTACATTTTTTGGTATACTTAATTTTATGTTTATACATGTTTCCTTCATAGATATCACCAATAAAGGTATTACCATTAGAAAGAGCGTATATTATTTGTTATATCCCTGACCCATTTGTTTCATTATAAGTAAAAATAAAAATAAAAAAATTAGTAAGTGTTCGGGTCTACACCCCAAATCCGTCTTGACCCGGACACTTACTTAAATAATGTAATAACATGCAAACTAACCTCTCCCGTCGGGGGTAGGACAGTGTTTTATATCGTCTGATGTCTTTGAACCTGTCAAAGGCTTCAAAACATTTTGTGGGAAGGGAGAGGGGTCAATACATAGTATGCCTCTCTATGAAGTAAACATGCGATATGACACCAGAAGGAGGCATAAACCGCGTAATTCTGGCGAGAATATAACGTATGGATAGTGGAAGTTACAGCCAGTGCTAATCGCGGCCATAGTGTAATAAATTGATGTGTCCGGGTCTAAACAGATATATGTATATAGCATGTATTTTTTTTTTATATATATACATCGAATAATAACTTCAAACATTTTATCGAGCACATTAAATGGTGCTCGATAAAATTCTGAATACATACATATCAGAATTAAAATAATATGACAATTATGACGAAAATTACATGTCTAAGTTAGACACACATTTTATTTCTTTGAAAAACTGGAGAATAGTAATCTTGTAAAATGAGATAGTAAAAGTTGAAATCCGTAGCCTTTATTGGTACAGAGGATGTTTTTCTCTCTCTAATGACGTCAAGAACAAATGTTTATTGTAGCAGGTTAATGTAGAAACTACTTACTTTGAAGATTGGTGCAGTGTCCGGGTCTAGACCCCCTGTCCGGGTCTAGACGGTTTTACGGTATCTACTTTAAAAGTGGTACAAATTTTTAGAATTTAATGACACTTGAAAATTCTGCAGTGCGAAAAAATATACACTTTTGACAAACTATAAATAAATTTTCATACTTCCTGTAGCATGAAATAAGAAGAGGAAAATTTCAAGCCTTTTGAACATACTAAACGTTATACGTACGTATCTATTGCTCTTATGGCCGTTACAAATTTATTTGTTCTAATGTGTGTATGTACACACATTAGCTTTAGGTACAGCGTGTTTTACATTATATGAATTAAAATAACGTTGAAAAAATGTTAATACTGTGAATCAAAAAGAAATGATTGCTTATTCCATGCTTTTTCTTAACTGAGTAAGCTAAACTAGCAAAATTAAAATTATAACATTGAAATCTTAAAATATTCTTGTAGTTACAAGCAAACAAAAAATATCTAAAAAATGTATATTTTTCCAACTGTTAACAGTTAATTAAGAAAAGGGAATGAGATTGTAAAGGAAAAAAAAACGCCGTAAGAAGCAGAGCTGCATCATGGGAGTCGAATTTCCCCTCATCTTCGACATTTTTAAGATATCTAAGTGTGACTGAAAGGGTATAGCAAGATAAGCATAGGGAAATGGCCCCCATAGCCGATATTCTGTAATAATATTTGTAGTAACATTGGTACTCCAAGTGATTACCAAATATAGGGTCATTGACCTCGATCTTTTTTTGAGATATTAACCAAAATGTGTGTGAGTGCTGTAATTTTTCAAACTCAATTTCCTCAATAACTATAACACCTAGGAAAATAAAACCGACGTCAAAATTTAGATATTACTTGGAACTATATTATATATTTTTTTGACCTTTTTCCCTAAATTTTAAGAGTTCAAAATAATTGCATAAATAATATATTTTATTTTTTAGAATATATAGTATTATTTTTTAGATAGATTTGCTTACCTTATGTACTTACAGCACACCAAATTTCATCAAAATCGAAGAGGCGCTTTTTGAATAATAAATAACACTAGTTTACACGATTTTTGTCCTTAAAATGAAAAGTGTTTTTTCTTAACGAGTGAAGTGCTCTGAGTTTTAAAAAAATTATAAAAAAAATCCAGCACGTCACATTTCAAAAATATTTATTACTTTTTATTTACAAGAAATGATGGACAAAAATGTTAAAAAAATTAAAAATGAACCACCTTAGCTTTCTTTTGTACTTGTTTGTGTGTGCTTTTCTTACATTAAACCAGCAATAGTTACTTAACATAGTTTGGTCCCAGTATCCCTCATAATTTTGCTCAAAGTTTTTAAGTCCTAATGAAAATGCTCGCTACTGACGTTTTCGATATTTTAGGAAAGAAATCGAGGTGTGATTGCAATAAACGAATTTTCAGGGACATGCTGACATCCATCCGTTGAAAATTATGTAACAAATCGGCAATTAATTTTCGATAATTCTTTTTTTTTTGTTACCTAGGAACTTTTGGATAACAAGTCATAATGAATTTCAAACGGCTTCTTCAGTATTTGAAATATTGTCTTAAAATATCTCATCCTTTAACATTTTTTTTATTTGTGGTCCGATGAATACATCTTTCTTAAGTTTCGCCTCAGAAAGACCAGAAAAAGTGGCGCATAAATGTTTAAAAGCTGCACTAGTTTTGTCTAACGCCTTGACAAAATTTTTAACTAAACCTAATTTTATGTGAAGCGGCAGTGGAATAATTTTTTGTAAGGGTATCAGAGACACTTATGTTTTATATTCATTTTACCAGGGATTTCTCCTGTTGAGAGACCGGGACTTTGAATTAACAAAAATAAACTTCTTTGAGTGATTCCGTTATGGGATATCATTTCTTAAATATAATAAGTTCACAGTAAATGTAACAAAAATGGTCAGGATGCATTATACACAATCTTTTTGACATTTTGAAAGCAAATATTTATTTAACTGAACGTCATACTGTATCGAAATTTAAGAATAAATTCAAAAGAAGCTTGTGAGTAGTCGAAAATAAAATATGTTGATAATTTTAAACTGTGACGTGATAAAAATAAAAAATATGTATGTTGGCGCTTAATTGTTGCAGTTAAATAGAAAAATATATAAAATTCACTGAAAGGACAAAAATTTTTTTTAATTTTGTAATGTAATTTATCCAGTAGGCCTGGGTAACTCAGTAAAAAATCTTGAGTTGACGCAATAACTCAAGCGCATCTTACTGTGTTAGAGCAGTGTTGTAACTCATTGCACTATTTAACGCAGTAGATATTCTAGATACCCCTGTCGCAGCATCCTGCATAACATAGCGAGTTTCCGATTATAAAAATTAGTTTTTCTCGGTAACCAGTTTATGCACAATGATGGTTTAAAATCTTTTTTATCTGATTTTTCTCATCTTTCTAATGGTGTAAAAAAATGTTGCAAAAATTTTTGAAATTGGGAAAATTTTAGCAAAAAGAAATTTTTTTCACGAAAAATGCTCAAAAAAATATGCTTACGGCATCGGACGTGTCTGACTAACGAATTGCCAACATTTTCACCAAATTTCGTAAAAATAGGACATTTCATTCGAAAGTTATCGTGCGAATATATATATATATATATATATATATATATATATATATATATATATATATTATATATATATATATACATATGTATATATATACATATATATATATATATATATATATATATATATATACATATATATATATATATATATATATATATATATATATATATATATATATATATATATATATATATATATATATATTAGTGAATATTATTTTCGGTTTCTAGGGACCTCAAAATAAATTTTTGCCATAGTCCCGGACTCAAGTCGCGTCATCACAGTGGCTGTAATAGCTGAATTCCATTCTGGAAATTCTCCAAAAATCTTGCCATAAATGCGATGCTCGGAACATGGTTTTTTGGGCATTTTTCGTGAAAAAATTAAATTTTGCAAAAATTTCCCCAAATTCAAAAATTTTTATAACATTTTTTTACACCATTGAAAAAATCACATAAAAAAGGTTTTTGAACAATAATTATTCTGTCAACTAATTTCCGACAAAAACTAATTTTTGTAAACGGAAATTCGTTATGTTATGCAGGATGCTGCGACAGAGGTATTTTATATGCTACATCTATAATAATCACTGCTTGTACGGAACACTATTGGCGCAAGTACAACTTGCACTTGGCGGCTTTTTTAATTCGTAATTATGTACATGCCATAGATATATGAATAGTATTCATATATTAATGGTACATGCATAGGTCTTTGAGGAATATGTACATATATAGTATCTTACTACATACATATTGGTATGTACATACTAACTCAATAAGTCGTTATTTGACTTCAGTAACGAAATATAGTATATGGATAATCCATATCAAATATCTCCTTATTGAAAAACTATGTTCCTGACGTCAGACACGTCTGGCCGAAGAACTCATCCAAGACTTTTGGACTTCCAACGTTCTCACCAAATTTCGTAATCCTAGGACATTTCGTTCGAGAGTTATCGTGCGGACACATATATATATATATATATATATATATATATATATATAAAAATACATATATATATACATATATATATATATATATATATATATATATATATATATATATATATATATATATATATATATAAATTTTAGTGAAGGTTATTTTCGGGTTCTAGGGACCTCAAAACAAATTTCTGCCATAGTCCCGGGCTCAGGTCGCGTTATGACAGCGGCTGAAATAGCGTGTATCCATTCTGGAAACTCGCTAAAAGCAAATATACATACAGAAGATATCAAGCGCATGCGGCGCACGCGCTTTATGACATTTTCGCATGACACCATTAACATTTCCCTATTTTTTGTTATTTTGTGGCGGCCTGCACACGATTAATAATACTGTCAGTATTTACTGAGAAAAATAATGAATTATTATTTTTATAATATAAAATCTATAATGGATACTTCAGTAATAATGCCAGTATTTCGAAATACTGACAGTATTACGGATCGTGTACCTATATAGGTGGCTTATTATTTATGCGGTAACGCCATTAACACATTTTTTAAACGTCAGGTTTTTTTATTATAAATTTTGTTCAGCATGCATAAAACAAATGAAACTACCTAAAAGTCGTATCAAGATTTCCAGATTTCAGTGTGTTATTGTATTTCGTGTATTCCAAAATTAATAATTCCTGAAAATAAATGAAATAAATAACAATGAAATATGTAAAAGTTTTTTTATTTATTTTATATCAAAAATTCCAATTCCTATACCACCTCCGTCAGAATACCCATGTATGTAATAATATTATAAACTAAATAAAATGCTGGTGTTACTACGTTTATGTATGGTATAAATCAAAGAATATAATAATTATTATAACTTAAACTTATGTACATTTTCTAACCTCATTTCTAATGTCATGTCATGAAAAGTACGCTAATTTAAGTTAAACTTTTAATGTGAGCCTTTAATGAAATAAATATAAAGTCTAAAACTGTAATATTTATTTTAGTTAACAACTGAGTTATGCGTTACAAGTTTTAAAAAACGTGAGTTGACGCATTTAACACAGTATAGTGAGTTAACGCAATTGCGCGGCGTAGCGCAGTGTTACCCAGGCCTATTATCCAGTACATGGTATGTATTAACCGCAGAAAAGAGTGCTTAAAAATCTACTTAATAAATTTCTAACACTGACTGACTGACTGACTAACAGACAACGCACAGCCTAAACTGTTGGGTTTAGAATAATGAAATTTTGCACAGGAGTGCCCTATGTAACGTAGGTGAGCACTAAGAAAGGATTTTTGAAAATTCGCCCCCTAAGTGGGTTAAATAGAGAGTGATAATTTGTATGGAAATTTGTCACTTTTTAAATTAGAGATATATAAAAATATATGTTATTATGGTTATTAAAATAAATAATATTTAATAAATCTTTAACATTAACTGACAGACAACGCACAGCCTAAACTGTTGGGTTTAGAAGGACGAAATGTAGCACAGGAGATATGAAAATTGGAGTTTAGGCTTCTATTTATAAATAAGTTGTATAAACGTCTCTGGAAATTTATTTCCTAAGCGGTTAAAACAGGAAATGATAGTTCGTATGGAAAGTTCGTCATTTTTGAAGTTAGAAACGTGGATATTGATTTAGGCTTTTGAAAAACATTAAAAGTGAGCAGAAAGTGAGTACCTAATAAAAATATGTTGTCAATGGGAAATCCCATCGGGTATACGGCTAGTAACTGTATAAAAAAATTTAATTTTTTGGTAAATTTCTAGTATACTTACACCGTTCAAAAGAAAATGTAGTATATTGTTTAGCCTATCTACTACACCAAAACTTTTTGAATAATAATTGACTTATTCAAAAACAGTAGACATACTTATTTTGCGGGTTAATTTAATACAGACATTAAATTATATTATGATGATTAGGTGTGTAACATTCTGTTACACACAAGGCGAATATTGTTGGCTCTGAATGTACAATTGAACTAACTCTTTCTAACACATTTGTACATATTTGGTTCGGTTGTCTTGACTCTTCCTGTTCGTAAACAAATGTAGTTACAAATTTATATCTATATAAATAAATTGTACAATGTGCAATCTTCCATAAAACTTGTATACGTTCATTTGATCTTCTTGCTTCATATCGCACATTTGCTACCAATACTAATTACACGAACGAACACGGGAAACTTTCAGCAATTTTCTACGTTTTCCCTTTTCCCCTTTTACTGTCCCGAAACCTTTTTTTTGATTCAGCTGTTTTAGTAATGAGATACGATAAATACAATTTTTTTTTCTGGAAGCTGGTGGTAGAGCCAATCAACAAATGAACAAAAATAACGTTTCTCTTGCTTGTTGATATGTTTTTTTTTCGATGGTGGGTTACCATTGAAATTGAAATTGAGTTGTAGCGTTACGGATAAATAATTAAGTGAGATTTGTTTGCGTTTTAATTAATTGAAATGGTGAAAATATATCGTCTTTTGTGCGAAGTAACAATTTGTTGGTAAATTTATTGTAGTGAAATGTTTTAAACGTTTTTTTATCCACAGCAAATAAAATATAAAATACTTTTACTTTTTTCTTTTTTAGAATACTTCCAAATAAAGAGTATATTCAGATAAGAATAGTCAACCGACTCCCGATAGCAGATTATTTTAATTAAATTCATAATCTTCTCGAGTAGTTATGGAGATAACTAAAAAGAAAAAAAAATTAAAAATGTTATAAACTACTAAATAAAGAGAAAAAATTTTGAAACGACGTGACAGAAAACACCCGTGAGAATATTAGACATATCTATTATGATACTAGCCCTCGTGCACTTTATCAGACCCGGTGCGGAAATACGCAGAAACGCATTTTAAAATGGATCAATCTAAGCCGTTTTAAAGGTAAGGTCGATATCTGTCAAATACATGTGTCTTATGAACCATAAGCCAGTGAGTTGATTTATTTTACCTACTCCACCTGCGCAAACGAAGGAAGGTCTCTTACTTCAAAACTGTTTGGCTATACTATACAAATTTCCATTCAAATTCAAAAGGTAAAATATGATTAAAAAACAATTTTATCATCCTCAATCTGTCGAACAGCCTCCTTGGATAGGCCTATCTCTAGAATTAAACATACTAACTGAAAACTTTTTAAAAATAAAGTATCTTGGATAATAATTTTCCTAGTTCTTATAGTTTTCGAGATAATCAAGGATAATCGAAAGATAACAGAGTAAGATATAGGCAATCTTCTCCTGAAAGTAAATTCTATTGTATTGTCGTTTATGTGACACTGTAAGTATTATACTCTCCTAGAGTAAAACACAGAGCAAAAATTGTGACTTCTGATCTGGAAAATCTCATAACGCCGATGCGATATTAATAGGCACTTTTCACTTTTGATATACTATTTAGAACATCATCAGAAAAATATGTACGAAAATTCAACTAATGGGAATCGTTTTCGAAAAATGTTGAAAAAAAATGTGTAATATCACTGGGGTAAAATTTGATCAGTTGAACTGTACTGAATTATAAATATTGCTGTAGCAGTAACAGTAAAGCTGTTTTCCTTTTTTTGTCAATATTTATTTATAAATCGGATTAATAGATTTGTTTTTCATTTTTGTTATTTTACATAAAAACATATGTTTTTAAAAATCGTTACCAGATTATTTGAAATGTAATTGGAATTTTATTTTATGTTCCAAATAATTGTATTTTTTTTTTTTATTTATAGAATAAATGTAAAACAGTGTAAAATACACTCATTTGTACACATACACTCATTTGATTTTGTTTTTAACATATATATATATATATATATATATATATATATATATATATATATATATATATATATATATATATTGCGTTTGCGTCCAGATGATATTTAGCCGATTTGGAGGTCTTCGTTTACCTACAGGTAACAACAAGATTTTAGGGCTAGGGGTTTGGAATTGGGCAGGATATACGATATACTGTTTTAAGTCTCTTAGTGTTCTGTATGTGTTCCACTTTGTACATTATCTCTTGATGTTGATGGTTTCGATGTTTCTGAAATTCCGGAACAGAATCCGGTGTTGTTTCAGGAGGACGCGCATGTATTAAAGCGACGATGATAATATCGTGAATTTAGGTTACAGTTATCGACTTCTGCTGACTGCTGAGTAGTGTACATCGTCTGGACATGTGGTGTCGAGTGTTGTTGTGTGAGTTCAAAGTGTCGGTGTTTGGTTCGTTTAAAATATAGTCAGATGGAGAACTTGAAATACTTCTGTTTCAGGTTGTACCTCGCGAGTCAATATTATGATATGTGCTGATAATTACTGCCTTCTGGAGCCGAATATATGTGTCAGTGCGCAGATCCAGAATACTCAGACTCTTGTGTGGTTTGAGTGGTATGACCCTGGTGGAGCTTATGGTATCAGGATGGGAATTATTACTATACTTTCTCAATCCTCCAATTGCCTTCAATTTCCAGCACAATTTAATAATAATAATCTCAAGTATAGTAAACTCTTGAGTGGTTTATCCACGGCTCAGAATTTTTATTTTAATAAATCGAAATAAAATTTATGGCTGATATATTTTGAAGGTATATTTGAACACTCATAGTTCATTATCCCGCAATTAGTTTCTTTTTAATACATAAGTACCTACACAAAATTAATAAAATATAAATTTTAAATTGAAAAGCCAATATTATCGGATAAATATCTAAATATTACAAATATTCGAATTAAAATATCGTTCAGCCACCGTATATGTGTTTATTCATGTAAATAATTATATCTCTACAATCATTGTTAAAACTTAAATATATTTATCATGTATGGTAAATTGCCTATATATAATTTGGTTGGAACCAGCATAACCGTATTACTAATTGATGTTTAAAATGTGGAATATTATTGTACGTTATTGTATCTACTGTATGTATGTATATTTAAATAGTTGGTTTTTATTAGGTACATATTAATATTACATAATTATTGTTTATAAAACTTTTCGTTAATTAATTAACAAATAACGTAAAAGCCCCCATTATGGAACGGTATCTAATAGTGGAAGAGTTCTGACGTTTACATATTAATGAAGTTATATCTGAAAGAAACATCTGATAACAAAAATTATTATTAATAGAATGATTGTATTTCAATTTAAATTCACGTCGCATTTAATGTTTCTTTACTTAATTAAAGAAATAAATATGTAAATGTCAAAAGTGTTCCAGTATTAGATTCCATAATGGGGGCTTTTACGTTAATTATAAAATCATTTAATTTAATTTATACAAAAAATTTAATTTAAATTTAAATTTAATCGCTAGCGCGCCGCGGTCAAAAAATATTCAGGTAGGCCTAATTTCATGGGCCACTTGTACGCGGTTTTTTCAAATGGTATAACGACAATAGGGCGCGAGGTCAAAAATAAACAGTACCGGTAAAGGCAGTGCTGGACTTTCACTAGGGGCATGCGAGGCTAGTGCCCAGGGTGGCAAATTTTTAGGATGGCGGAAAAATTTGGCACACAATATGGCAATTTGGCGTTTTTTTTTGTTTTTTTGTTTTTGGCTGTCACTTATTTTTGTAGGGAAAAGTTGATGTTATTTTTTTCCTAGAGCGACATTTTTCACGGTGCCCAGGACGGCACAAATCCGGCCCTGGATAAAGGAATATAAATGTGCTCGTCTGTCGATTACTATATTTTCATTCGGATAAGTACCTTAATACTCGCATCGAATTTTAATAAAATATATAACAATTTCTTTGTATAGGTACTGATAACTAAAACTTTTTACAAAATCAAATCTATTAATAACTATTTAACTATTCTTGTATAAATAAATCAAATTACTAATATATTTTTGACGTCTCATGTAACTTAAATTTATAGTACATTTTACATTTTACAGAAATATGGATACCATTTAATTTTATACATGAATTTATTTAGTTAAATCATACTATATTGAGCTGTACTGTGGGCTGAATTATACATAATAATAAAGTGTTTCCTCTTAAGGACCCACAAAAAATATAAAATATATTCGCTAGATCGGTTTCGGCTACTTTTGTAGCCCTCTTCAGTAGCATAAAATATAATAAATATAAAAACCAGAAACTGGTTAGTTTAATTCAGTGTTTAGCCTAGTTTCAATTTGAAAGAAACGTAGACTTAAATGCGCTTCTCTTGAAACTCTTTTTTTTTATCTGGTTGACATATAATGTTAAGTTTGATCGGACTGATTGCCTTAATATTGGGTAAGTATAGATGTATACGGGCAGAAAAAATAACTTTGAACAAAAGGACAGAAAAACTGATTCTTTTCAAACAGCCACCATTCTACAATTTTTTATTTTACTTTCTCTTCGGTTCTGATCAGGGCTGAATAATTTAGATAAAAGTTTTGTTGGCTCGGACCCGGTGCCGTCAACGACAGAAGGGGACGGTTGCGAAAAATGAACATCTGTTAATTTTATAAATTTTGAAATAGTCAGTACAAGACTAAAAGTTGATTGAGGTTGAAATATTTTTCGGACATCTATCTTCTATAACCATAAAGTATATTCAATATAATAGTTGATTTTTGGTATCATCATAAATTTTACTGCATTTTATTTCTCTAATGGAGTAAAATGGGGTAAATTGTTTCACTAGAAACAAAAACGTAGAAAAAGAAAATACTGAAACAATTAAATATGTGAAACAATCAAATAAATGACACCGTTATAAAATATTTTTTTACAAAATTATATATGGTTTTATGTATATAATATTATCTGGCCTCACTGCTCGGCTTTATCGTACCTATATATTGTATGACACAAAAATATTCTCAATGAAGATAACATTTAAAAATATTCTCAGTATACCTAAATTGTATATCATATTTATATATTATATTCTCATCTCTTTTTAACAATTAACGTTGATGGTTTAAATTTTGTACTATTAACAAGCAAATGAATGTTTGTTTGTAAATACATATAAACATTCATATGACAACGACAGATAGAGTTGCGCTTGTGTAGTATGATAGTTCAGTTATATCTAATAGTAGTTTATACCGGATGTCTCAGAAATAAACGTGGATTTTTCTACATGTATGACTAAACTGTAAATCTACTTAACCCTAGAATCATACGTTGGTCTACGAGAAACGTTAATCATACATCGGTGTCATTTTGACGAATGGACTTTTTAGGGAGAGTTTTAGAGTTTATTTGCAAAAAACATTTTTTTTACATAACAATACTACAAAAGCGAACAAAATACTTAAAAAAATTGCATTTGGAAAAATTTTTTTATATAAATATTTATTAATTTTTTTAATCTTTTTATCAAAGCATATTTTCATTATAAAAATTAAAAAATAGTTAAATACATCAATTGTATCATAAGAGACAACATGTCTTTCAAATAATTCATTTATGAACTATTATAAGTCGGTGGACATGTGTGACTTTACAGAATGTGAAATTTCTCGGTCACAAATATTTCCGTAGATATGTAGTTATTCTCTCATTAGGCACATTTGTAAATTTTCTAAAATTTGTTAGTATTTTTTCGAATAAGATCTCAAAAAATAATAAAATTAACATATTTTCCACAAAATAAATAGTTAATCTCTTATTAAATCACTTGAAATGCATTCTTTAGTTTTCGATTCAATATATTAAAATTTCAGTATTATGTCCTCTCTATAAGTCAAACAGCTGTAATCATCTTTCACATTATCATTATCATTGAATAAATTAATTATAACAACCATATCTTTAATAAATTTTAGAAAAATTAGGAAAATCTTTATATGCGAAGTACAAAATCTTTAAAAAAAACATACGTTAATCATACATCGTTGTCCTTTTGACGTACACTATTTCAATATAAACAAAACGACAACAACTATAAACAAAATTAATACGTGTACTGTGTTATAATAACAAATAAATTAGATAACAGAAATTTCACAGCAAGCAGGAAACGACAAGTAGTAGTATTGGAGCAGATAGAAAAGTTCGTTCGTCAATTTGACGAGTACGTATGATTCTAGGGTTAATAAATCTCTAACACTGATTGACTGACAGACAACGTACAGCCTAAACCGTTGGGTTTAGAAGCATGAAATTTTGCATAGGAATTCCCTATGTAACGTAGGTGAGCACTAAGAAAAGGATTTTTCAAAATTCGTCCCCTGAGTAGGTCAAATAGAGGATGAAAATTTGTATGAAAATTCGTCATTTTTGAAGTTAGAGATTTTATATAAAAATATGTTACTATGGCTATTAAAGTAAATAATATCTGAAAATTTTGGTGGAAAGTAGGCTGTTGATCATTTACACTGTGAAAGAAAAGAAAAATTGTACTAAAAGAAACTGTTGTCAATCAGGAAATCAATTTATTTTATGTTGATTTACCAAAAGTCTACGAGATTGTCCCCTTAAATGAATTTTAGGAAACTCTACGAGAAATGAATATCCGCAAAGCCCTTACAAAAGTAGTAAAAATGATAGACAATAACCATATAGGGGAAATTAAAAGACAAAATATCAAAAGGTTTTATAATAATAAAAGAGTTTACGCAAGGATGTTGCTTGTCTATTTGTAACAAGTACAAAAAGTGTGTAAAGGGAAGTATATTGAAATGGGAATACCTATAAACAAAAACTATTTATGTAGGTACACTGCGCCCTGCTGACGATCAATAATAATGGCATAAAATCATGACGATCTGAAATTTATGGCAAAAAAACTAATAGAGGGATCTATAAGTGGGGCTTCGAAATGATTATTAAGAAAATAAAAAATGTACATCAAAGCAGCACAGAAAATTTAGTCTTGGAAAACTGGCAAATAATCCAAAGTTACGAAAGGTACAGATATCTAGGAGTAAAAATAATTACAAACAAAGCTACAAACAGAATGAAAAGTAAATTATCAGAATTAAAGAGATAATGAAAATCACGCAAAATATTATATGTATATAAGTAGGTTTATAAGTAAGATATCTTGCACATATATATTTATTTTTTCCTATCGTATGATTGTAGTAATGTTGTTCAGAATAATAGACAGAAAAATTTATTTGTCGAAAGAAATACAGAATACAAATACTTTCACGCAACACACATTGAGCTGAGATTTTGATAATTCAATTAGCTCTTGAACTCTTATATTATATTATATTAGTCAACACTATCAACATTTAACATACATATTTTTACTATTCTTACTGTAACATCTTATATAATTATGTATAAACTAGTCTGTTTTTACTGTTTTAATGACAATGTTCATGAATATGTTCATGGGTTGGTTATTGCAATATGTACAAGTCCCGTTTCGTATATGATGACAGAGTGATAATGATTTTGTTTGTGTTATTTTCCATTAGAGATTGTCAAATATGCATAAAAGTTATTCAAAGTGTAGTAGAAATATACTACGTACACTACAATCATTGTATATAACTATATAGTGATAGTTAACATTCATTTATATTACAGAAATATTATGGTGAAGTATCTGTTGGTTAAAGTTAGACGTTTCCATATATTTTATCATAAAAACAACAAGACATATACATATGTCCCGTTTTTTGGTATCGTTAAGAATTTATTAAGTGCAGCAGAAGTTTATACGAATATAGATGAAAATATGTCTGCAAACATATTATATACATGCGTACAGGGTTCGGCGAAAGTATGGAAACAGCTCTACACTTTATTTGCCATGAGCCCATGAAAGGGAGAAATGAATTTTTTATGGGTATATAATAGGTAGGGTTGTCTGGACGGATGGATGGTAGCTCCATATATAGGGTACTTTTTTGAAAACAAAAACATCTAAATTTGTGAAGGAAAATCGTAGGAAAGCTTTCAACAGAACAAAAGAAAAAAATTAACAGGTACTTTTGAGTTTAAATTTTAAATTTACTGATCCGATTAAAATATTCCCAACGTATGGTAGTTACTTAATAATTTTTTGTGGAAGTATTGGAACTATTATGAGTATAGATACTTTTTATTCCAATTACATCGCAAAATATGTAAAATTTAATAGACAATGGGAGAGGCTGATAACGTTTTTTAAATGTTTTTCACTGCATTCCCATCTCATGAATATATTTAATAACGTCACTCTTGGAATTTCTTAATTATGAATATTTTAAATTGCCAAAAATACTTGTAAACATTTATTTTACCCAAGGGTGTATGTAAGATTAGCCGTCCCTTCCATTTTCCCATGTGTCTGGGCACACCAAATTATTTACTATTAAGATATCTAAATAACATTTTAAAAAACTTAGATTTTCATTTTTGAAACGGCTAGCTTTAGTAAAGAAACTAACTTTATGAATAGCGCTGTATATATTTATGACTGAATGTTACATTTAAACAAATGTCAAGTACGTTTTCATTTTAATTATTTACTGTAATGTAAGTTAATACTAAAACTTTGAGCAAGTGTTTGTTTGAATAGGCATATTGCAATCGTGTTTTATATTCATATGATGTAAGTAAAAATGACATAAGCAAGATAATAGGCTAGAGCCACTTATGAAAAGGGTTTCTGTGAAAAGCAGGCAAGCTACCATAAATATATTATTAAGTGTTGACTCTAGTTATAAGTGACGGCAGAATGGTATAATGTGAATACGTATATATTTAACTTTTACATTTTTGTATCATTTCGTGCAAATTTTGATTAGAAAAGCATAACAATAATAAAAATTTTGAAAGCTAGCGCATATTAGAGACTGTCATACCGGTAAATTACTAATAGGTGATCGACTATTTTCGGATAAACGATAGTTCGGAAAACGGATAGTGTGGATGTGCGTTTTTTGGATATTAAATAATATTTTGATGGAAGCTCTTCCATCAATCCGAATAAAAAGGTTTAAAATAAAGTTACAACAATAATAAAATTGTCTAGTCATTGTCACCATCACAGAAAAACAGAAGCAAACTAAATACAAAATTGTGTGATTCGTACTGGGCCATTCTGTACCCTGTTATACAAGTTCTTAACCAGTCGTCTCCGAGCTGTGCAAGAGCAACATGGATTGTTGGTGGATTGTTGTGTCATTGTTATCAACCATGTTCGAGTAGGTAGACAGTACGTATATATTATACGATTTATACGTAGGTATACGATGTCATACGATGCATAAGCGGTGTACACACACATTATACACATATACAAGCAGAAGCTCAGTGTACATACATGACAGGTTTATTGTAGTAATATGTTGTGAGTTTGGAGGGAGGCAGAAATTTTTGGCTACTCTGGTATTGCCTGGGTATAGAGATAGGAAGTTTGACCATGGTTGTAGTCAGGGAGAAAATGTGTGAGCATGACTCATTTTAGAAAGCTTCAAAAAATTTCTTTTACATACCCCAACTGATTTCTTTTGCTACTACAACAAGAAATACCGCAGTTTAATTTAGCGTACAATGCTTAAAATTTGGGTCATATTCCATAATTATGTTTTATTCAAATAGGATAATTGATCAAAGTATAGGGAAATGTGACGTACGTCACAGTACCGATCACGTAATTAATAGCTGCGACGTAATTAACACTATACGGTCCGCGCATTTCCACAGTGAACTTCCCCAGGGGCCGGCAATATTTTTAAAGAATTAAAAAAAAAAAACTTATAAATATTTCACGAAATGATTCAATATGTGTAACTATAAACATACACATTTTTAGCAATCCTATTCGGGACACAAGCACAAACTTCACACTCGAAATTAAAAGTCACAATTTTGTTCCTTGGTGTATAATATACTATTGCATTAAACAAATGGGATACCTTTTCGGTTATAAGTTGCAATTAAAAATTTTAATACTTCGCTGATTATTGCCCATTCAGTATATGTATTGAATTTTCACTTCCAGATTATTATACTAGGCTCATATTAAATGCAACTTGTATTGCAAACAAGTATATAATATATGAAAATAATTTGCCATCAGAAAACCAAATTATATATTTCTATTTTCTTTTACTATTTACTTTTTTTTACAACTCATATACGTATGTACCAACCAACAATACTCTACTTTAATGAGCAGCGATAAAAAAAGAAAAAATATATAAGAAAGGATAAAATATACAACGATTTCGAAGTGCTTGTACAACAACAAGAAACTGCTTCGTTATAACAACAAATTTTACGAAACAAAAGCAGTTATTTCTCATTTATTTTCCTCGTGGTCTTTTTATAAATGATATATACATGTACACATACATATTATTTATTTTTTGATTTATAACATTAGATATGGTGGTGTGGTAATGTCATACCACGTTTGTATGATATATATTTTATAATATATTCATGTTACAGTAACATTTACGTCCGCATATTTCTGCTTGCTGAACATTAAACGTAGAAAAACTATACAATTATGTTGAAAAAATACAGAAAAGTGTTTTAAAATATATCATTAAATAAGTAGTTGCTGTTTGAAGGCGTGATACACTGCATTATTTAAAAAAAAAAATAAATATCTGTTTAATGAAAATTTTCTCTACACACATCGTGATGCATTATAGCCAATTGTTAGTATATTAATGTAAAAATATTGTGTATAATCATAACTGTGCATTTTTCATGGCATTCCTAGATAGATTAAAACAGATAAATGAGGAGACAAGAGGAAAGTGTCGATATGTATCTGAATTACATGGTAGACGAAGTGGTCGGAAAAACACATTTCATATTAAGTATAAATGCAATTCTAAAAGCTGATAATTGTCATATATGTGTTATAAACCTATCGGAGATTTTATCGGGCCGTGACTGAAGAAATGTTGAGTAACACATTGTTCTACAACATATTCAAATTTCATCAACATCGATCATGGCATCTTTACTTGTAATTAAATTTTTAACTATCTAGACTTAAAGACGTTCGAGCGCGTCCACAAAATACTACAGAATAATGTTATGTAGTTACCATAAAACACTATACCTGTATGTTATGCATACAGAGCTTGTATTTGTTCATGTATCATATGATGTGTCGTGTTGGTCGTGTATATGAGTGATTGCTATACGTACCACCTATATACTGATCTCGGACATCAATGCATACACAGTTGTTGATTGAAATTTAGTAGTCTGATTTGACCTTGTATGCCGTGTACACATCGAAATCTACCCGAATATTAATTTCAATAATTAATATTTCATTTTAACGTTCGTCAACACGATGTTTTTTGTGCAATTATATCAACTGCATATTTTAAAGAATATTTTTCAACATTTTCTATTATGGTATCTACTCTTACAATATACTTACTATAATTTTTAAAGTGAAAAAATGTTTAGAATGTTTTTTCCAATGGCTCTGTGTTAAAAATTTGATTTTTAATCCTCAATTACTTTAAGAAATGATCTATGAAGGCCTTAAAATCTTTGAGGGAAGATAACTATGTAGCTGAACTTGTCAATTCTCTAAAATTAAAATTTTTATCTACTATTAGGTTTGATGCACGAACGTCCTTAATAAAATTGTAAATGTAACATATCTTTTGCAACATAAAAAAATTCGGGCCTGTCCAAAATAACAATTCTAAAATCGCCCCTATAATTAAAGATGATTAAAAAATTCCTCAACCAATGTCAATAAAATTTTTATGGGACCATCTGGAGAGCTTTATCTACTAACCAAAAAAGAATAGCGAAAATTGTAAATAAAAAAAAAAAACATACGGATTGAATTGAAAACCTCCTTATTTTTGAAGTTGGGTTAAAAAAAACCAACTAGGAGATTTAATTTTTAAGATAAAGAGTGTAAATAAATAAATACAATTAATAACACTGGGTGAATGAAAAATATATTATAATAATTAGTAATTTCTTTCTTATAAATCATCATTGTTTTGATATATGATCAAAAAATACCTATAATGCAAGAATAAAATAAGAGAGAAACAGTTTGTAGAATTTCAACACATTCAAGAAACATTACGATAGGGTCATTAGGTACACGTAATACCCATTAGTAACATCAGGCACACACGTTCACAACCGTGTAGAAAAGTATTCGTATTCTTTGTACACTCCAGAGTGTGCGTCAGTTTTCAAAATCAAATTGCACTTAAAGGACTTTTGTAGATAAGTTTCCAATATTCAGTCGTAGAATTATTTTACATTCAAGTAGCATTTGTCAGTTAAATAAAGACAGATAAATATAATATAATTTTGTGGAACACAAATATGAAAAGGATAGCGACAGAATAGTGTATTTGCTCAATGATATAATAATTGTTTAAGTGTAATTTTAATTCTGGAATCGAATAACGTATCAGTGAAGTATCGAACACGTAGGAAATAAATGTTTTTAAAACACGTATTAAATGATGTATAAAATAAAGTTTGTTGGTTGAAGTTGGTGTTTTTTCTCTCACTTGAAACCATAAATAATTACTTTTTACGAGATAATTAAGAAGAAATTTATATTGAGAATATGTAAGCACAGAATGTAGGTTAATTATATGCAATAAAACATGACTGCACATCACCCGATTATGTATATACTGTCGTACGTATACAAGTTTAGGTTTCATTTTATTATTTTAAATACATAATTAATTTAAAAAAGGAACAGATGAATAATAAACAGACTGTTACTGTATTTTGATTTAGAGGGTTAAGCTACAGTGATTCATCTAAAAACTGTAAAAATTATCGGAATTAATTCAATAAAGAAACAATTGCTTTTTTTTTAAATTAAATTTTTTTAGCTATTTTTATTAGGACGAGCAATTCTAATTGTATCATCCATAACACGGCAACTGATACATATTTGTGCTAAAGTTTTGGTAGCAAACCTCCAACCAATATGGCTGGCATGGAATGACAAATTACATTCTATTTATTTCTAAGATTAAAACGTAAAAAAATTGTTATTTCCTTGAATGAAGATAAAGTGGCCCCCTTAACCTTTTTTACAATGTAATCTAGCTCCCGAGTCTTTTAATGGTGTGTGTAAACCGGCTTCCTACTCAGCAAGGGGTTACATTATGTTTTTTCGGCGCTTTCATATTAAACCAGTTAAAAACGAAGAATTATATTTAAAATTATATTTAAACAAACGACTATACACTACCCTACAAAAATCGATGAACATCACAATATTATGAATAACAATTTAATGTAGATATTATACACACACACATATATATATATATATATATATATATATATATATATATATATATATATATATATATATATATATATATATTATTAGCAGCATTTTGAGGTTTCGCTCAGGTGTCTATTTTGTACTTTGTATGCCAAAAAACCAAATCAAAAAAAAAGACGCAATGAAAAAGTCCCTTTCACTCAAACGTTGCCAAGAATCAAATTACTATGACTTGACTACCCAGTAGTTCATGATGACTATGATCTTATTATTCAGATCTTGCTATCCAATAGTCTATATTCACTACTACTTTATTACCCAGTGGCCCAAAATCACTGTAACCTTACTACTCAGTGCTCCACAATCACTATGACCTTACTACCCATTGGTCTATAATCATTATGACGTTACTACTCAAGGTCCATCTAACTGTTTATTTTTTAAGCTTTTTTTGGGGGCTCTGATGGACAATTTGAATCTCACGTTAACTTCTCTCATAATTCGATACAATTTGAGAAGAAATTTCTGCAGAATTTTGATAAATCTAATATAATACAGACTATGTCAGCCTGGAATTGTTTAGCTTCTCAACAATACCAAAATTTTCAAAACCAAATAGGTAGTTAATTTTGGAGCTTTCAATTTATTTTTTCACTCATAATCTAATTGAAACAGTTTACTATAAGAAAATCTGTAGATGAAACAAAGACAGAATCAAATGGTAGAAGTTGCTTCCGTTTCTATTCCTGTGTGCATGAGTTTTATTTTGTGCCGATTGTATCCACGCCCGGTAAAAATCTTGTAGTGTTCGGCAAAAATATTGGTCGTGTATAAAGGCGTACGATTTTTTTCGTATACAAGCAAAATTCTTGTCGTCTACACGAGTCCTTAAAGGGTGATCATGGATGACCAAAATTTTTATTTGTTCTACCATATAAAAGAAAAAATTTAAATTTTTTATGTTTTTCTACGAGCTTTTTAAAATAAAATTATTTTTTTCGTTAATTGTTTCACTTATGTTCTTTTTCTACTTTTATTTTATTTTTGGTTCCCAGTTTCTACATAGACACCGAAAATAATGAAAATCGAAAGGTAAAAACAATATATATATATATATATATATATATATATATATATATATATATATATATATATATATATATATATATATATATATATATATATATTCTAAAATTCAATTATGGTAATAAGTAATTAAGGTGGATTTATTTATAGGGATATGAAGACAACATGTATGTTTATCTTACATAATTCTATATTCAAAAACTAGAGTTCCTGTACAAATTAGTTAAAATGGTCACCAAAATTGTGTGTTACATTTCTAAAACAATATGTGTTTATGTATTTGTGTCGAAAACAATATGTTTTACCTATAGAGAACTAAAAGGAAATGGAATTATATATAAATGGGAAAATAACAAAGTTGGTAAACGTAAATTGTTTTAGGATATTCACAAAGTTTTAAACTAGAACAATTGTCCTTTGTATATGATGGGGCAAAACAATAAGTAAGTATTTTATTACTTTCGATACATTTCTAATTACCTGCTACTGAAAATGAAATTCAATTTTATATTCAGATAGAAAAGGTTTATAACAACGCAAAGTATATAAGATTTTGAGGGATATTTACTGAAATATTTTAAAGTTTAAAATGCTATACGAGTATTTCCTTTTAGTCGTAGGGTAATGAAAATTTGTATTAAAAGCTTTATACTTTATATTTCCGACATAGTCAGATAATAGTAATTTAACAATACGAAAATCTAACTAAATATGCTGATTAAATAGTTCAACTCTTTTTTCTAATCTAAACTCGAGTCAATTAAAATTTTGATTAGCATAAAAATTCGTAGTTCAATAACTTAAAATAGTTTCTAGCAATACCTCCTTGCGTTCGTAAAATTAGAAGTGTTTGATAACATTAGAAATTCGTTGTATGTTTATGTATATTTATAAAGGAGGGCAGGTAAATAAGGCCAAAATTTGCCTCGAGATGGAACTTAATGTAACTCCAGAAAAGTCTTTCTTATAATCCAAGAAAGACGAAAATCATCCTCATTTATGTGGGGGGCAAGTTTTGGGAATAGCGTATTAAGTTGTTAGACTTCAATGTTGATTTATACATCGAAACTGTAGTAATAATTTGAGTCGGTGAATTCATTAATAAATAAGAATTATAAAATGAAAAATTTTAATTACCTTATGTTTAATAAAAAAAATTGACTACAAAATGTATACTACACATTAATTTACTATATAAATTAAAAATTTAGTTAAATAAATAAATAAATTACAAAAAAGATAATGATTAAAAGAAAAAAAAATTTAATTTTTTAACTCGAAAAAAAAGTTGTTATAAAATTATTTACTAGTTAATTGTTTATTTATCTTTTGCCTACAATGAATTTTGAATTTTAATCTCGTTTCATGTTGTTAATTTTCCAGTTCAATAAACACATTTAAACTGAAATATTCATTTTTTAATTAAGAAAACTTTCGAAAATATTTGCGGTATGGGTGGCTGCTTGTAAATAAATTATTTTCTAAACAAGAAAGTATTTTGATTAAAGATAAAATAAATTACGAAACCACCTTCGTTCATTTTACCAAGCTCACGTTCTATATATTATTAATAGATTCGCCGAATATGTATACATACTTCGTACAAAATTACATATATTAAATTTCTTAAATAATTTTGTAACCCCCTTAAAATAATTATAGTTTAAAAGGATATTGGTTTTCCTGCTGCTACTGTTTTAATTTCACTTATAAAACTATTATTTATTGCATTAAGAAAACGAGGTTAGTTATACAGAAAACTTCCGATTACTTTCGGCAATGGATTGGGCTCCCGCAGTGGGTAATCGAATTTCGAGGATAATCAGAATTTACCAAAATTAAATGTAAATGGATAAAAATTCTTGGAATTCCATATTCCAAATTTCATTATAATTTAGAATAAGCTAATTTCACAACAAGACAATTTTTATTCGTTGCGTGTAACTTGCTGTGAAATTAGCTTATTCTAAATTATAATGGAATTTGGAATATGAAATTCCAATAAGTTTTATTTAAATCTTTCTAAAGATTTTTTGTCGTGGGTTTTTAAAACTTTTTTTTTTTTATTTTAATGGTGTTTAAAATTTACTTACATAGGTCTAATATCATTTATTTTTTTTTAAATAAATATTATGTCAAAGAGAAGCAACAATTAAATAAGGAAATATTTTTTTTGATTATAATTATATTAAAACAGTAGATATTTTATTAATTTAAATTACATAATTATGTTATAAATTTCTGTAAGATATTACTCTGTTCCTGTTCAAAACACAAACAACATACGTGCAGGTAAGGATGAAGTCTAATATATTAACTACTACACAACTGTTATTCTTCTTGAATAATAATGGTTACAGTTTGTGGGTATACGCGAGTACATAACTTTGAGTAAAATTACAGCTGTTTACAAAATTAAATGTGAAATTTTTCCCCTTAAAATTTTTGAATTAACATTTGTTAATTATTTTCAATACTGTCAAGTGGTGCTACTTGAAACATGGGCGTTACTTTGAACAAAACTAGCTTTACAAAAATTCATTTTAATGTTATTTTAAGATGGAAGATAAAGTTTTCGTAATTTCAAATACCAGTATATTATTTGTTTATTTTGTTAAACAAATTTTAAAAACATGTTTTTGCAGCGAAGCCGTCATTTTGTGACTCCACGCTAAATTTTTAAAATTTCGATTAAAATGGTCTGGAATTCTGGATAACTTAAACGTAATTTTAGATATTTTAAATGACCAAAAGGCATTTGGAAAACTTTGGTTTTCCATATTTTTTAACCATTCTTATTAGAACACGCAAGTAAAATGTGAAATTTACAGTGGCGGCGATAACGGGCCCGCAGGGGAGGGGGGCGACGGCTTAGCAGTCCCCGGCCGGCAGTGGTAAACTTATTAATTCCTATGATTTTTTTAAACATTCAAATGGTTTTTGAATAGAGAAGACGGAAACAAAACAAATATATTTGACATTTGTTTCAATAATTGTTTCTAATTTTTGACTCACTGTTCTGCCCTGCGGTAGAAAAGGAAAACTATCGATAGCACTGTCGAAACTATCGATGATTTTTTACCGTGGAGGAATTATCGACAGTACTATCGATATTTTATCCATGGTTTACTAAAAACCATTGGCTACTATCGGCTAGTCTCTAGTAGGTAAAACAATCTCGTTCTCGCACTCATCACTGTGCAGAGCTCGCTCCAGGGGGTGGGCAGCCCGGGGTGGTAAATTTTAAGGGCAGCATTTTTACAACTGATAAGCCAAAAAAAAGGTCGCCGGTTTCACACCTAAGGTCGTCTAATGGGGCCTCCAAAACGATTCTCGTGGGAGGGCCTCTCATTGCTTACCGCCGCCACTGGAAATTTAAAAACAATAACAAAACTTCCCTTAATAAAATATTTTTATTTTTTTGTGCTAATATTTATCCAAAATTTAGCAATACTGATTGTTACATTCATTACCTCTAGGTTAACAGAATCAAACTACTATTGAAAACGAATTTCCTACATTTAAATTTTGTCCTATATTGCTATATTTAGGGTAAAATGATTTTGTGAATCCTTGTATATGTTATAATTGTAGTAATGTGTAAATCTAGATTTTGTAGAGCAACGTATAAAACCGGATATTTTATTACAATAGTTGAATAATTGTTCTAGGATCATAGAACATTATACATATGTGCGTCTACTATATTTTGAATGTAGGGTACTTTCGGGAGAGATGCACCACTTTTTTTCTGTTTCAAAGTCAAGGCAACTTACAATACACACACACAAAAATTAGTTCAAATATTTACCATTTGTATATTCACAAATGTGGCATAGTGATATACTACTTAATTTAAAAATTACTGATTTTCAATATATCAATAACTAACTTATTAATTTTTAATTTCGCTTTGCGAAAAGTAATTTTTTAAGAAATGTTCTATTGTTGACCAAATTAATGGGAATAACGGTCAATTGATTTGGTTAAATTTTTCGTCGCCTTTTTTAGCCAAAGAAAACATACATACAAAAAAATGAAAATTCAAGAACTAGTTAAATGTGGTTTTAGGAGAACATAACTAATAATATTTATTAATGTATAAAAAAGTGGCGTAAAAAATTTGGCGCCAATATCGCTTATAGACATATGGGAGAAATGTACCTCTGCCTAATTTAATTAGACGAGAGGAAATTAAGTTTTACACATTATCGTACGAAGAAAGGAATGTAAAGCTTTTACTAAAATAAATATTGGTAGAGTTCATTTCAAATGCGTTGACTACTAGCTACTACTATTGAATTTACACAAGAAAAGTGGTCAAGTTATTTGAAATGAATTCTACATAAAGCACCTAAAAACAAAGTAGATAAAAATTTAATGACCGCTTAAAGAATTTTCTGACAAAACATTCGAAATATTATTATGTTAAACAAGTATAGAACTTATTCTAAAGCCCGGTTCAGACGCAGCTAGTAGAGTATAGTAATTTAGTCGAGTGGACATACTGTTCATACTCATACAGGGCAAGTAATTTAGTAGAGTTTGTTGAAATATTGTGAGTTAAAACAATCGTTCACATACAGCTAGTATTTAGTTTAGTCGATTAGTATAAAGTCGAGTGCTTGAGTCCTTAATTTTCTTTCTATCCTGAGAATAGGTCGATCTTATATTTTTAATTTTTTTTTACGATTTCCTTTTAACCAAAACCTTTTATTCCCACCGTTTCTTGCAATTTTAAGTACGCTGGTAAATTTGTTTATTTTTGTAATTTTCATTTCTCACATCCCACAGACATTTGTATTTAACATATTCGGTAACGAATTTAAGAGCAGGGCTGGATCTAGAAGGGCAGCGGGAACACGTACCCCGGGCGCCAAAATCGCAAATTCGGAAGCGCCAAACTGTTGAATTTGACGTTTTTTCTTTTTTGCTCGCCACTTTTTGGAGGGAAAAAAATTAAAAAGAAATATTTTCTTTGTCATTTTACGAAAAGATAGGGGCGCCGATCTTTTCACCGTGTCTCGAGTGCCACTTAGGGTAGGTCCGGCTCTGTTTAAGAGTGTTGTCTTCTGACTATCTTGCTATTTTAATTAATTAATTAATTTGTTATTATTTCAATAAGAAATCTATAAGATTAAATTAAAATTATTAAATTCAATTATATTTATTTCTATAAAATATTTTACATTTTTATTACGAAAAACCGAAACTGACAAATAAAACAATAATCCAAATAACTAAAAAACAACAATAACTACAATAATTATGTAAAACAACTTATGTATTTCGGTCCACACGTGTTTAGTTGGCGTACGAGTTGACTGAAAATCGAGTGGGGGAAGGCTGCTCGACCATAAAAATAGAATAGAATTCTATTTACTAAACTCGACTGCTCGCTCGACCAAGCCAGTTTACTTGACTAAAATGAATGTGTTCAAACTGGGCGAGTACTAAATTACTCGACCACTCGACTAAACTACTGGCTGCGTCTGAACCGGGCTTAACACATGTAACCATTAAACAATATGGCTGGTGACACCTAGTGGCAGATTTTAGTACTTGAAAATGTAAAGCTAAAGATGTAAATCGCCACCTGGCTAAATTTTAATGAACCAGTCACATCATACGCCATAGTAGGCGGTGCTTACGATGTGACGAATTTTAATCAACCAATGAAAAAGAAAGGAGCCATTTTGCTTTTAAAAAAGAAATTAATGGAGAAGAAAAGTACAACAGGGGGTTTTTGGAATGATGATTAGCAATCTACACATTAGGAAGAAAAGATGTAAATTTTTGTAACAAATCCCGTTTGGGAATTTTTAATTGTTGAAAAATATAAAAAATATATAACATTCAAATAAAAATAAATTATAATAAATTTTAATAAAATAAATATCGAAATACAAAATTAAAACGAATTTATATAAATAAATAAATAAAAGTGTGAAATTTAAACTGTAACGGTCCGTCTTTATCAACAATTAAATACAATAAATAAATTTTTTAAACTAAATCGGCTCGAATTATTTCACCTACGACCTTTGGAAATCAATAATCAGGGACCTTAAAACTGAAAAATTCTTCTAATAACGTTGAAGCATCTTCGTCGTAACAAACAATTAGTCAACGTATAAACCACGTCAAACATCCGGACCATTACGCACAACACGACTGACAAATTTTATATGTTAAACCACGAACTATACACTTGGCATTTATAATTAAAAATCAGTGTCACCTACCACTTCGTCTAACCGTTGCGACAAATGGTCCATCTCTCCCTACGGTACGTTTCTCCCGAAATCACCCTATGGATATAATTATATATTCATACAATAGGTGTACAGCGTAGGTATAAATGTAGAAGGTATCGGGTACCTTTCGCAAGTTGTCTAATATATTACGTTATTAATTAATGACAGTGGTATAATATATTACACGTAAAACTGACTAGGTATGTAAAACAACCATAATAATATTATTATAAAGAGAACTAACTGAATATACGCCATTTATGCCCGTTCTTTACACTCACGGGAAAGTTGTGTTCGTTGTTTCAATTTTTAAATCTTGGTCAAAATACTTATAATAGCTATACTCTAAGGTTTATTTATACTGTCTAGTATTTAAAACTGCATTATATTTCTTAGGTGTATATATGCCTTTGAATTAAATGTTCCAATAATCCTTTTGCATCATTTAGAAACAATTCACTCGACCCCAAAGAAAATCACTGTCATATAGATTTTTTAGATCATAATTGTATGAAGTGAGTAAAATGCTGTAAAATTTTATATAAAATTAGTTACTTTTAATGCTTGGCTCCGCTCATTAACAAACTCTAAAGTAGGTAACTATTTTCATATTTCAATAACATGTCTAATTTTTATATCTTGAGACCTTTCTGTAAATATCGGTAGAGTAGTTTATATTTTTTTGGAATTTCAGTAGTATTTGACTAAAATTTTGTTTAAGGTTCGTTGACTTGTTTAATTTTGATGGGCCCGAGGAACTATTTTGGCCTCATGTTACTTTCCATAAAGTTTTATTAAGATCAATTCAACTATTTTTTTTTATCCTTTTTAAGACCTTGACGCTCTGGAAAATGATTTTAAATTGACATACTTAAGTATATTTCTTTCGAGATCTCAGTTGCACTTGATAATCAAAATTTGATCAAGATCTGTCTAGCCATGGATTTTATGCTCTTTTTTGGACTCTAAGAGTCTACGAGGTAATTTTGACCTTATGCTCAATTTGCCCCGACTCAATAGTACATATCTCCTATTAGTTTCATAATTGTTGGTGAAATGAATCCATTGCTTAAACTGTGACTATAATATGTTAAATATCTACTTAATAAATTTCTAACACTGACTGACCAACTGACTGACTGACAGACAACGCACAGCCTAAACCGTTGGGTTTAGAACAATGAAATTTTGCATAGGAGTTCCTTATGTAACGTAGATGAGCACTAAGAAAGAATTTTTGAAAATTCGTCCCCTAAGTGGGTTTAATAGGGGATGAAAATTTGTATGTAAATTCGTTATTTTTGAAGTTAGTGGTATATAAAAATATGTAATTATGGCTATTAAAATAAATAATATATTATTGAATAAATCTTTAACACTGACTGACAGACAACGCTTAGCCTAAACTGTTGGGTTTAGAAGGACGAAATTTAGCACAGGAGATATGAAAATTGGGGTTTAGGGTCCTATTTATAAATAAAAGTTAGTTGTGTACACGTTTTTGGAAATTTATTCCCTAAGGGGTTAAAACAGGAAATGAAAGTTCGTATGGGAAGTTCCTCATTTTTGAAGTTAGAAATGTGGATATTGATTTAGGCTTTTGAAATACATTAAAAGTGAGCAGAAACTGAGTACCTAATAAAAAGATGTCGATGGGAAATCCCATCGGGTATACGGCTAGTTATATATGAAATATCAATTTTACATGCCATACTACTTGGTAGTATAATGAATAAAACCACTGCAAATTTGTTGAAAGACATATAGCTACGTATTGATATGCTTCAAAAATGAAAAATTAATAAGATATAATTCATCGACAATATTTTTCAATCGATGTATAATCATGTTAATTTATTGCCAAGTCGCGTGTGATATCAGACTGGTATCAGATGAATACTTAAGTCTATTTGTTTTATTTTGTACTCGAATTTTGTTAGACTTTTACGTTTTGATATTTCAGCGCATTTGATTGTTTTTATACATATTATAAGTCAAAAACAATTTCACAATTTTCAAGTGTTGCTTATGTAATTTAAATATTGCATGAAATTTTATGTTTACTTCGGTATTTTCATAGAAAGTTTTATTAGAACATATAACGTTAAAAAGTTATGTATGTCTGTTAACCATAATATATTGTAATTTAATATACAGAATATTATAACCGACACAAAACCAATTATTTTCTGTTTATAAATTTTACAGGAGGGCGCCGACGGTGAAGTGGTGGAAGTGTATGTAGTTGTACCGAATTTTGTTACAAATATTTTATTAGAACTTTAAGTATGTTGGTATCATATCATGTAGTACCAACTTTACTGAAGTTTAGAGTCAAACTATGAATGTTGGTATTTAGTTTAATATTTTAACTGTACGTTTACGTAGAGAGAGATGAAACAATTTAACAATAACACTAAACTTAAAAGAGATCGTTAATCGGTCCACGGTCACTGACGCTGTAAAACGTCAAGTGAAACCCTTCTAACTCGGATACCACGTCGTAGCACGTCAACAGTTCTATTATCTGTCAAAATAGTGATCAGTTGGGAATTTTGTCATTATAGGTTATGACCAGGACGTATTAAGATTTAAAGTCACTCGAAGTAACCGAGCTCGGTGTACAAGTGACGAATCCAATTACTTGGTGAAGAAGCGACGAAAGTAGACCGACTGTTCCTACTTAATTTGGAAAACGAATTTTGGTTTAATTTTAATATTAAATTAAATTAGTCGTGTACTTGAAAACTTTAGAATCTTTATGGATTGTGTTTGGTGTTTCTTCATATTTTTAAATTTTTTTTTTGGCATAATATCAACGTCTGACAAGCTCTTATAAGCTAAAATGTAACCAACTATGGCTTTTTTAAAGATACCGACCAAAATTCGTTCAAACAAAATGCATAAATATAAAAACAGTTGGAATATAATAGTAATAAATATATCTTGTGTAACCAACGAAGTGGCTGAGCGTGCTTAGGCACTGGCACTTGCGGACTGGTAGGTCGAGATTTCGAATAATTTGGCCGGCTATGCTTGTGAAGATTTTCTGCAGTTTTTCTTCACAATTTCAGATGAATATCGGCATAATTTCTCTAAGAAGTCGGCTACAGACGCATACCTTCCAAATCCTAGTCTGTCGCCATCTTCTTTGTCATCCACTCACATTATAAATGTATCATGTATGTAAAAAATGTATAAAGGATAAAAATATAATCCCATTACACTATTATATCTAAATGGCAATTAATGGCTAAACTTTTACCTACAGTGTAATATCTCTAATCACAAAAATTTTGCTTTTTTACAAAATTAAAATATAGTACACGGAGAGAAAATTCCTATAAAAATTACTGTGCTCATACTACAATCGACGTGTAACAGGCGAACATATCCAATTTTTGTACGGTAAAATTATAAAAATTACAATAATATAACTATAATTTTGATAATTTTACTGTACAAAAATTGGATATGTTCGCCTGTTACACGTCCACGGTAGCCACAAATTTTTAAAGATTAAATTCCCTGACTTTTTCAGGTTTTCCAGGAATTTTATTAAAAAAATTCCCTGACTATTTTGTGAAAAATGTCACCCCAAAAAGCTAAAAAAAATTCTTTATAACTTTTTAACACTTTTTCTTAAAAAAAAAATAAAATCCGCGATTTAAAAATGAAATTTTTAAATCTAATCTCAAAACAAGTGAAAAATATTGATTTAAGTTTTATCCCTAAATAAACAAAATTATAACAATCAATTTATTTCCAGCCTTCTGGTAAAATTCCCTGACTTTTCCCTGACTGTTCCAGAAAGTTTAGAATTCCCTGACATTTCCAGATTTTCCAGGTTTTCCAGTAATGTGGCCATCATGGCGTCGATTGTAGTATGAGCACAGTAATTTTTATAGGAATTTTCTCTCCGTGTATATTTGATATACTCGTATCTTGTAACAACAAGATACATCTTCTATATCCTGTATTTACAAATATCTATGCAAGTAACACCATAGATAATGTTAAAAGTGTTTGTATTATTTAATATAATTCAGAATTGTGGTTACTTCCTGTATGGTTTTGGTTTGCTCTAGAATCTTTGTAATATGTGTGATGACTACAATCATGTAGATATATAAAGTTTATTTCCTCTTGAAAATTTCCTATATGGAAATTTGTTATAACCGCGTGTACACTGTACACAATAATGTGTGATACAATGTTGTATATATACTCAACGTTACCTACCAGTAATTGGAAAGTATATACTAAGGGTATAAAGTGCTTAGTTAAAATTACATAAGTTACTTATATATACTCAATTGGAACTTGTTACAAAAATATTTCAAGTTTATTTTACAGGTAGGGAAAAAAACTGTAAAATCTGCAAAGATTTATCAGAATCAAATAATACGAAATAAAGGCACAAAAGTACAATAGTTACTTAATACTATTTTAAGTTTGGTTGTTTAGAAATAATAATCGACTTTATATGAAGAAATTAAAAGAAAAAATAAATTCTAGTCGCTAGTCGGTCTCAAAAAATTCTATTCATGTATTTCTGGATCCGCACTTCTTAAATCTCGTTGCCGTATTTTGTTGGGCCTAAAACTCCTAAGAGGGCCGGCGCAATTACATAGGCCGAATCAAGGGGCGCCAAAAATCTGCTGACCTAAAAATTATAAATTTTGCAAGTACTGTATGTACTTTTGTTAACTAAAATCACTTTCCAAACTATTTTAATATATATATATATATATATATATATATATATATATATATATATATATATATATATATATATATATATGTATTTTTACATCAAAAAGGTTGATTGGATACATTGTATTTAGGAAAGTATATTAAGAAAAGGGTCATTCAACCTTTCTTAAATTATTTCTTTTTATGATTTTTTATTAAAATATTTCTTTAATGCTCAAAAAATTGTCGATGTTTATCATATTACACGATCTAATGTTATTTCAATTAATGATGGAAATGATTCCAGGATACAACAAATCTATTCAGAGTTAAAGAATTGATTTGAAACATTTATCTAATGCTTAAAAAAGTGTCGATATTTATCTGAATTACATGGCCGGCCAAGTGGTCGGGAAACGACATTTCATATTACACGACCTAATAGTATTCCAGATACAGTGGACTTTCGGAGATTGACCAATCAAAAATTGTGAATATTGCAGTGATAGGGATTTAAATATCGCATGTTTACGTCACACGAATACTGCAAACACACAATTTTTGTGAATACAATGTTCGTGTGACGTAAACATACGATGTTTAAATCCCTAACACTGAAATATGGACAATCTGTGATTGGACAATCTCCGAAAGTCCACTGTAATGGCGAAAATGATCCCAACTTACAAGAATGACGCAGTCCATGACGCAGCAAAGACAATATCAATTGAACAAGGATCAGCGCAAACCATCGTCTTTAATGAACTAGTTCTTACATATTCTAAGCTTAAGACTAGGAAAAGTAAAATATAATCTTCATTTTTTTGTTTTCAATTTTGTTATGCCTTCTTTTCTCTATTTTGCTTCCGAGACTACTAAAGTAGCGGAAGCATTCTAATCACTTTTGAAAAATAAAAAATTCTCTCCCTCCAAAATAAAATTTTTTACGCACGTTTTACGTTTTAGAGCTCTTGGAATAATTTTGATTTGGTGTCTGTTCGTCCGCCCGACTGTGTGTCGCCAGTTTGCACCAAGTGGCATAACTTCTGAACTATTCGATTGTTTTTACTGGAATTTTCAGAAATTATGCAGTTTGGTTCCTGGATTATGCATTTGCCTCCTACAAATTTTATTGCACTCCATTTAGTGGATCCTATTTGAGTAATGGTATCCACGGCACTACCATGAAATTCCATTAAATGTCAATATCTTACTTACTGCTAGTCACACTTCGCTCAAATTTTTAAAGTCCTTTGGGGGTTAGTTTCTAAAATATTTTTGCTGTTATTTTATAGTTTAGCCTTTAAGTATTTTGAGTTACAACAATTTTTTATGAAGTTTAAGGCGAAAATATAATTTCACGGTATATATATTTTGTTGAATACTGTTTTAGTCTTTTACGAGTACGAGGAAGCTGTGTGCCACACCCTATTGGCAGCGTATTTTTGTTTTCTTTTATTATTATTATTTATTAACAAATAATTTATTGTAAGTAAACAAGCATTAAGTACTGATTTAATTTTGTTAATATACTTTGTGAAGAACTTTGATGCGTCTACTATTTTAGAACTTATACCAAAATTATTGTCCATACCAGTACTTTTGTTGTATACTGCCCGGATATACTTTAATAAATATTGTAAATAGCATTTATTTGTTTATTTGACATTGATGGAAAGGTGGTATTATTAACCACTAGGTAAAGTGTAAGACCTTTTCAGCTCTTTATATCAAATATTTTGATAACTTATGGTTAGTTTTCATATATTCTATAAACAAAACAATGTATAGGGTAGGTATCTACTTATACAATAAGTCAAAATTAAACTTAATATTTCAAGTTATAGAAGTTAGATATTTTCATACCTACTTCAAAAATACTTAAGAGTACCCACCTATAAAGCTGAACGTTCGTCAGCTCAGCTCAGGTTTAAAAATAACTTTTAGTCAGTAATAAAGTTGGTGTGAATATGTATTACCAGAAAAAATTTAGTACACCATAGTTTTAAGAATATAGATAGTACTGTCAAGCATGCATCATCGGGAAATCCCGGAAACACCATATAACAATATTAAAGAAGTTTATCATGAACAGCGTATAAGAGAACGTAATTATGTTTGTTCAATTTATTACAAAATATACAAAACATACACGGAGAGAAAAATCATATAATTTTTGTAGATAAAATTTCAGAAAAATTACCATGCTCTCTTATAATGCGTGCGCGATCGACGACCAAAGTAAAAAATATTTTACGATCATGTAAATATTATTAAATTGAAACGTAAAAAGTATTAGTAATGGCTTCATAAAAATTGTTGTGCTAGCATGGTAAAATTTAATGTGCTAACACAACTTCTATCACACTCTTATGCATATAATATGTTATAGTTTAATTCTTGTTGTCGTACTCTTTCATTTACGCATCTGACCCGCAACCTTATGTTGCTTGGGCTGTATGCACTGAGGAACAATCGATCTTTTCCGACCTTCGATTCTTTATGATGCATACAAGATGATTGGCAACAATATATTCTAATACTGAATATAGTGAAGTAACAAAATGATGAATTAAACGGTGACCGTCCTGTAAGACATTCTAATAAATACTGTTTGCACACAACACCACACCAGCAGTGACCAGCCTGGCTATGTTACTTGCCACACCAGCCTGGCTATGTGACCTTCATGTATGATTGTGTTGATACCTTCTGCAGCCTGCCTCGCTATGTGACAGCGTTGATACCTTCTCTTTCTTTCTTTCTACTATTAGCAGATAGCATTTGAAATATTATAAGACGGCATGGTAATTTTTGTAAGAAAAACAATTAAAAAATATTTTTTGTCGGGAATGGATCTTTTTACTGTGCTGTTTTACAAATTTTACGGAGCTAATATTACGGAAAGAGCATTCTATCCTTTAAATTTTCTATGATTAATTATAATTTTTATATTTTTACCGTACAAAATTGAATATGTTCGCCTTTTACACGTCGGTTGTAGTGTTGAGCACAGTCATTTTTCTATGATTTTCTCTCCGTGTAGATTTTACTTTACGGTTTTAATTTTTCAACTGATTTCGAAGTGAAATAGTAGAATAAATGTATGTTTTACTTTATATAACTAAAAAAAAGAAATAAAACCCATATAATATCTGTACTGAATGGAGACAGAAATATATACGAATAAAAACGTGAAAGCAAGATAGAAGATTAATGCGCGATAACGCCACCGATAACGGACAATGGTTAATCGTTTGAAATATTTATTACCGAACGGAACATATTGAGCATTGATATGTTAGAATATTTCAAAAAAAAAAACCTTTTTCACTATTTATAACACGAAAAGATCTACAATACACATGTTCCTTTACACATGGCTGTGTCGAAGAAAGGTAGCCGAAACGACAAAAGAGCGAAATAAAATAGAAAGCTTTAGAAAGATGGAAAAAAAAACGAGGAAAGGTGAAACATTTATGTGAAACTGATAGCAGATTACCATACCGACGTCATCATGTTACAAAACAGTATCGATAATACTGTAATCTTCCGTACCCATTAAATTAAAGGTTATGCCAGTAATACAAATAATATGTAGATATGTATGCAATAAAATATCTAATACTTTTACAATATTGAAAAAAATTATGCTTATAATAAAAATCTGTTGGATACATATTTTTTTTATGTTTTTTATTATTATGTTTTCTATTCATTGTGAAAATGCTGTTACAGATGGTAATATGGGTTTTATTAAATTATTTTCCATGTGGAAAATATTCACATTTTAAATTGCAATTTATTTTTATCTACCGTAGTTTCTATTAAAAGTAATGAGAAAATGTTCAAGATTTGTATGCAATACATAGAAGACTTGCGTCGTTTTATTTTATGTAGGTAGGTACTATATGTACATATATATTACATGAGCGGATGTTGAAGAAATGGGGTTGGAAGAAAAGTGATGACAATCTTTAATTAATTCATTGGCCAGAGGTGGAATCATGTATATTCAAGCGGTCATAAAACAGCAACAATGTGGACGTTCGCCTTTCATATTATGTACTTATCGCCCTTAACACAATATATCAATGGCTTCTTTTTTCTTCAAATTTTCAAAATGCATTTTCAAGAAAAGTTAGCACCACCTGAACTTCACTGTAATTTTTTCTTATTCGCACAGTAGTAAACATCAGAACATATTACCTACTATCAATGATGATGAAATCATATACCGAAATTGCCACCGGTTCTCTAGCTACACTGAGAAAAAATTACAGTAAAAATTACGGAGCTGCCTCCGGTAAACCAGGCTCAAGTGACCAGTCGGTAGGAAATTATCAAGCAAAAATATAAAAAATGCCTTTCAAACATTATTTTTTACGATTCATTTGAAAATTTTTCCTGTACAGCTTAAGAATTTTTTCTATACTGCTCCGTAAAATTCGATGGGCTAGTAAAATTTCAAGTGGATACCAGGAAAATTTACTTAATTTTTGTTAAATTATACTAGACACAGAAGAATTTTTACGGAGACACATTGTAATATTTACTAAGCTACAGGGCAGACGCTATTTGTTATCTCTATTTTCTCCTTGAAACCTGTCTTTCAGCATCTCTCTCACACAAGCATCGCACCAACGTAACGCTAGAGTACAAGCACATACCTGACTGCTCTGGCACGCGTAAGTATCCGCACCAAACCAAGGACAACTAACTTATTATTGTGTGTGCCTTGTATGTGATGCGTACCATGAGTTATTTTTTTTCTGTTTTTGGTTATAATAAACTATTTAATGGACTTTACATTTAAACCACAGAACATTTTTTAAATATTAATAATTTGATTTTAATCCTTACCCTTCTATCAATATCTTTTTAAACTATTTTAATTCAATTATTTATTAATAAATAAAAAAAAATCTTATAAATAATACGGTAAGAGAGTAGAATTTTTCCTGTACAGCGCCGAAATTTTTACGGAATCACAGTGTAATTTTTACTGTGTCGTCAAATATTACGGAGCCATAGAGTAATTTTTACTATACTCATCGTACTTTCTCCTTTGCCTGTCACTTATGCCCGCATTACCAGAGAGCTCCGTAATTTTTTACTAGAAATTTCCGTAAAAATTACCGTATTTTTTTCTCAGTGTATTTATTTTTTTGGCATACTAGATGTGAACATCACCTGTTTAGGCAAAAACATCCCGCACTGATACCTATTTAGGGCTGTTATAGTTTTGTTACGTTGTGGGGGAACAATTTGGTTTTTTATGTTCATATTAATGTACATATATAGCAATACAGAAACAAAATAATAAAAATAAGGAAAACTTTATTTTCGTGCATAATATAATCATAGCGTAATAAATTTTCATTGTGCAAATCCTACATTTAAATCTTGAAATGGCAATATATACCTAACAATGTATGCACATACAGAATGTTTCAGAAAAAATAAACGTTTGTTAGGAAATGTATATAATAATCCAACAGATGAATATAACTGGAGTAGGTACAACACAGAGGCCACCGCTGAAATTATGAGATAGTGTTAAAAATGGCACTAATTACTAGCAATGTAATCTAACAGTAGTACCGATCTGCTGTGATTAAAAGAACTCGATGCTTTATGTCTATACTTTAACCTTCATCGTTTTTATAGTTTAATGACATTTTTAGTGTTGAAATAATTATGTAGTTGCATTCCAACGAACATTAAACAACTGTGAATATGCAGAAGCAGTTTGGAAAAAAATATTTTTTGTGGATTTATGGTAGATTGTGAAATAAGGGTGGGAAATTGTCGATTACCCGCAACAGCAAAGTTGTAGTGAGTGAGCTCATTCGCTTGTTTTTAAAAGGGAAAGTACCACTAAAACCTTACCTTCATATATCAAATAGCCCGAACTGTTACTTTATATAAATTGGGACTTGTTTTCACCCTTTTTGAACAGATTTGGAAATGTTGAAGAGTTTGCTTAGGCAGGTAAAATTTGAAAGCTATAAATGTAAGTGATAGAGCGAGTAGGAAGCGATTTTCGCCGAACCAAAAATTCCGTTCCTTGAAATAAAGATTACGGTAGGGATAAATTATCCAACTGAAATTCAAGAGAAACTCGGTACATAATTTTTTTTCTGTTTTAGGTACATAATTAATAATTTATTTTTATTTCGGCAAAAAACTCCTGAAGTGGCTCGAAAGTGGTTTAGTAAGAAAAAGAAAAGAGAAAAACCAATTTTTGTAGAAAACGCCTACAAATATATTATTTTTGCTTTGGAAAAAACCCACAGCTTTTTTTAAAATTGGTCTTTCCGTAACATACAATCGTGTATTAGCAGATATTTTCAGAATTCCCGATCAATGTTTCTATTTAATAAAATACTTGAAACACCTTGTGTGTGTGTGTGACACAGTGATAGAATTTGTTTGAAAATAAAATACTCTCAAAAGTTTGTTTTTTTTTGTCTTTTTTGTGCCAGTTTTTTTTTTTTTTTTACTAAAAATACGAATTTTGTTTTTAGTCACTAATAAATACGTAACGGAATCGTATATTCTGTTCTATAAACAAATGATTCTCATATTCATTTCCTTTTTGCTCGAATTTCTCATTTCCGTTCTTTTTCTATTTTAATCCCAATACTTAATCGTATGTCTTTGTCTTTTTTTATATACGTATAACATAAGTTAGGCAGTGGGTGTTGTATAAATATTCGTATACCTCATCGAATGGTTGTGTATATGTTTAATTTTCACATAGAGATCGTAAATGCTTTCAATTCTTACAACCGCTTTTATATTTGATTTTTAGTGTAGGAATGATAAAGGTTTATTGTTGCCCATGTTATTATAGATTTATAAGTAGAAAATATATATGTATGGGGTGGGTATGAATTACTGGGGGATAATTAATGAATGGGGTCTAATTACCGTAGTAAAGCTATATTTAAGCCGTGATAATACATAAATACTTGAAAAGTATCTTTAGAATCGTAAAAGTGAAAATTTAATACATTTAATACAAGATACCATATTTGTTAATACGTTTTATAACAATAAAGTGTATAGCTTTGTTCTTTTTTCACGAATTTTTAGTTCAAATCAGTAAAAATCATGCGCAGTTGGAAAAGTTGGAAATAATACGTTCCTTTTAAAAAAATATATTACTTGTACTGATAGTTCAATGTTCCTTTTACTATGAATTTGAATTTGAACTGAGTTCAAAACAGTTCAATCAGTCCGGGATTTTTGTCAAGAATTTGAACTAGAATTTCAGTTTGTGTACAGTTTTGAAAAAATTATCAAAAAAAAAAGTTAATGAAGAATAATATCTACGATACCTACCCATTATGTAGCATATTTACGATATCTACGGTTAGGGTCGTTAGCGTGGTAACGTTGTCATACGAGTGCAAAGTTATTCAAATTTATTTTTTTATAAATAATAATTAAAATATTTTTGTTGATTATAAATAATTGTAAATAATTGACGCTAACTGACGCGACTGACACTGATGCTACTTGAATATATATTATATCTGTGACCCTGTTTCTCATCGAGATTTTTGTTGCTTTTCTCTATGATGGTAGTGTCACACTTCTATTTCCTCTATAGAGTATTTTTAGAATTTATTGCGTTCCTTTTTAAAAATTCAGAATTATTAGTTCAAGTAATAATTCAATTCGATCATGCGTATTTGACAAATTCATTATTATTTGAACCGTTCATCATTTTGAAAAAGGAACAAAGCTGTTGTAGTTTGAGACTAGGTACTATTGTGTTAATATATGTATATTATGTTTGCTTTTACTTTTTTTTTTTAAAGTTTATCTGATATCTTACCAAAACGTGTTATAGTTTTAAAGTTAGTTTTTGGTTACGATTTAACGGAGGCGTAAATTATTTTTAAAAATTTGTTTAAATTCTGTCTTAGCTATTAACTCATCGATTAGGTTTGAATTATATTCGTGTTTCCATTTTCTCTTTCAAATGTTTTCTTGAAAACCATTTCCCATGTTCGTGTTTAAATGGATTCTATGAACCTTTTTGCACAGCCCTGTGGTGAATATTAAAAATTAAAAGTAGAGGGAAAAACTTTTGTGGAATGAAGTTTTTTGCAGAAAATTGTTTTTTTATTACCAAGAATTTCACAGTACTAAAAATAACTCATATACGAATATTACAGTTTTATACTTACGTACGTAACAAGAATGTTCTTGTACTTTTACGATGTAAGCAAATCCAATTTACATCAACAAAGTAAGTATATGATACATGTATGTAGGTATGTGGGTATATTATAAGCAAAATGTAAAAAAATTTAACGATCAAGTTAAATTTATTTAAAATTTTTAAATTATTTTAATTTTTTTATTAAAATGTTAAAAACATTTTCTTCCAGTGACATGAAACGGGCGTAACAATTTTATTATGTTATGAATACAAATTTCAAACTTTTTTAATAAATATTATGCTTATTTTAATTTTCTTCTTTTTCTATTTTATTTATATCACCAAACAATAAATAAGCAACAGTAATATACGAGTAAAGTAAGGAAAAATAAATATTTATAAACAAATCTCTGAAGACTGTCAGTTCAATTTGTCGAGTTTCTTTTGTACGTACCGAGTATGATTTGTGTTGTGCCGCCGATTCAAGTTCAATAAGAAAACAATTATTAAACGACTAACAACCTCTGTAGAGTTCATTTCAAACGGGTTAACCTATGTTACTATTGAATTTACATAAGAAAAGTGGTCATGTTATTTGAAATGTACTCTAAAATGTGTACGGATAACTAGTTACCTTCGTTATGTTGTAAAAACTATGTAGTAAGTTATTCAAATTAAATCTTACCAAACTGTAAAGTTATAAACTATGGAATCATAAAGTTGTCAGAAGCTTTAAAAAAACTAAATGGATTTTTGAAATAAGTACCTAAAAAAATTTCGTACTTAAGAAAATATTTGAAAGAAACCCCTCTTGAATTATCAGTTTTGTATATTGTTTATTTTGATAGAGCAGAGGTAAAAATTTATTCTGCAGGAACCACTTGTTAAACAATTTTCTAATTTAATTTGAAGATGTGTCCTTTTTAGCGTTGAATCGCAAGAGTTGGGAATTGAAAGTAAATACTATGGACAATTCAATTTTCAAAATTGTTGTAATAGGTTTTTCTACTGAACAAAAAAAATAATGTTTTTATCTTGGAATTGTATCATTATTGTACTTAAATAATGTTTGTCAAGTTGTATATACTCGTATATTAACAAAATAAAAAAATAAGTGAGTATTGATTTCGAAGCTGTCAATAACAACAATCTTCTATTGTTATAATGAACACTTTATCGTAGAAATTTTACATGTTTATGTCTTTCAATGATGAGAAATACCACTGATATTAAAGTACAAAAAAAAAAAAAAAAAATATAAAATATGACAATATTACTCACTGTCATCAAATTATATTTAGACATTTATATATGAATAATCAATAATAAAAATTAATTTAAATATCTAAAAATATTGTAAATTTGAGAACCCGTAGCTCAGAAATGAAACCAAATTATAAAATTCAGATTTTGCTATATTTTCTATTGATAAATACCTCACTATATAATTGAAATTGGTTAAGTGACTTTGGCTGTATGTTTTTCACAAAATTTTCCTTTCTTCAATTATACATACATAGATTTTATTTTATTACATTCCAATCTATCATTTATATAAAAAAAGGTCCATTTAATCTATTAATGCTCCATTAAATTTGATGGTTCTTTTATAAATTTAATTATTTTTTGTATTGTATGACATGTGTTTATGTCCTTAAACTTTATTTCTACGTAGAAATAAGTCAAATAAAAAAAGACAAAATGGACAACGTCAAATCAAAATGAAAATCCACAGACAAAAAAAATCAATCATCCAACATAAATAATTACTCCGACATACAATAAAACCGAAAACTAACTTAACATGAAGCAGAAAAAAATGACAGACGACATTTTTTTTTACTGCTATTTGGTTGGTAACAAACTATCCATTATCTGAACAATGAATGTTAAATAAAGAGAGTAAATAGTTAAATAATGTATTGCTTATCAATATATTTGTGTATCTCCTTTTATTTTTTAACTCTATCTCTCTTGTATCATTCTATTCATCAAGATTAAATGATGTTACACAATGTGAATGAAGCATTTTTTCTATAGTCACTCTTAAGGAGTGGAAAAAAGGAAAATAGTACATGTTCCAGAAAAAAAGAGACACGGAAAGATAAGCTGTAAATCAATGACATTTTAATCATGATAGTTCATTTAGGTATGTATGGTATGGTTCACGTATCTATGTGTACGTATGGAAAGTATACAGTATGACTACAAAAAAATTCAGATCCAAGGCTCTGTGCAACGAACAGAGAGTTTATGAGAATGCAGTACGTTAAATAATGATACCAGTACCTATTAAATTAAACCTGCTAAGTACCTAATGTTATTCGTTCGTTTCATTTATTCATGTAGATCCGAAATTGTTTTGTAATCTACCTGTATATGTACATATATGTATATGTATGTATATGTATGTTCTCTTATCCTTTTTTATCAATCTTCAATAAATATCTTGGTAGTGTTCATTATTTTTAAACTATCTCTCTTTCTGTTACATCATCCTCCTTTATTCACCATAACAATGTACAATTAATGAATTCTACTTAACGGATTTAAAAATATAGGGGAAAGTAGTAATAGAAAACTTGATTATGCAGAATTGTGTGAACTTAATAATTCTAGAAATTACTAGAGAGTAGGCAGGAGGAAGCAGTGCACTTTAAAGATGGGAATTCTAAGAAGAGTTGTTGTTCTAATCTAATTTGGCTACAAGCTCTATCTATTTCATAATAAAAACAAAACAAAAAAAAATCATAAAAATAATATATAAGACCTGTCCATAAATTTTTATTCTTAATTTTACTTTATGTGTATGTATATTATATCCTTAAGGTATGTATCTGTGGCACCAAATTTAACAACTTAAGTTACTATCTTGTTATGATAAACAATTACCTGAAATTTTACTTTGAAATTTAATTTGGGGCCTCGTTTAAGAGAGAGGTAAATTTCCTATAAATTCTTTTTTAGCTACTAATTTATCAAATAATTTCGAATTAGACCCGTTATTATTTACTATTGTTTTAATGTTATTTATTTCTGTTTTAAAATTTTTGAAATTAAAAACTAAATGCGTGATGGATTTTATACAGTCTTAAGACAAAATTACTTTTGAATTTGGTAGTAAGTTGTTCCGACAAACAAGTAGTCACCACTGACAAGTAAACGTCCCGAGGCCGGACCTATCGATTTTGATGAAACTTAGATATGTTGTAGAACACTAAAAAATAAGCGACACGTATTTTTCTTTATCGGCGGAAAAACGGTTTGAAGGGGTGAAATCGCCCTCCGAAAATAGGGGTAAAAATTTAATTTTTTAAATATCTCGAAAACGGTAAGAGATAGAGTAAAAGTTTAAATTGGCGATATTGCTCCTTTTTAAAGAGCTATCTATTGGTATGCAATTTGTTCAAATTGTGTCAACAGGGGTGGCTGGGGGTTAAAATTTAGGTGTTAATTTTGTTTACAGATTTGAAATCTACGTCAAAAAATCTAATTGACCTGTTTTTGCTCAATGTCCTAATATTAAGTCTATAGGGAAAGTTAACTAGGGGGTGACTGTGTCGAATAGTCGTACTACTTGGGTAGTGTAAGAAGTTTTTCTTCATGGCAAGTAGTTTAAGACATTTAGAATAACCTAGAAATGAAATTTTCGATTTCAAAATTCAGTTTGAGCAACATTGGAGAGGGGGTGAGTCACCCTCTTAAATTACCTATTAGTTAACATCCATTCATTTTTAATATTAACACACTGACAGTGGGTAATCATGTCACAATAAGTGGTTCTGAAGTTGGACTGTCGTATGTAAGGTTTTTATAAGGTTTGTTTTTTAATGGATGTTATAGTTTTCGTTATCGAAAGTTATCGATACCGAAAACAACGATATTTTGAAAATGAATGGAAACATAATAAAAACCTTACATACGATAGTCCAACTTCAGAACCACTTATTGTGACATTATTACCCACTGTCAGTGTGTTAATATTAACAATGAGTGTATGTTAACTAATATATGTAATTTAAGAGAGTGACTCACCCCCTCTCCAATGTTGCTCAAACTGAATATTGAAATCGAAAATTTCATTTCTACGTTATTCTAAATGTCTTAAACTATTTTCCATGAAGAAAAACTTCTTAAACTACCCAAGTAGTACGACTATTCGACACAGTCACCCTCTAGTTAACTACCCCTAGACTTAATATTAGCACATTGAGCAAAAACAGGTCAATTAGATTTTTTGACGTAGATTTCAAATCTGTAAACAAAATTTTTATATTGTTTAATTTTCACCCCCTTTTTGTAAAATTAACCCCTAAATTTTAACCCCCAGCCACCCCTGTTGACACAATTTGAACAAATTGCATACCAATAGATAGCTCTTTAAAAAAGAGCAATATCGCCAATTTCAACTTTTGCTCTATCTCTTACCGTTTTCGAGATATTTAAAAAATTAAATTTTTACCCCAATTTTTGAAGGGCGATTTCACCCCTTTAAACCGTTTTTTCCGCCGATAAAGAAAAATACGTGTCGCTTATTTTTTATTGTTCTACAATATATCTAAGTTTCATCAAAATCGATAGGTCCGGCCTCGGGACGTTTACTTGTGAGTATTCTATTAGCGGAGATTTATATGTCGAGTTTAGAGGGAGTGGATGATATAATTATAGGGTTCGATGGATCAATACGCTAATCCGAAAGAAAAGTTAATAGATTCACCAAATTCGATAAAAAGAAATGCATGCAGATATTTGATTTTTAGAGACTTATCGATTTTGTACTTGAACTGAGATCCATCTTTTTTAAACTATTTCTCCGCATGATCCGATCGTCCCCTATATGTATTTTGAATGCGATCTGATACTACAGTAATAAAGTTCTGTTCTTTTGAAATGGAAAAATATCAAGTAATGGCAGTGAGAGAAGAAACATTCTCGAGATTGAAGATAATTGTAATTCTTAACAATACTTTTGTTAGCCCCATTGTCTTCGTATGGTTTATAGCGACATTAAATTACGATGTGGTTGTAATTTTTGAGTTGAAAGATTTGTGGAGCTATATTTTTTCACCGTGATCCAGGATAGGTAATAAATTTTTATAAATACACATTTTTAATTTTTTTCTCTTGTTTTAATGAAATTGATTTTATAAATCTTCTATCTTATATAAATCTATATTGAATATTGCTATCTATTAAGAAAAAAAGAAAAATTACCACTAAGGTTGCCAGAAATCCTTAATGTATAAATACAACGGCTGCAATCAAAAAAAAAAAAAAAAAAAAGAACAAAAAGACACAAATAATATTATAGAATTAATTTATCTTAACACATTTATTAGGAAAATAATTAGTTATAGAAAAAATGAATTATTCTTAGGTATTATTTCTAAATCAATATTATTCAATTACATATCAATAAATATAGTATAAATCACAAAAAGTTAATTTCTTTAGCTAGACAGATCACATCCTAATAAGAACATATTCGTCTAGCCACAAAATCAATTATTTCATTTCTTTCTATATAGGTAATATGAAAGAAAAACCTTATTCTTTAAATAAATATATTAGAAGTTTTGATTCCTTAAAATTTTTTTTACAAATATTCACTATTTTTGTAAAGTTTTATTTTTTAACCAGCTTTAAAAAAAGGTTGAAAACTTCAATTCTGATGCATACATTTTTTTTGTAGGTATGCTTAGGCATAATTTGGAGAAATGTATACCGATTTGGATAAATAATTTTCTTTTAAATAAAAATAAAAGTGTCCTTCCAAAGAAATATATATATATATATATATATATATATATATATATATATATATATATATATATATATATATACTGTGTGAGTTTTCCAAGAGTTGCCATTTTTATTACAGCCAAGCCAAACTGTTGATTTGATTTGAAAAATTGTTCAAATAAGTGTTGTAGATATCGACGGAGGCAACCGATTGCTATAGTCAGAAGCTTTATAGCTCTTATGGTTTTCGAGCTATGATACAAACTTATAGATTTTTAAATGGGACTATATATTAATAAAGGCGGTAAAAATATGCATATGTACTTGAGGCTACTTCAACCGATAGGGTTTTTCTTGCTTACATTTCCATTACATACAAGAAAAGAACCATTTCTAGTACCATTTCTATCATAAAAATTTGGTTGTAATAGAAATGGCAACTGTCAAAAAACTCGCATGGTATATAGATGTATATACTTTGAACCACTGTAACCTTACTATTACTGGCATAAAACCGTTGTGTCCTTCCTGATTTTGGCATAGAACTATAGTGTTATCTTACTACTTGGTACAGAACTGCTGTGACTTTACTACTTTTGGTACAGAATCAATGTATCCTTACTACTTTTGGTACGGAACCGCTGTAACCTTACTGCTTTTAGTATAGAACCGTTGTAACTTTACTACTTTAGTATAGAAATTTGATGGATAAAATTACGGAAGAGGTAATTCGATCTTGACTAACGGTAGATCCAAAGTAATATTTTATTATCCATTCTACTATTTACAAAGTTGATATAGTTTCCAGAATAGTAACAAAATTTGGATACAGTTCAAATAAATTACATATTTTAGATAAATATTGTAATACATATTTATAAAATTGTGATTCTGGAACGCAAAATTGCACAACAAATTTTTCATTTCATTAAATAGATCAATATTGTCTTCCAAAGGCCGCATTTAAGTGTTTGATTGTACAAAATTAGCCAGTGTCACGGAGGCTAGAAAAATGCGAGGTCTGGTGCGCTGCATCGTTTGCACCGCCCTCGGTCTGACCCTGCCTGGACCAATGGTGACAACTAATAAATTACCAGATATTATTAGTAGTATTAAATAATAAGAAAATTTACAGCTTTTAATTTAAATATTAACCCTAGAACGACAAACCGGGATAGATATCTACCCCAGGTAAACTTTAAACTATGTTTTTAAATTAGTCAGTGACATTATCGACTGGAAACCTATACCATAATTTAGTTCAAGGCTCTAACAGTAGCGTCAGGTTGGGAAACCCTTCAGTTTCTTGTCTACTGTGACGGAGTGAAGACGTGAAGCTAGTGTGGGGTTGATATCTACCCCGGTTTGTAGTTTGGGTCAGTGTTTTGTGTAGGTAAGTTTTTCTTATTTTTCTTGCTAAAATAATTTTAATTCAATTAAAATAACCTAATTTTGCTATAAAACATTAGATATATAATTTTCGGTAACGATTTTCATATTTTAAGTACCCGTACACTGGGAATAGCAAAAAAATTGATACGCGTTGCTTTTTTTGGCAGATGATGACGACCTGCAAGAATCATAGAATACTATCTTGTAGCGATTGTAGCGCCTTTGAATAAGTTAAATTCTCTTTTTTTCACATTTTGCATGACAGAAACTGAAACATATTCTTAAAAACCAATATTTCATTCATTTTTATTTGATTTTTCCATACATCAAATTACCAATTTTGTTTTAATTTTCAAAATCCGAAATGAATAGACTTTTTTGGCAAAACATTACGGTGTCATTTTTTTTTCTTGAAGTCTTTTGGGTTCTCTTTAAAATCCCATCTTAAAGGGTATAGCCGGATAAGTATAGGTGAATCGGCCCCGGAAGCGAATTATTTTAATAACTATATTAACGGGATGGTGAGGCTGTAAGTAATTGATATCTACATATCAAAACAAAACCGTTATGGAAATATAACAGAAAATTGTCAAAAAATGTGCTGAAATAGGATTTTTTAACATGTAGAATATTAAAGTCCAATGAGCATTATATTCCACATGTTAAAAAAGCCTACTACACCACATTTTCTGACAATTTTCTATTTTATTTCTACAACGGTTTTGTTTTGATCTAGGAGGTAGGTCGGACCCATTGGAGGGGCGGTTCAGCAGATTAGAAATGGAAAATATTTTTTTTATAATGTTGTACCCCTTGAATTTTTGTGAGACTTGGTGCAGTAATTAAGTGTATTAAGGCATATTTACTGAAATTTTTTTGAAGTGGTCACTCAATTGGAGCCCTATAAAAATAACATTGGATCGGATATTATCCTTGTTATTATTTTTAATAACGTGGACTGATAAGATAATAAATGTATCTAATATTCTCGAGAGTGTTTGCCTTCATGTGGATTTGGACTTATTTTCCTATGTTGAGTAGTTACCAAGAAAAAAATTTTTGTAATTTTTTTAATTTTTTTAGTTATTTCTATAACTACTCAGTTTTGGCCGCCAAAATTGTAGATATCAATTACTTATAGCCTCACCATACCGTTAATATAGTTATTAACTTATTCGGTTACATCCTTTGAAAATCGGTTTATTAGAAAAATAGTTATCAATCTTTGTTTATTAAATGACAGTTTGACCGTTTTTGAACACTTTTAGCTATTTAAATCGATTTTTAACCGACTAAACTTTGATTAAATTGAATTTGCTCTTCACCATTCTCTTTAGCATGAAAAAACGAAAAAATTCAAGTCTTCATAAGTGAAATTACTGCTGTCAGAACGATTTTACGACCAAGAATCTCGTGGGGTAAATATATACCCCGGTTTGTAGTTTGAAAATAGAAAAAATAGGTTTGACGTTCTAGGGTTAAGTGAAATTTAATGAAAATTCTTATTTCAATTTCTTCACTACTGATTTTTTAAAATTTTTTACATTCAATGACTGTATTTTTGTTTAGCATATTGCACATCATTTTAAATAGGCGCTTATTTTAACTAAAATTTCTACTCTCCTATCTCTAAATAAGCGTAATTTGTGAAATTTTAAATAATATTTAGAAATTTTTAAGTTTTCGCAGTTAATCATGTTAAAAGTATCCCTAAATTTAATGCCCAGTACAGTATAATGGACACCAGTAGCCAAGAGGATAAAAAAGAGAAACCAACAGAATATATTCGTATATACATATGACGTAGTCATACGAATAAGCTATAAATGCTATTATACACTCTCAAGCACGTTTTCTGTTCAAACGCTAAAACATATGAATGAAGGATTTTGAATATCACTCTAAAAATTTGGGAGTATATATATCTCACTCTTTTCGACTTTTGAAACACTTACTAACTTTTAATAATTTGAGAATGTTTAACCAGTTTTGTCTCAAGTGTAGGGAATAATGTTATTATAAATCACCATCATTAGGGACGGTATTAAGCTTTCACTCTAGTCCCTTATGAAAACAAATTATGGTTTTTAACATTAAAAGTTAACAAGTAAAATTAAACAATAAAAAAGTAAAAATTACAATAATTAATTTCAGCGCAGTATTTAAATAAATTTTATTGGCAATAAAATATGTAAATTTTTACGTTTAAATGTTAATTTAAAGTTTATATACTTTTACATTACGTGCGTACTGCGTACCAAAACACATACTGTACCACACCGCATCATATCTTCCATAACAATTTAATAGTATTCGTACCATTACTGCTCTGAATTTTAACAATATTAAAATATGATTGTAACACCTAGTTAATTTTAAAAGTAATTTTCCCTGTCCGAATTTACTTTATATATCAGATGAGATCGTATTTTAAATTCAACACATTTTCTAAAATGCTAAAATGTATAAAACAGTGTCGGTAAAACTGTTTTAAAACAAAGATATTAGGGAAATGTATGTAAATGTTCTTTTCTATGCTTGAAAAAATTCATTTAATATCTTTCATTCTTTAACAACAGGTCAACTAAAACAATTTTCCTACTTTCGAAATTTGGTCAAAAAAGACAAGAATGAATAACACTGATTTTTAGCTATACTGATTCAGACAAAAATATTTTATTTACACTATTTTAAGTGACTTTTTATTAACATTAAGTGAAAGACTTATTTGACGTTCGCAAAGTTAAATCTTTTCACAAATATACTGTATTTTACTCCGGGTGTGCTTATATTTTAACAAATTTCGATGAGGAAGATTCAGCTATTCACCAAGATACACAACCTGGTGAGATCAGAACACCCAAAAGTTGTTGCAGTGTGTCCTAAAGATAGACAAATCAGTCATTTATAAGTAAAGTCGGTATAAGTAAACTCAAAGTTTCTGAGCGATCAAAGTCTTCGTTAAATTAATGAAAGTAAGCGTCTACACCATTAAAAAAATCGTATTTATAAATACCTAAATGAAATGTATTCAATTTTATTGAACCACCTGATGCAATCATAAAATCTACCTTTATAATGTTGCTATTATTATGAATTGCTTAATATTAACTGTTTAATTTAAAATTACTTATTTAAGTAGGTATATCATTGCATTACTATATAAATAAACAAACTATTTCAAGATCGATTACTTTTTTTTACAACGTAGTGTATTTTTATATATTGTATATAGAGTGCAATATTACCTAAGCGAGAAATATAAAAACTAATAGCGGGAGTTTAGATATAATTACTCTATATCCATCTTTATTGCAAAAGTATTTAATCTTCTTAATGTAACAAAATATGTGTATCTCTTACTAAAAATATATCGTTCCTTTTTGTTGGATTTTGATACCTCAAGAATTATCCGTTTACTTATACATTTATTAAGTAAACAAACACAGCTTGCTCTCTATATCTAGTTACCGTCGGTACCGGAGCGGTATTTTACGTATTGTGTAGCAGAGCTCTGGTCGCAGTCGAACCTTCGCAGTTCGCATCTGTTTGCCCAGACAGAGAGCAAACTACAGTTTTTCTATGTATTGGTATACAGCAAAGATTCGTCTTATAATACACCCTGATCAGATAGAAATGCAATTATATTGCTATCTCTTTTTAAATACAAATTCAGTATATACAGGTTGATAACTAAGACTTACGATTTCGATGTGTATAGAATACAAATGTACATGATAATTGTTTGCAATACATTTTAGTGCAAAATATTTAATAATCAGTAAAAAATTTAAACTTTCATCAAAAATAAATGTATTTCGTATTAAAAAAGTATTTCATATTTAATACATGAAACATCCGGTATACAAATTATATATTCGTAATACATGTTTAAATGAATAAAAAAATATTTCTTTCTTTCTTAAAAAGATTACGAAATATGTTTTTTTCTTTCTCGCACGTGTATTATAAAAAGAATCATTGCTGTATTAGTACCGAAAAGAATATATCAATATTTGATCATTCCTTTGACCATTAACGTGTTAAACATGTGCGATACTACTGGCATAAAATATACAGTACACACATACACATACACATACACAAAAACACACACACACATATGTAATATTACTCATTAATATTATTTATACAATGCTTGTCAAAATATATAGAACGGGTTATAACGCACACATTATTTTGTCCATTTCGTACCTTATAATGTGATTTTTCCAACGTCGCATGGTGTCACGTCGGCTACGTTATGACGCTCACAAAATTCATTTTATTCAAGTGAGTGAGTGAATAAGTCATCATGAATTTGAATTTTCCGTAAAAAAATTTACATATAAATAAGATAAGAATTAAATTTAAATTAAACTCTCCAGAGAAGAAATATTTTTAACTTAACTACACCTTTTCCGTCTTGGAATTTTATGAAAGCGAAAGTGAAATTGTAATATTTTTTCCCTGTTGAAAGAAAAAATATGTTTTTTGAAAGAGATGACTTTATTTATATGATAAAATAAAAGTAGGGGAAACATGCACTGCTACACACATTTTTTGCAATATTTTTACTAGGTAGGTACTATTTTCATTTTAAATAGAAAATTAGTAGAAATTCATCAAAAACTACATATCAGTTTTAGTGGTACTGGACTCTTTGTTACCACACTTTGGAGAGACAGAAATGAAATTATATTTCTTTCACATTCTGTGTGAAAATTAGAGATACCTATACGGAAGGATATAACCTTGCCATTAAATGGAACGTATATACAAGTGTCCCAAAATTCCTTGGAGATTAAAAAAGGATGATTGGATCCAATTAACTTATGTACCAAAATGTACTATTTACACCTGGGAGGAGTTCAAAGTTTACTTAAAATATCACACGCTATTCAGAATTTGAAGAGCCACCCCCAGATAAAATTGTACAGATCCCTAGACTAGTTTTACAACGGGCATTCAACTGTATACCATATATGTAAAAATGTAAAGCATGTGCTAAAGTTCATTTCAGAAAAACTGACCACTTTTCTAGTGTTGCTTCAGTAGTAAAAGTACTCAAATCATTTAAGGGGAGGTTTACTTGAGAGTCGTTAAAAAAAAAGATTTTTTTTTGCAGAAATTGGTAGCTAATTATGTGTAGAATATGTTCCCAAAGTGATTTTGCTGAAAGTAATTTAAGGGAAGGTTTACTTTAGATTTGATAAAAAAAATCGATTTTTATTTTGCCGAAATTGATAGCAAATTATGTGTAGAATATGTTCCCAAAGTGATTTTACTGAAAAAAAATAATTTAAAAACAAGATTCTTGCACATTAACCGAATCCAGCTTTCTATAAAAACAAAATTCAAAAAAAAGTAGTTCACGTAATAATGAGTATTAAATATAAAATTTTGAAAATACGTTTCTTTATATATATTTTATAATATCTCGGAACTACATTTTTGGAACTGGCGGACATGATAACTCAAAAACTATTCGATGGATCCTTTTTTAATTTTTTATTTTAAAGATAATTCAATTCTTCGGCACCTTTACCTAAGTTCGATACACTTTCTATATTTTTTTTTATTTTTAAGTTTACTTTAAAGAGCGAAAAATAAGATAAAAATCGTAATCAGAAGTTCAAACATCCGCCATTTTTTTTTCTTTCAGCAATTTATTGATAATATAGGTAGAGGTGCCGGTACTCTTCATATATTTTATAAATCTTTTTTGTTTTTGGATTTCGGTGGTTTATTACCGGCGCTAGGATGTCCGCCAACAAGGCATTGGATTTTCGGATCGTCACACTGCAGTATCTATAAAATGGACAATTTTTTATATTTTTCCTTGAAAAATTCTTTTTAAATAGTCTAATACTTAATAAATATGTGTACAAAATTTGAAATTGATATTTACTTCCGTTCTTGAGAAAAAAATTCTAGAAAAATACATAATTTTTAAGGACTCTCGAGTAAACCTCCCCTTAAAATGTATTTTTACATAGTATATACATATAAACATCTAATTTTTTTGTCGCCACTTTCTAGAGCTAGCACTATTTTTGCTTCAATTGAACAATCTTGTTATTATATTACATACGTATATTCTCAGGTCTGTGGTATGTCAGTGGTATATATTTAAAATAATACAGAAAATACAATTTTTTAAACCTAAAAGATGTACTTACATACAAGGATACCTGCTTGAAATACCAATTAATTAATTTCCAAGTTTCCTCTATGAACGTGGTATTTTTTTATAAATGCTTAAAAGAAATTTAAGAATGTTCATAAATTTATGTAGAAACAAATGCAGCAAATTTTAATATTGTGCCATAAAATTTATTACTAATGATGACATACGAACAAAAGGTATTAAGAATATGAAATATTTATCATATTTTGAATGCTAATTTTTTTCAACTTTAAATATTTTCGTGCAGAGTTCAAAAGAATTATAAATTCACTAAAGAAAATTTTACATAAATATTTATATATAATTTTTTGTCATAACTCATAAGTGTAGGTATAATAAAATAATGTATACAAAAAATAAAGTATCTGGAGCACCATCATCAAAAATGTTAAAATTTTTAGTCAGAAATTATAAAACGTAAAAAAATATCTCTAATAGAATGAGAAGTTATGTGATTTAAAACAATGAAAAATTATGAATGATAACCTAATGTATAGATGTATTAATACATACATTTATCTTTTTTTATGTAAGGTAAAAGCCCCTATACTCGAACGGGATTCAATACTCGAACAGTTTTGATATTTTATATATTAATGATGTTATTTCTGAAAGAAACCGATAAATATTAAAATTGTTCGTGTATTGAATTGCGTTCGAGTATAGGGGTTTTTACGTTACCTATACTTTTTCTTCCTTTAAGAAAGGACAACATAATACATATCGTGAACCTAGTGTTACACTGTTCTATGTCGACTTTTTTGAGATTTGTACTTTTTCACATATTTGAGTTCTGCATTTCATTGTCTATCCATGTAAATTTAAATTTAATCAAAATTCCTTAAAGAACGGTAGAAATCAACAAAAAATCAAAGTTCTCTAAAAGTTGAAATAATTTTATTAAAAGTTCTCTGTTTCACATAGAGTTTGGATGAGATATTATATAAATTACATTTTAAAATATGTCAAAACTTTTCTCGAAATTTTAAAAAGTCGACATGGAACAGTATAATACTAAGCTCGCGATATGTTAAAACTGGTGAAAGTAATTTGGAATTCTTTTCTGAGGACACACTACCTGAATTGATGATTATCATTCGATTCAGAGCTGATAAAAACCTGTATTTGCTATTAGTTGGTGGTTAACAATATATGTTTCTACTGAACATTAACATATTGAATATATATTTTTATATTTACTATGCAATTAAAATAAGTATAAAATAGTTAAAATTAAAGTTAGCATTCTTTCTTGAATGGCGTCATAATCTGTTTTCATTGACTTTCTTGCAAACTAAAATTTTTTAGCAGTTAGAAACACTGAAGAGCAACTTTATATATGAACAACCATATGCAATTAATGTCCGTTGGCCCTGTGAGATCTGATGACCAACATCAAACGTTTCGATTTGATATTGCCGATAGCTGTACGTGAAGTTAGCATCACAGTGAGCACACGAAAATTCAGACAAACACTTAAATGATTTGATAGATCAAAGGGTTTTATGCCTTTGCTTCATTATCGCATCAGACAATTAACAGTTAGTACGGTTGGAATAAACGTTATTATAGTAGAACTTGGGTTAAAACAAGTCATTATTTAACATTGTAAACATAATGCGTATATACAACATATGTTAATATTCTCTTACAATTATAATTGATATATGATACAGAAGGCACAAATTAACAAAATATAGTTAGTTCTAGCAAAACTGGTCGTATTCTGATGGTGGTCATACGTCAGTGTTGCCACCAAAATATGTATCATTGATGAGCGTTATAGTAGTGATTTAATAACATGTCTGTTCCAACTATAGATATACAAGATCTAAATTTCCAATTTTATAATTATCGTGTCCGCTGTCGCCGGCTACCTCTACCAAACGATTATGATACATACAACAAAACACATCATTGTATCTACACAAACATGCAAATGTGTTTTTGCAATATGCCGTATGCCGACTGGGCACCTTACATATATATATACACACACCTAGTATACTGTCATGGCCGACCTATGCGACTAACGACCAACAATAAAAAATAAATTTATTTATTTTAAGAAAAATATCCCTTTATTTTGAGAATTTTTTGGTTCAATAGAATTTTTACACTTAAATACGACACACTTCATATTTCTTTCTGTTAAAATTTCACGAGTTGATTAAAAAAACAATGATACTTTTTACGACGTGAATCCCATGACGAACAGTAACAGATTAAATCAGAAGCGGTGTAAATTGACACAACACTGTATCTTACCAACGACAGGTTTTTATATGTAGACTGCTTCTATAATGTTCTGTGGTTGGAACGAAAACGAACCTAACATGTGTGCCATTGGATCATACGAGTATTCTGTATGGATGCAGTTTATATTTAAGAAAACCAACGGAAACGTTACGTTTTGTATAAACATGTAGTGAGTCTTGCGGGTGCCTGTGAAATATTATTAATGTACGGTGAGCTATGTTCATATTTAAACATACTAATATTCATTCATATGTTCACTAAGTGTTCAGCTAAAGCTGATATTTGAACACTAAATTTTCTTTGGTATGTATGATCAAGTTATTATGTTAATTAAAATTCACATAGTGCCAGGATCAAGATTCGACAACTTGGATCAAGGTTCGAGTCCCAGCCGTTCCAGTTTGTAACTTTTTAATCACTATGGGAATTTTAATTGTTCAATTCTAGTTTCTTTTAAAATCAAACTACACTCGTAAATAATTCGTAGATTGTAATGATTTAAGGAATTAAAATAAACAACCTTGACGAAAATCCTCATTAAATTCGGTAATAATATTAACAAAATAATTTTGAATGATTTCAAATTAAAATATTATATTCAAATCACAAAATAATTAAATTCAAAATTAGAATATTTGAAGAGAGATTTAATTAACAATAATTAAACTTTATTCAAATTAATATGGTGAAAAAAAAAAGGTATTGAAAGACTTTATTTTGTGTATAATTGGATTTCGTTAATCGAGTTGCCGTGTGATATATCGAATAAAACGTTTTTCTAGTAGAAGTTTTGATATGGATATCTGTGCCATCATAAATTATACAGGTGATAAAGACAATTTGGAAAAAATATGTACATTATTTCATAACAATTTTTCACATTTTTTTACGGAGTTAATCGATGTAAGTGTTGGATGGCTTATATATCGAGAGGACTGCTTCCACTGTCCGAATTACTCAGTAAATCAAGAATCGCAGAGTAACTGAGACCGGACCCCGAAAAATTTTCCTAGATTCATAATTATGAGTTTAAATTACTTGTAGTAATGTTCACATGTACGCGATAATATTTGAAGTTTAAATAACTGCTTCTCGCATTTGAAGAGAGTAATATGTGTGATTGATTCCTTATCAAACTGGAGTGGCTTTAGAGCAAGGATTGGAAGTACCACAGAATACAGAACGAACGGTAGTATCTCTATACTACTGGAACCAGCGTAACGCTAAAGGATAAAAAATACCACCACCACTATCTTATATATGTGCACGCGGAGTTGTGTGTGGTAGTGCGATATATGGTTGTGTGTATGCGTGTCTTGCATACGCATACCTATACTAAAAAAATACATAATATGCATAGAACACTAGAAGCCAACTAATATAAAAAAAGTGTAATTCGCTTGGAGTCATTTGTATACCAGTCACAGCTTAAGGCAGGTAGTCAGTCATTGGCATTGTGTTAACAATGAACACCATTGTTACTTAAATTGGACAACTTGGTCTGTCCCATAATACGTGTGTTGTGGTGGTATGTGTGAGTACGCACACAAAGGCAAACAACAAACTAACACAATTGCAAGTGGTGTGTACCTACACGACATGGTGGGAGAGATTTTACGTCACAAACTCATTGCAAGTGGAACAGAGACATAGACCACCTAGTTTGTCCCCTTGATAATATGTATGTGGTTCGTACATGCAACATACTGTGTCGACACAACGACAACAATATGACAATAATTGAAACACACCTGTTGGAAGCTAGTAAGTGAATGACAACATAGTTCTGTAAAATGCACATACTTGCCCATAAGTGATTGCAGAAAAGAGATAGTTGTATTCCTTCCAGTGTTCCATGGGAAGTACATAAAAATTAATTTGTAGAGAAACATTTTTGATTATAACAACTTTAAAAACTAGAAAATTTAAACAGCAGGTATGATATACAGGGTGTAAAATATAAATCTCGTTACGAAAACAGTGAGTAGATCTCACCCATATAATTAATATTTACTAATAAATTTGAACCAAAACTGTCTCTTAATAGAAAAAATTTGATACTAAATATGGCTCAAAGAAGGGACCCTAAATTTTTTTTTTTATCCGGCTCTGATAGTCTCATCTTTGTAAGATAAATTTTCTATTTAAAAAAAAATCTGGGAAACACGTTTACGACTTAAACATGTTTACAATATTTTATTGTGTTTTAATCAATAAAATTATTTTGTACTTCTGACATTAAGAAGATATTTATACATAATTTAGTCAGAGCCGTACTTAGAAAAATTTTGAAACATCATATAGCTTAATTTGCGATTTTCTCAAACTGTTCATTCCAAAAAAATTCCTGTGGTTTTTAGTGTCTACAGGATGCTATGAGTCTACCCTTAAAAGGACGAGACTTGTTCTTTTTACGCCCAATATATCATTATATGCTGTTCCAATTAATTTGAAAAAAAAGTGGGAAGAACCGATCGAATTGAATTCTATTATACAACAAACGCATTTTTAATTTTTAAATATCATTTGAACGACGTCATTTATCCACTTATTTAAAATTAACTTGTAATTTTCATGTTGGCACAATTCATTATCAACATAGCCATACTCGTAACCATAGTACAGTACCTATACAGTAGTGCCAGTATTCTGTACCCAAATGAATTCCATTGTATTATTATGAAAATCTAGGTAATTTGTTATAATAACACTTAATTAAAATTTTAACATTCTATGTGCGCCAGTATATATGTATAATGTACATATTATATTATAAAACTTGTGTGAATAATTTCGTGTAATTTGTATTATTTGAATACACGTACATTATATGAACAATACAACGTTTAACTTAATTTGACATTTTCTCATACATATGTATAGCTACTCACTTCCATTTAATTATTTTTCAAATTGTTAAATAAATGTTTCAAAGAAATTTTGAATGGCATTTATAAAATGAGCGAGGTCTCGGTTAAGAATGCTTCTAGCAAATAATACCATAAATTTAGATATGTTTATATCCCTATATTTTTCGCATGAAATTCGTTTCGGTATAGTATCTAATTTTTTAGTTCCCCTATTGTGGTATTGCTTTTCATTTGAGCAGTTCGGATATTTTTATTGTTAGACCTCCAAAAAAAGAAAAAATACAATTTAGTGAAAGAATTAATTAATTTATCTGTCTACTGTATCTATTAAATCGGTCAACCAATCAAGGGTATACATATAGTATTATACAAGCGAATGCCAATAAACATGAATGAACATGAACAAGCACAAAAATTAACAATATATTTTTTTTAAATTTAAAAAAGTTGTGGAGCTTCTGCTAAAGTAATAAGGAATTTTCGAAATTTTCCGAATTACGGTTAGCGAGCATAAAAATTAGTTGTGGAGCATGAAAAAAAAACAAAAAACAAAAACGGAAAAGCGCTTATTCTTCGTATTCTATTTCTTTTTTGAGAGATTTTATAGAGGTTCCGGGGCCCCAAATGCCCTTGTACCGGCAAATAATTACATAGTTTGCCGTGCATAAAATTAATTATAAATTAATAATATTAGTATGCTGGGAGAATAATCTTGGTAACGGAACAAGGAAAAATACATGATTTTGGGCTGACAATCGGATTATTATTTCTCTTAATAAATATTGATAAATACGCACACACACGCACCATAATTATATAATTGGTGACCAACGACGATTTGGTAATTCGTTTAAATATTTATTTATTATTAAAATATTTATAATTATATTTTGACATACATATTTGTTTTCAAAAGTAAAATATAATTATGCCAAAAAAGAATAATACGAAGATGACTCATGTACCAGTCACCTCAGAAAACGGTAGAGTAAATTTCATTTTCGAAAAACTACCGGAATTTGACAGAGGTGACGTGGAATTGTGGTTGCACAAATGTGATCTTTTATTTAAATTAAAAAATATTGTCAATGAAGACAATAAATATTTTTTAATTACTCTCGCTCTCGATGCAAATGCTAGTCAAGCTGTACGTCACATAATTATTGACGTGACTATTGAAAACAAATATGAGAGAATAAGGAATGAATTACAAAATAAATATGTTATGTTAAAAACAGAAAAATTTTCTTCTTTATTTAAAACTGAATTTTCAGAATCTGAAACCTTCAGAGATCATTAATAAAATGAAATTTTTCGCATATGACTTGAATTTGGAAGATTGATTCCTTAAGCAAATATTTTTTAAACATGTACCACAAAACATATTGCCTTTCTTGTATGTGCAAGAGAATTTGGAATGGCACGAATTAGGTAAACTTGCAGACAAAATATATGATTCTTCAAGAAAAGTTGAAATCAATGAAATTAAATTAAGAAATGAAAAACTTGAAGAATTATGTAATGAAATAAATATCATAAAAAATAAACTGAGAAATTTAAAGAAGAGGCAAAATTTCCATAGAAACAGAAAGAAAAAAGGAAATTTTGACTATTCCAAAAATATTTTTAATTCTAAATTCCATTCAGAAATATGTAAATATCACATAAAATATGGAGAAAATGCAAGAAAGTGCATTAAACCATGTTATTGGTACATTTTATTTAAAAATGAAATAATAAATGGAAATAAATTGAATCGAAACAATTACAAAATGACAAAATGTCATAAGGATTCAAAAACGAAGATTTTTTACAATAATTCCTTAAAAAAGAGGAATAATTCAAAATACGATAATTATCATATAAATAATGATGATAAAATGTTTAATTTCCAATTTCGACATCACAGAATTAATACAATTTTTGATAAAAATTTTCATAATCGGAAAATGTATCACAAAAAGGATAAATTTTTTTCAAAACCATTTGTGAGTTATCCGAAAAATGTAAATTTTTTCAAAGAAAATATAACGACTCCAAAAATAATGCATATTCGTAACGATAGAGTCAATCGTGATTTATTCCCCATATATCGTTTTGAAATAATGAAAAGGGATGAAAATTATTTTAAAATTAAATTAAATAATAATTTGGATAAAGTTTCCAATAAGCAGCATAAAATAGCTTGCATAAAATAATTATCATAAAGCAATGATAATAATTATTCAATTTATTTCTATTTTTCGATGAAATCTCATAGATAAAATTAATTATTTTATTTAGATATTTTTCTGTAGTATGTTTTTATATGTTCTAGATTCGGATATTCTGAATTATAGAAGACATCCGGATCGGAGAAGCAGAAATTTCAAATTATTCATAAGTGAATATACATATTATTATGTATTGTAATCTTTTAATAGTGTTTGTGTAACAATGACATGTAAATATTTAGTATTGTTTACTGGAGGGCTTTTTCATTTTCAGGGAACAATTTAGTTTGCGTCCTGAAAATTTTTCCCTTCAGCAGGAATTTTTTTTTTTTTGGAAAGTGTCAAGATTTTTTCTTTCCGCAAGGGGGAATAATGTACCGGCACATAGTCTGCCGTGCATAAAATTAATTATAAATTAATAATATTAGTATGCTGGGAGAATAATCTTGGTAACGGAACAAGGAAAAATACATGATTTTGGACTGACAATCGGATTATTATTTCTCTTAATAAATATCGATAAATACGGAGTCAAGCACACGAAACATAATTATATACCCTTATGTAAATCCGGCTCTGCCTATATAATATGATAGTAGGGATATTTCCGATGATCACCGAATGTCTTTAAGTGGTTTTGGAGGAATTTTCGAATGTTTATTAATTAAAACCATTAAAAACCATAATTAAAACCACAGGAAAAACACTTAAGGTATGATACTGAAAACGCAGGATATTTCACATTTAAAAATAAATTCGTAATGTATTCTTTAAGAGTTATGGATGCATAATATGTATGATGTACATATACGTACAATATAAAAATGTTATATGAGCTATTACTGAAAACACTTATTAAATAAAATGTCGAACATATTTTTGAAGTGCTATTTGTAGAATGTATGTAGATACATACATACATACATACATACAAAATTTATGTATGTGTGTCAAGCATGAAAATGTTCACGTTGCTAACGTTTTCAACAAAATTTAATTGTATGTAATTATTTACAATTTTCCTTTTAAACTATTTTTCAGCCATCATGTTCATACTACTTCTCACTGGAGCTCATTATTGCTATTTTTCAAGTAGAAGATATACTTAAAAACGTTAGCTAAATTAGTTTAATGTCTAACCTACCTGCTGTATTATTCACATTAATTTAACACCATCCATGATTCGAGAAAATGGTTTGTTGTTCTCTTATTGTTTAATCTTTTCCTGAAATTTATTTTCGCTGAATACGATAAATTGCATGGGTATTAGGATCATGTTGTATACACTTTAAAACGTTCTAAGGAAAAAATAAATATGCACGGCTAAAATAAACATCAAATCTGTAAGTATTATTGAGATAATGAAGAGTTTATATTATTCTTATTTTTAAGTAGCTCATTATTTTATACTCAGCGGCTCATGATCACTATGATTTTACTACCCCTGGCCCATAATCACTGTAACTTTACTACTCAGTGGTCCAGAATCACTATGACCTTACTACCCCGTGGCTCATAATTACTATGATTTTACTAACCGAGTTCTGTCCAGCTATTTGTTTTAAGCCCTTTTTGGGTCTATAATACCCTGACGGTATAATTTTGACATCACGTCAACTTCTCTCATAGTTCAATAGTATTTGGGAAGAAATTTCTCCAGAATCTTGGGCAACCTAATAAAATATGACCTATACGCCAGCTTTCTTTAGCTTCTCAACAATAGAAATTTTTTCAAGTCGGTTGGGTAGTTGGCGCTTTTAGAGTCTTCAAGCTCTTGACGAACTTCATGCAACATAGCCAAAGTCAATTTGGAACGGTTTAACTTTGTAAGAGTGAACAAATTTTCAAGATCAATTGAGTAGTTCACTTTAGAACCTTCTTGTGCCCCTAATATCCAGGAGACCTCATAATCTCATATAACATAGCCTATGTCAATCTGGGTTAGATTAACCTTTTAATAGTGAAAAAATTTTCAAAATTGGTTCAGTACTTTTTGCGTTAAGTGGGGAAGGGGGATAAGTTGCAGAAAAAGCCCATCGGGAAAATCGCTTATGTCTTGCTTATTAGTGATCGTAGAGTGATGATATTTTTTTAATTTGTTTGCAATGAAATGGCCTAAAATTTATGTAATACGAAAACTTTTGATATAGGTACCTAACAGGGGTTTAACAGGGTACCTAATTTGGGTTTTCCCTTGAATGGACCCTGATCACTGACCTTGAGATCACGATCAAGGTCATATTCGGATGCAGCATTTTCCGCACTTTCCATTTTCGGGGTCAAAAGTGGGGGATGGCATATAAAAAAACGGACTTGACCTTGATATGACCTTGAACCTTGACTTTGAGGTTAAGGTGAAGGTCAACATCGGATGCGCCGTAACAAATGGTGAAACTTTTGTCCTCATCGTTTATCACAAAAATGCTTTCCCGCTGAGATTTTTGACTTTTTTATACTTTTGACTAGCCCTGTATACTAAAAATACTTAAATTTTAACGTTGCCTTCTATTTTAATTTTTTACACGAAAGCCATTAGGTATATCAAAAAATTGCATATTATGACATAAATTTTAGATCATTTCATTGCAAACAAATTAAAAAAAAATTATCACTCTACAATCAATAATAAGCAAGATATAAGCGATCTCCCGATCGGCTTTTTCTGCAACCCCCCCTACCCCCCCCCCCCCCCCCCCCCCCTCCAAATTTGTCGACCACCCTAGAGGTCGACGATATTGATCTTCATACTCACCTAAGACCCCCTAACAATAACAACAAGTCCAATTCTATACCTCATTTTTTCCTACATACTCAATCAGTGGTATGCACAAAGTTAAGCATTGTGAGACTTTGCTCAAGTAAATATGAATATGTCGTTATGTACACACATATATACACATCTCGGATACGCGCAGTATGTGTATATAACATATTCATATTTACTTGAGCAAAGTCTTATAATGCTCAAATTTATCCATACGACTGAATGTCACCTAGCACCTGGGCTATGTGTCAATAATTCAAATATTTATTTTACCCACACGCATACGCAGCATTTATATACCTATGCATTTATGCTCATAAATTAAATGATTTAAAACTCGCAATATCACTATCCTGTAACAATAATAAAATAAAATAAAAAACTTTAATAGTATGTAGGTATTCTAAATGTAAGTACTTAGCTTAAAACATACTGTATATTTAATACCTATATAATATTCGTGACTATACTTATTACGTTTTTCCAAACACTTTAGTAAGATTTCTATTCTTATCATTTCAAAAATGTTTCACAGATGAAAATGTGGAAGAAAATGTGTTCATTTTGTTGTATTGTAAGACACTCATCCTTCCCGTTTTTCCATTATTTTAATAACGGATGAGAGAAGTTAGTTGTAAATTTATTTTTAAATTGTGAACGTATTTTACGTACCTATTTTTAAATTGTTTGGTTTAAATGAAGTTCGTATGTATATAGATATAATCATACACATATTCATACATATGATAAGCCTACAGTAGAACCTCTGATTACGGATACCTTTCTTAACCGGACTCCTCCTTTAGCCGGACAAATTTTTTAAGACGGTGGCATGCTATACTAAAACCAATGCATCCAGTACTATCTTAAGCGGACCCCCTGTTAACCGGATGCGAACACAATATTTTTTGACGAAGATATATTATTTAGTATATTATTACCTCCGTTAACCAGACGCGAATACGTCTATAGGTACCTATATGGGTTAGGTATAAATGTTCATGTTTTAACTTGTTAACAATGATTTTAATGTGACGATGCATTTGTAAACGTTATATTTTTGTATAAGTACCTAAATTCGTTCATGAAATTGATTTGAATTAAAAAAAATTAAAAAAATTTTGAATTAAAAAATTAGTTATGAATGCTACATTATTCAAGGGGAGGTTTACTCGAGAGTCCTTAAAAATTATGTATTTTTCTAGAATTTTTTTCTCAAGTACGGAAGTAAATATCAATTTCAAATTTTGTGTACATATTTATTAAGTATTAAACTACACAAAAACAATTTTCAAGGAAAAATATAAAAAAGTGTCCATTTTATAGATAGTGCAGTGTGACGATCCGAAAATCCAATGCCTTGTTGGTGGACATCCTAGCGCTGGTAATAAACCACCGAAATCCAAAAACAAAAAAAATTTATAAAATATATGAAGAGTACCGACACCTCTACCTATATATAATATCAATAAATTGCTGAAAGAAAAAAAATGGCGGATGTTTGAACTTTTGATTACGATTTTTGTCTTATTTTTCGCTCTTTAAAGTAAATTTAAAAATAAAAAAAATATTGAAAGTGTATCGAACTTAGGTAGAGGTGCCGAAGAATTGAATTATCTTTAAAATAAAAAAATAAAAAAAAAGGATCCATCGAATAGTTTTTGAGTTATCGTGTCCGCCAGTTCCAAAAATTTAGTTCCGAGATATTATAAAATACATATAAAGAAACGTATTTTCAAAATTTTATATTTAATACTCATTATTGCGTGAACTACGTTTTTTGAATTTTTTTTTATAGAAAGCTGGATTCGGTTAATGTGCAGGAATCTTGTTTTTATTTTCAGTAAAATCACTTTGGGAACATATTCTACACATAATTTTCTATCAATTTCGGCAAAAAAAATCGATTTTTTTTATCAAATCTCAAGTAAACCTTCCCTTAAATTACTTTCAGCAAAATCACTTTGGGAACATATTCTACACATAATTAGCTACCAATTTCTGCAAAAAAGAGTCGATTTTTTTTAACGACTCTCAAGTAAACCTCCCCTTAATGCTATTATTTACTCTGCCCTTATTAAGTGGACACCTCTGTTAACTGGACAAATTTTTGCGTGATACTGCTGTCAGGTTCTACTGTACTGCATTTTATTTAAGATTAAATATTTAAGGGATAGACTGGTATATATTATTTACTTCTAAAGGAAAAAAAAATAGATGCATCTATTCGCAGTAACTTTCGATATTAGCTATTTATTCTTATAGCATTAAAATCAGAATCATGTGAAGAGGTGGAAGTTCAAATCCTACTACTGTCATTGGATTAAGATCATTAGATGATTCATTTCGATTAAATGAACCGAATATTTGCTCGACGTTGGGTTCATTAAACTCTAACGTGTATACCTAACAATAAGGTAGGAATAATACTATTAGCAAATTATTTCGTTTTTAAGTTAAATAGAAAAAGTCCTAGTATTAAACAGCTAAGTACTTTGGTAACTTCACAAAATCAAGCTTTTGTTCATTACATTTGTTTTAGCTTCTATGAATTCATTTAAATAGTAATTATCAGTTAAATTTTGTTGAGTAAGCAATTTCATTGAATTTTGAAGCTTCTTTTTAATTTTTAATTTTTGAAAGTCATTATAGCAGACAGTGGTATAATTATAAACAAATATGTATAAATTAATATTCATTAGGTGCTGATTGATGAATATTAATGAAGTACAGTAGTCACTACGAAACTGTGCACTACCCAAGCGTTACAACCAATATTATTTTCACCACTCTGGTGTGGTAAACACAATCAAACGTTGCATGTAAGTATACGCAGAATGTTTGTTTTGTTATTGTCGTAATACAGGTACATAGCAGTAAACTAATTACTGGCGTCTACATATTTTTTTTATCTCACTATGAAACTGTGATTTTTGTCCCGTGCTGTAACACTTTCATATTGCCGACTGTAACTAACATAAATAAGTGTCTCATCGAAATTACGTATAACAATTATCATATGTGTGTGGGTAATTCTACTCTTTAAAACTGAATTGGTGAAAAATGACTAATTTTAACAGTGAAAAATTTCGATTTTTTTCGATTTCCTCTCCATCTTACTAATAAGAATCGTTACAAGCTAAAAGAAAGGTATAAAAAAAGATCATAATTATTTTAAAGGCAAAATTTTTTCCATAAGTCTCTTGTGTTTCCTTTCAAAGACCCTCGTTTTTCTTACCACAACTAAAATATTTCTGTAATTTTGTAGTAAATTAAGAGCTGCAGTATATTTTTAATTAGCAATCGAATTTTTCAAAATTGCATTACAGTGAGTGTAATGACTTGAAATATACACTTTCCCCTCTGAGGGGGACCAGAGGCAAAATTTCGAAAAATTTTATAGTATATAATTCATGGAAATATTTGCAACAACTTTGTCTCCGAGAAAATTTTCTATTAATAATCTATTTTTATATTATTTATAATTGATGCGTATATATGCAATCCCTTAACAGTTAATGACCATAACCCCTCCCCTATGGGCAGGTTTCAAAAAATAAAACGAGACGAGAAAATCCTACAACTGTCTTGTCAACTTTTTTTAAAGATAATGATATTCCACACGTGAAAAGAAATTTCCATTTTCATTCTTTTTTTTTTTCTATTGTTTAGATGCGCCACAACTAAGGTGATATGCATCGTTTTATATATGTTGTACTATTGTTTTTTGGTGTTGATATGCTTATAGATGATTGGTGCGGTATGGTAGTTTGATGATGATGTATCTCCCCCGGTCGGTTCCGAACTCACGATCTTATCAGTCAAGAGTGGAGTTGCTAACCACTAGACCAGCTCGGGGTCCATTTTCATTCTTAATAGGCGTCTGGGGCGACGAACAGACAGACATGGCAAGAGTTCTCGTTGTTTGCTTCAGAGCTTCAAAAAAGTACAGTACCTAAGTATAGGTAAATAAATCTTCAGTGTTAGCCAAAATGGATTTCAAATTTTGAAGAACCATCCATATGCGTAGGTGTACATAAATATAGTATTAACGAATTAACGAATATAAGGTCAACAGTCATGTGTAACTAGGGTTGCCAACCATACTTTATAATAAAGTATTCTAGTTTATTTATAACAAACATACCTACTTTATACTTTTGCATAAAAATAAAGTATGTTAAAATAC